>JAVJAQ010004641.1:0-26886 GCA_032362365.1 Zygogramma bicolorata
GCTTTCCATACTGCTCAAAATATCATTAAGGTAGACATTGATATTGGAATATCTGGTGTTGAGATAGAAAGAGTTGACAGTATAAAATTTTTGGGGCTATTATTAGACAGCAGTCTCAATTTCCGTCAGCATTGCGATAATCTCATTAAAATACTCAATAAGCAGTGTTATCTGTTAAGAAATCTAAAAAGAATTCTGGACAACTCTGGTCTACTTCTATATTACCAAGGGCAGATACAATCAAGAATCAACTATGGGATTATTGTCTGGGGAAATTCTCCACCTGCACACAATGTTTTTGTAACGCAAAAAAGAATTATCAGAACCATAGCAAACGCATCACAAACAACCTCGTGTAGAACATTATTCAAAAAGTTTTGCATTTTGCTTTAACAAGTCTCTACAATCTGAAAGTTTTGTTGTACATCCATAAAAATGAAGAAGTTTTCAAACAGAACCAATTATATCATGAATATAATACCCGCATCAAAAATGATTTATACATACCCAAAACACGATTGTCTCTACGTCTAAACTCGTTTGAGGTTTTGGGGCTGAGATTGTATAATGCACTTCCGGAGTCTTTCAAAATTATAACCAAGGAACAAGTATTCAAACATAAATTGAAAAAACTAATTTTTGAAATTCGCCCCTATAAAATCGATGAGTTTTTTCCTACCTACATAAGTAAAAAATGGTTTGTATCATTTTTTTTATCATAGCTGCTTTGTTCAACCACTGGATTGTTTTATACCTCTTGTTAACTATGACTGTGTATGTTATATAGTTGTATTTTATATCTGTATTTGATATGTACTGACTTGTCCAATTGCTCTTTTGAGCTCGTTAAAATGGATCAATAAATTGAATCTTGAATAGTTTTTCACATGAAACCACTTCCAATTATTTGCTTATTTGAATTCGATCTTAAAAATAAGTGGTTATATGCTAAGATAAAACTATTGTGCGGTTATTTTATAAAATGGGTTGGAAAACTCGAAATATATAACGTTTTTATCGTTTCAGTGGAATCATCAATATCTTCATCTTCAATTAATATCAATAAAAATGAAGCTGATTTCACAATAACTTTAACATTATCAGTAGAAGATTCCGATTTTTCATGGATTATTCGTGGTAATAGTATATTATGCAACGATCGTGTAATGATGGTTATTAATACATGAGCATAAACCGGGATGCGAAACGAGCCGAAGGTGAGTTTCGTATTGTTTATGCGAGTGTATTAATAACCAGTACATGAGAGTTGCATACGCTATTTTATCTACACCCAATAAATAATGAAGAACTATAAATATTATATTATCAGGTATTTATATTGAACACAATAATGGTAGGTAATTAATCGTATTTCTTTGAAAAATTCTACAAAATTATAATTAATGGTATAACCACAGTAAATACAACAGTGAGAAATGAAAAGAAAAAAAAATGAATAAAAATCTCTGGCGAGGTCAGGATTTGAACCAGGACGTTTTTGATCACTGCCGGCGCCATTGACCACTCGGCCATGAGAGCTCACTTAGTTTCGTCGAAAATAAAAACATATATGTTGCATTTGTCAAATAAAAGTATAATCCTTTCGATTGTATTTTTTTCTTATCTGAGACATCTGTGGAGTCGCTGGTAATTCTTCTATATCACTGCTATAAGACATTTTCATACGATTATCGAAAATTGACTAAATTCTTCAAAAATTCAATACCTACTGATTTTGACTTGACAAACGTCAAAATGCAAAGCTTGCACATCATGCTTGATTGAAAAATAATGGGTTTCTATTGGTTGAAAATCTGTATTGTAATGAAAATCTGTATCGAACTGAATTTCATTATAAAACGGGTTGTGGGCATATGACTGTATTATTAGAGTACGGGTGTAGATAAACTTCTTTTATACTATAGTATGACCGTAGCACTATTCAATTAGAAAAAAAAAACAAAAAGCAAATATTTTCTGATTCTGATTCACTCGTACACAGAAAATAATTTGTTCCAATAATTTGAGGACAGGATATTCTGTTGCTTGAAGAGATTATATACTGTTGAAGTAAGCATATATTTTTGGAAAGCATTTCTAGTTTGAGGAATTGATATTTCGTTCAAAAAACAAAACTTTCAATATATCTGATCCTGTTTTGAAAAGGCTGAATGCATTGATCTGAGATATTTGTAAGAAATATTATTCGATAACATAACCCCAGTTCAAAGTACCTACTAATCAGAGCTGGTTGTGACACATTCTGTAGAATACGAATATTGCTATCGTTATTTTTACAGATATATACCTAACGTAAATAGAAATCTCAACCACGAATTTTCACATTGGACAGTTGACGGTGGGTACAATGAAAATGCGGGTGTAAATACTTACCCCAGAAGAGCTCTTCTGGCTGGATCGTCGAATGCGCTAATTGTAAACATGGAAGTGGAGAAGGCTGACATTGATTATGCTTGCACCAGTTTTCAAGGATATCAGGTAATACTATAATGGAGAGTGGAAAGGTATTCTGTGCTCACTGAGTTTTCAGATGATAGTAAGTATATCCGTATATTGCGTTATCAAGGAAAAACGTGAGTTACGTGTGAGTCGAGCATGTATATTGATGGGAAATTTGTAGGAGAGTCCGCCAACCAGACCATCCACAGAACCCACTTTTTGTCCGAATATTTGGAAATATATTTCCTTTTCTTTTCAGACGTCAAAAATGTATGATATTTTGTGATGGATGAAACATTAATTTTTTTCTTTCCCTATTAATTTAAAGCATTATCATCATGGTTATGTTTCACTTCCATTGTCGCTGGTACTAGCGAAACTTTTCCTGCTAGGGTATTGAAAGGGATAACCTTCAATTTTGAATCAATTCCACCCAAATATTTGAGGAAGAGAAATAGGATGAGTTCTTCAGTTCTTCAATCTGCATGCTTGCCTCACAAAGCATCACTTTTTCTCCTGATGATGCGGATAGGGATTATTATTAGTATTTCTCAATTCAAATTTTGAAATTCTGGTTACATATCGACTTATATCTCTGTTTATGACTGAACGTTTTCCAAAAAAAAAATTCAAGCAATGTCGTGAGATGTCATATAACCACTTTGTTTGTACGAGTCCATGAATACCAGCACAACTATGGAAATAATCGACTGTGGTTTGAGCAGAATTGATTCTCATCAGATCCTTCGACAAATCAGAAAGGGTAGGCAAGTTGCGTGATTGGAGCTAGAATTTGAATTCTTTTCGATTCCATTCATTTTTCATTGTAAGAGTAATGTGAAAATCAAGGAGTTTTTTTCACTTTCAATTTTGTTTTGTTGACGCACGTTTCGTCGCACGTCCATCTTCAGATTTCATTGCATTGAAAAATCACAGAAGCAATCAGGTGAATTGATATTATTATCGTCATGCGGTCTTAGTCAACGTTTGAATAAAATTGAAGTTCGTTATTTTTTATTGATTTTATATTTTATGACCGTGCCTTTTCGTTTGCTTATTCGTTGATGCAAACTCTCTAAAATCGCTCAGATTGAAATCTTAGGTGGAAAGATCAATTACCTTAACACCCAACTGACGCATATACACAGACGGCTCAAAAACCAAGGAAGGATCAGAATGTGGAGTTTACTCCAGATCACTTAGCCTAAGGATTAAGTGGGGAATGGGAAAAAATACCAGCGTGGTTCAAACAGAACTGGCTGGTATCTCAATTGCCACAAAAGAGCTAACCAGAAAAGGAATTCCTGGCAAAAACATAATAATATGCACTGATAGTAGACAAGCCCTACTAACCTTGAATAGACAACGTATTATCTCAGGGTTAGCACTAGAGTGCCACCAAGATTTAGCTAACGCCTCGGTAGATAACAATATCGTACTAAGGTGCGTGAAAGGGCACGACAGGAGCAAAGGTAACCGCATTGCTGACTCTTTGGCCAGGATAGCGGCTGGACTGAAAATTTTTGGACCAGGTGACACCCATGGCTTGACGACTTCGACAATTGCGGAACTATCCAAACGACACCCAAACTCAATCCCTTAAGAGATGGGATGAAACCAAAGGATGCAGTTTTGCCAGGATCACCCTGGGCGACCCTGGGAAGCTGGATCCGAATAAATATCTGGCGATGATCAGGAAGAACCTACGTTTAACAGTGGGATTTCTGACTGGACACTGTCAACTAAGGAAACACCTCCATATTATGGGGCTAGTTGACACACCTCTATGCAGGATGTGTGAACAGGAAGATGAAACTGTCAGGCATGTCTTATGTGAATGTCTGGAGCTATCGTCGATAAGAGAGTGTGTGTTCGGTGAGTCATGGCCCACACCTGCCGATATTAAGGAGATCTCCCCTGGTGACCTGTCCTCCTTCCTGGATAAGGCAGGATGGACAATGTCCTAGGAGGGCGACTCCTTGGGAGAATGTACAATGGGTCATATTGTGTCCTAAGTGCTGTGGGTCTACACTCACCCTCCCTACTCTACAGATACAGATACCCAACTGATATCATTAGCATTCATAGACTTTGTATGGAAAAAAAATTGTAGATCGAATCAATAATTAACTTTGGTCCCGAATCATAACATTTTTCAGTGAGTAGGCTCGATACACACGGTACTCACAGAGAATAATTGAAAATGTCATAAATGACTCACACCGATCGGATTCTCACCAAATCATTTGTGTTTGCTTTTATTTCTTCTGGACCTGAAGACTCAAGGCCATGATTAGTGTATATGGCCGACTTTTCGAAAACACAAAAACTTTGTCATAATACTCATTCATATGGTGAAGGTATGGTATCGTCGACTTACTGTGATTACCCTACAATACTTACAATTCCTATCCACGGTTGTTCATCATAGAAAAACCAGGTTTCAATGAAAAAACTTATTCAGTTATTTGGTTTATATTGAATTATTGAAAAGTGGTGCTCAGTAAATGTAGTGATAGTACTGGTTAACTGTGTTAATAAAATACGAATTTTTGCCAGTAAGTCATGGACCTTTCCTTACGTACATAGTAAAAACAGAAATAAACAATAGTTAGCTAATTACTCGTCAAATTTTTGAAGTTCATATTGTGTCGAAAAAGTCGGCAAACACCACAAAAAGTGATTAACGTCCGATAGGGAACATAAACAGTAGAGAATATAAAGCAGTCCACACACTTTCAAGGAAAACTCAAATCGAGAAAATGAATGATGCTGCAATTAAACAAATATTAGATGAAATAGAGAAGAGTAAAGATGAACTGAAAAACACAATAATAGCAAGCGAAACGCGTCTACAACTTAAAGTTGAAAGTCTAAATAGCAAAATTACATACTTAGAAAAGGAAAACGGTGCCTAGAAAAATAAGTTAGGGCAACTCGAAAGAAGAAGTAAACTCAATAATATTGTAATTTTTGGACTGAATAAAACAACAGAAGAAGTTCAGGCAAATTCGATAACTAGTGACCTCAGACAATTACTAGAGATTGAAATCTCCGAAAGTGATATCAATGACGTATACTGTCTCGGTAAGACAAGAAATTGTCCAGTTAAAGTAGAACTGATCTCTCAACTAAAAAAAAAGTTGATACTGAAAAATGCTACGAAATTAAAAGGAACCAAAATTGCTATATCTAATGATTTAACAATTAAACAACGAGAGGACTTAAAAATACTAAAACAACATCAAACGTATCAGGAAATGGAAGAGAGTGTCGTATAAGAGGTGACAAATTAATGGTTGATGGAATTCCATATGCAGTGAGTGACTTGGAAGGAAGTGAAATAGAAGGAACTCAGATAGTTAAAGGAAACAGCCTACCAGCAACACCAACGCAAACCCTCATAAGAGAACAGGATACTGCAGATGAATCAGAAGAGGAAAGAGACGTCCCAAAGCCAAAAGATTACCCAAAAAGGAAATTGCTTCTAGGAAACCCAGCTACCATCAAGCTCCGCTCCAATATATCTTCAACACAATCAAGAAAGAAGAAGTAACACATGAAATTAACACCATTCCCTAATTTGTATGTATCATGTCTTTTTTTACTCTTGATTATTGATTTGTAATGAAAATAATTTTATGGTAATAATGGATAACTTCATCAAAGAATATAAAAACGAACCAGTCTGTACCAAGATGATAGATTCTCCAACCAGCTTAAAAAAAATAATATCAAAGATTTGAGTATACTACATATCAATATTAGAAGTCTTAACAAAAATTTTGATGAATTCTGTTTATTTCTTTGTCAATTTGAATTTCTCTTCGATGTATTGATACTCACAGAAACTTTTCAAATTACTGAGTTGGAATTATTTGGGCTGGATGGTTATAGTGTCATATATAGCCAAGGGAACTACAACAAAAATGATGGCATAATTATATATATCAAAAACGGTTTAGAGTTCACACACAGTATAATAAGCATAGGCGAACTAAAAGCAATAGAACTATATATAAAAATCTCAAACGAAATATATCCTGTCACTGCTCTGTATAGGCTCCCTAGTACTTGCCCGAAGGTTTTCAACCAAGCACTTAAAGTATACATAAACAAATTTAGACAATATAAATTCCATGTACTCACTGGCGATATGAATATTGATTTGATGAATGATTCTGAAATCACTGAAGAATATAAGAATATTCTCAATGCATCTGGGTACGTCTCTTATATAAACAACTACACACGACCAGAAAGTAAAACATGTTTAGATCATTTTTTTATAAAGCACGATTATCTCACGAATGAAAACATAGACTCTTATATCATAGACTACGACATTACAGATCACTCACCAATAGTCATCATGCTGAAAAAAATCGAAACCACTAAATACTATGAACAAAACACACCTTTCTACAAATACTATACGGATTACGTAGGACTGCGCACTGATTTACAAAAGGAAACTTGGCATGCGTTATACATGAAAAATAATTCAGACAAAATGGCAGAAATCTTCATTAATACATTGAAATATCACATAGACAAAAACACAAAAAAGGTAAGAATTCCTAAAAACTATTGTCCACCCAAAAAACCCTGGATAACGAAAGGTCTGATGGTATCTATAAAGAAAAAAGAAAAATTATATGAACAAGTACGGAATGATAAAACAAATCGAAACTTATTGAGTATATACAAGAATTATAAAAATAAACTAAAAAAAATTATCGACAAATCACGCAGAGAATACGCGAAGAAATCAATTGAAGAATCTAAAGATAACTCCTCAAATCTTTGGAAATGTGTAAACACCATCTGCAACAAGAACAAACCTAAAACAAAAATTGAAAAAATTATTGTAGATCAGGAAGAAATAACAGTTAAAAAAAAAATTTGTAATAGTTTCAATGATTATTATAGCGATTTGGGAAAAAAATATGCTGATCTGATAGAGAACCCAGAAAATTTCGAACAGGATATCGAGCCAATAGAGGGAAGCATGTATATATTCCCAACTGACCCAAATGAGGTGAAGAATGTCATAGCAGAGTTAAAAAATAAAAAATCTCCGGGTTATGATGGTATTCGAGCGGAAGTATTGAAAGAAATTTCCCATGAAATTGCATCACATCTCTCTTTTATGATTAACAAACTTTTGGATAACGGACACTTTCCAGCGGTATTAAAAAAGGGTATCATAAAACCTCTTTACAAAAATGGACCAAAATCTGAAACTATCAGCTATAGACCCATAACTTTAATTTCGAACATAGCCAAAATTGTGGAAAAAATTATAAAACGTCGTATAACAAATTTTTTACAAAAAAAGGCAGTACTATCAGACAAACAGTTTGGTTTTAGAGAAGGGAGATCCACTGAAGATGATATACAAACTTTCGTTGAAGAAATATATAAAGCACTTGATAAAAAAATTCCCATAATATGTATATTTATCGACCTTTCTAAAGCATTCGATACTGTGTGTCATGAAAGGCTACTGGAAAAACTCGAAGCATATGGGATAAGGAGTAATGCATATAATCTGATGAAAAATTATCTCTCTGAACGTCAGCAACAGGTGAATATAGATGGTGTTCTGAGTGAAACTCGTATTGTTACTTACGGCGTACCACAAGGAACGGTACTAGGTCCCCTACTATTTACAATATATCTGAACAGTTTATTGACGATGAAGAGTGAAGGGGAAACCATCTGTTTTGCAGATGACACTACAGAGCAAAAACATGGAATGAATTAAAAATTCTGGCAGAAAAAAACATGAAAATGATAAAAAAATGGTTTCATTTGAACAAACTCACTTTGAATGCGGAAAAAACTAAGTACTTGCCATTTGTCTCATATGCAAATCACCTACCAAATTTGGGAAACATAAAAATTGATGATACCTCTGAAATTTCGGAAGCAGAGTCTATAAAATACCTAGGAATCGTAGTTGACAGACATTTCAGGTGGGACCTTCAAATAAAAAACAACGTCACGAAGATCAGAGGGCTATTATCAAGGTTCAGGCATCTGAAAAAATTCTTGAACATACCTCAACTTAAAACAATATACTCTTCCTTGGTACAGTCTCTTCTTTCCTACGGAATTATAGGATGGGGAGGAGTAAATGACGTATATCTTGAAAATTTAAATATACTACAGAAGTGGATCTTAAAAATCATTTTAGCAAAACCACGGGATTATCCCACCGAAAATCTATTCATTGAAGCCCAAATATATGACATTAGACAACTATACAGTTTTAATATTCTAACCAGAGTTTACAAGAACAAAATACCACTTTCTATACCAACTCATACCTATGAAACGAGGCAGAAAGAATCAAAATACTGTTCTTTGCGATGTGAGAAAACCACTGGGCAACGTAGTTGTGCTTACTTAAGCAGCAAACTCTATAATGAGTTGCCAATCAGCATTAGAGACAGTAATAATGAATTCAAAACTAAAACAAGGAAATGGATTCTAGAAAAAAAGCGTCAGTTCTTCCACAAAATAATAAATAACAACTGATTCAACAACTCACCCACAAGACTGCAATATATGGAAAATGTATTGTATGAGATGTCACATATCTTGATTGATAATGCACTTAATTGTTCATTTCACCTATTTGACTGTACTTCATCAATTATGTTGTGATTGCATCTCAAATTGATGTGCCTTTTATATCTATATTTCATATTTTGCTGATTCTGTTGAAACTGTATTTCAATTTATATAAAATAAGCTCTCAGTATTCATATACACCTGTTTTATTAGTTGAAATTAAGTATATATTTTTATTGTTATTTTTATTGTTGTTTATCATGTCTTACCAACTTTATGTTTTTTTGGAATCTAATTTTGATGTACCCACATTTTGAATTGATCTCAAATTGATGTCCATGATAATATTATACAACTCACATTTTATCACATAAGTTATGGATTACGAACTCCCCTATACCACGCACAAGCTGAAATAATTTCAGTTTCTGTGGTCCCCCCTGTTTATTCATAAATCAAATGAATTGTTATATTTTTTTCATAGATACAGATGACTTGTGTAAATTTGTTAATGCTGAAAATGAATGAATGAATAAACATTATTATTATTATTATATCAAATAGAAGATTATAACATAATGACCCCTTTTCTCATAACAACTCAATTCTATCGTTTCCAGAAAATACAACAATTGCCAATGACCTATCAGATTATATCATTTCCTGAATGTGATTTAACAGTAAATGATTTTGTTTTACAGGTAGTTTTACACAAGGCTATACGCTTTCCAACTGTTCAACAACATTATTTTCGTGTTCCTCTCGGAAAGTCAGTGATTGTAGCCATCTCTCCTTCTCAAATTGTTACGTCAGACGATGTAAAATATTACAGTCCAGCGAAACGAGAATGTTACCTACAGGGTGAAAGGGAACTGAAATATTTCCAGAACTACACACAATTCAATTGCAAACTCGAATGCCTCACGAATCATACACTCAATGTGTGCGGTTGCGTTGCTTTCTATATGCCAAGTGAGTAACAATTTATATATTTCAGAATACGACTTCTTGTATATGAATATTTCCATCGTATGTTGAAAATCTCATATGAAGCGGGACATTTTCGATCAATTACAGCGAATATTTCCATCGTATGTTAAAAATCCCATATGAAGCGGGACATTTTCGATCAATTACAGCGATAAATTCCCTGCGGGACATTTTCGGGCTGGTAAATACCCGGTAGGTATCGAAAAATACCCGCTCGGTCCGTGTATCTATAGTAACGATTGTTAAAATGTACATTTGTCATCTTGACAGGCATAAATACTGAATTTTAAACGTCGTTGTTTTAACTCCGGAAATATTCTACCGAATATAAAAAAATATGAATATGAATATAAATATGAAAATAAACTCATGCAGTTTTTAGACAACATGCTTTCATGGAAAATTATCGGTAATTTTGAAGCACTTGTGTAATTACTCCCGATAAATTATACTTATCCAACCAAACTGATTTATATGAGAAAACTCCGCGATATAGTCGGTGAGCATACTAAATAAATCAAATCATCTTGTAATAATCCACTTAGGTCAACTCAACTATACCCACTAAGTAAGTTGATGGGCAAACACAAGTCAGAAAAATGACTGCCCTGGCTAAGAGCGTTGAATTTTTTGAAGAAGAGACAATGCAAGGTTCTCCACAGAAGAAGTTCCTACGATTGCTTTTGGTGATACAAGTACCAGAATCGATATTTAATTCTTGACATATACAGATTTTTTTCTGTGAAAAACCTTGCACTGCCACCTTTCTAATATAATGCAACGCCCTTCGAGGAATTATGGGGAAGAAGTTCTTACCTGACATGTATTAGTCCATATATCTTATTTGTAGATAACGTTGAGACAAATTGAGAACAAATTGTTCTGAAATTATTAGATTTATAGCCAGTCTTCAAGTAAGCCTACCGACTATATACTATTTTTTCACTTAACCTGGTACGAGGAACTCAACACACTGAGGTTAGCTTTCGGTTGCCTAATCTATAGGCATATGACGACTCATTTTGCTCGTCAGTTCTAGCCTGTATCGAGGTATGATCCCTTCAGGAAAGAGATTGGGTAATCAAAAAACACGTTCACTAAACAGTTCACAAAACCGCTACACATATTTCACTATACAATAGCTTATTCAGACGTGATGGTACCGATAACATAGATTTTCATCAAGTATCAACCAACAACATTCGAGTATTTAGTGGAAACCACTTTACACTGATTGGTTGTCCAATGAGCCCGAAAGCGGTTTGCAAGTGTGCCCGTCCCAATAATCGAAAAATATTCCCGGTCATTTGTGTGGTAAACAAGAAGATTGTCTGACGAGCCGTAGATACCTTTCCTGACTTGTACTGAAATATATTTTCTCCGAACGTACTAACTTCATCTTGGACACTGTAATTTGTACTGAGCGGTATTGGCTCGGACTTATATTGTCTACATAATTAACATTATTCAAACCGGTTGCAAAACTTATCGAAATAATCTAAATTCAACCAATAAATTACGAAAAACGGATTTGTACATAGTTAAACTATAAGATATAGAGGGTGTCCCCAGCTATATCTTATTGGAAGGGATAGAAAAATAAAAAAAGTGGTATAATGTAGAACATCAAATGGGCTTTCACATAACATAATCAAAATACTCCGTTCTTGGTTGTACCCTCAAAAAGTCGCCCCTACCCCTATATTTTCAAATGGAACCCCCAATTATATTAGCAGAAATACAATAATAATCGTTACATCATTGTTTATCTGGCGGTAAATTCATTTTGAATATTCATAACTGGCTTGCTGTTGTTTTTGAAAACTTTCTTCACTATTGCACTTTTCGTTTGCATAATATAAATTATTTCAGAAATATTTTTCTTTTCACAACAATATAGAATGCAGCTCTCTTCGTAATGCATTGAATTTCCGAGTGCCAAGATCAGAAAGTAGAAATCATAATGTTTTTCATTTGGATATACCTCGTACAAGTATTGGGTTGAAATCACCAATACACATTATGTGTAACAATTTTAACAAAATTAGCCACGTTTGTGATATTCATAATGATTCTATGCAAAAAATTATTATATTCTATCATTAACAATATTTAATGTCGCCGTAATATTGTGATTATTATAAGCATAACACTAGTACATGCATCGAGATAGTGGACACACTTTGTTTGCAGTAGTGTATGAGTGTGTTTATTGTTGAAAAATTATATGTATTCCTTCAGAATGTACCCCTTGCCCTATTTCTGATGTCACGCCTATTATCCTGAAAAAAATTGGACCACAATTTTATTTCACAATGATCTAGAAATAATGAAAAGTCTAGTCACGTTAATGTTATGAGCATTCATGGCTATGGAGCTGAATAGAAAAAAATAGCTTTTTATATAACAAGGGAGCAAAGTTTTACTTTCCAGCCCTCCGTTACGCGGCAGGCAATACTCATTCAAGGGAGAAAAGGGCACTTCACTTCCATGTTATACATATGATATTTCGCCTTCCTCGAATAGGAGAACTTTCAATACGAAGATTTAAAGATAAAATAAAAAAGAGGTCTTGACGCTGGATTCGAACCAGCACCTACATTTGCATTCATACCTATCATGAACAATTTCTGTTCCAACAACAGATTGCATATTGCTGTAACTCTATTATAATTTATAATATTTGATATTTAACTTTTATTTCTCCAGTATATTCACTTCTTAAAAATATCTCACCTTCTTTACCGATTCTACTTTGCTTCCTACAATGAGGCCAGGTAATGTATACTTTGGATAAAGGGAGGCGGATTTTTTTTGTTCTTGCATGTTGTGATAACATTCATAAACGATTCATTTTGATAAATTCGACACACAGATGCATAGAACCAAAAAACTGATTGAGCTATCATTGCCCAGAGCTGACCGAATCCACCAACTTCTGTGGCGACTTCAAACACACGAGCAGCCGGACATCACTGTCATTGCATTTTCACCAACAGAGATATGGAAGTAACTTTATAAAAAGCAGGAATTGTACCAAAGAACTCGATTTCATGATCTTTATATCGCGAATCTAACGTGAAATCTGTGGTCACAATTTCTGATTAATATGAGAGTAGACCATCGTTCCGATTCCTCGATGAATAAGAGAAAAAAGAATCGCTGAAAACTTTTGTCAATACAATCTGTGAGAGAACGTCAATGACTTACATAAATGAACATAATGAAAAAAAGTCTGCGGAGGAAGTTTCGAAAAGACTTGTCATTTAAGTGTAACAAGCGAACTATAAGACACTTTTGAGCTACTGATGAAGTGGAAATAAATCGTCTGAGGTTCAATAGGAAAGTTCCTGAATAGCAACTCGAATTAAGTGCCGCTGAGAGTTCCTGGAAAATGTGTACAGTCGAGTTAAGATGTTTTCGCCCTCAGTATTTACGTTGTAAGAAATCGTTAGATAAAAATGTAGCCAACTGAAACATCGCAAATATGCTGATTCGTATCACATTCTAAAGTTTCTTGACCATTGGACAGATATACACTTCTTGAAAATATACTGATTTGTGGGGAACATGTGGAAATTATAATTTTTTTGATAGTCCCCCAGCAAACCAAATATATTTCTGAACAATTTCGACTATCTTTAAGAATCATTATGGCATTCATGTCTTACACTACATCATATTGCTCTTTCGATCTGAAGATCATTCCAAGTATAATTTATTATTTTGATGATAATAATAACTCATAAAAAATATTTTATTTTCCATTTCAAGAAGGAGAGCTCTTTCAATATGATTCTTGTTATACATAATTCACCAATAGATCCATACCAGCACGAAATAGCCGCCTTCACAGATTATTGAATGTTTCACTTTCAGAAGGCAATTTTCACATAGAACTAAAATTTGTTGAGCAGATTGCAGTGGATAACGGTTACGATGTGAACATTGTTGGCTCAATTCTGTTCAAGAAACCACAGGAACAAGATATAAAATAGATCTATCCAATCATAGTGAAAGCCATAATATACGCAGGCGATCCCACCAATAATATTGCCCATTATTTGGAGAACAAATTCATCCTAACCTATCATCCATTCCTATGGAATGGATGATAGGTTAAGTAAATCCATCAAAAAACAAAAAGCATAAAAATTCAGTCACAAAAAGATCAAGAGTATAAAAGTTAACGTGTGGTTCTTGTCCCAAAGTGTATATCGGTCGAGTGGGACTATTGTTTTGTTTAAAAAAAATCTTTCACCAAAACAATAACGGAGCAATGGAGTAGTTTTTTTGAATGGGTAGCGAAGTCAATATTTGCAAATCATCTTCTCACATGAGTTCAATCATGCCATGATGTATATAATTTGGAGAGGAAAGGTATGAATCAATGTGTTGGAATCTTTATGAATCAATTGAGTTGAGGAGTCGGTATATTTGCAGAATGAGCAAAAAGAGTTGAATAATTCCTCTTTGCTCAACTTGTTTCCTTATGACGTAATATAAGTAATTTAAATTTGTTCAGCAGGTAATGCCAATCAATATGTGTGATCAGTTTTTACCAGAAGGGCGAGATAGTGGTAATGAAGACATTTTCATATACCGGGTGTCCCAGAGCTTTTAGGCCAGCAGATATCTCAGTCACCTGCAGAAAAAAATTGAAAAAAAATATGTATATCATAGGAGACCACCAGCACTTTCATGTAGCAGAGCAAAATCCACCCCCTCGCGAGCAACCCCTGCGAAACCACCCCTAATTTTTGTTTTTCGAATGGCAACCCCATGTTGTTTGTCGTTCAACTGATAGCTCTTGTTATTTCTCAACCAACGATATATCATAATTGTTCGAGAAAATTGAATACGTTAGTGGGTACTATTAACTGAACTAATCGAATTGTTCTGCATTGTAGACACCAGAAAAAGTGGACGCTACGCAGAAAAAGAGGCGATAAACTGTTAGAACTTTTTGTGCTTCCTTTCATTCCTCTGATATCTGGATGACACATTGCCATCAGTCGTGATATTGTTGTTGTATATCAAAATGCCTTCTACCTTCACTCCCAACGAATACGTTGATATGCTTTTAATTTTTGGTGAATGCCGAAAGAATAAACGTGCTGCGGAGAGGCTGTATGGGCAGCGCTTTCCTGATCGTCGACAACCAGGTCGTAATACGTTTTCGTATGTAGAAAATACCATGCGAACGGGATCATTTCCAGGAAAAACAGATCAAGTACATCCTACTCCTGTGCGAACTGAGGAAAATTGCATAAATGTGTTGGCCTACGCCGAAGCACATCCTCATATTTCGGTTCGTGCATTGGCGGTAGAGATTGGGATCAGTAAGTCATCTGTGCAAAGAATTTTCAAACAGTACAAGTATCATCTCTTCAAAATTCATTTACACCAAGGACTCAGACCTACCGATTTCGAAAGACGAACGGCATTCATTGCTCACATTCAAGTTTTAGTCCATGACAATCCAAACATCCTCAATCAAATCTTGTAGAGTGACGAATCCCGCTTCCATAATAATGGTACTGTTAATCAACATAACATGCACTATTGGTCACAGGACAACCCTCACTGGATTAGAGAAACCAATTTCCAAACAATGTGGGGTGTGAATGTGTGGTGTGGTTTACATAATGGACGACTCATCGGGCCCCATTTTTTCCAAGACACTTTGACGGGCCACCGATATTTACATTTCTTGGAAAATTGTTTACCTGCCCTACTGGAAGATATTCCAATTGAAGAACGACAACAAATGTGGTGGCAACAAGATGGTGCTCCTGCACATAACCATAATGTAGTTACTACATTCCTCAATGATACTTTTCGAGACCGTTGGATTGGAAATAGTGGACCTGTGCGATGGCTTGCACGTTCTCCAGATCTCACGCCACTGGACTTTTTCCTGTGGGGATATCTGAAACGAGTTGCCTTCGAAACACAACCAATGAATATTGACGATTTAACCCAAAAAATTTTAGAGGCTTGTCTTACCGTTACTCCGGAAATGATTAGGGCTTCCTGTACTCGCGCGCTGATTCGGCGACTTGAAGCATGTGTGGCAAGTGCTGGCCAACATTCTGAACATTTTCTGTAGTATCATGTATCAAAATACAGATGACCTTAAACATTAATATTTCATTTGTGTTTTTATTTTCTATGATTCTGCATGTCATTCTACCTACCATGATACATCATTGACCGAGAAATGAAAAAGACTGTAAGTTGAACCAAAACAAACATGGGCGTGCCATTTGAAAAACAAAAGTTAGGGGTGGTTTCTTGGGGGTTGTTTACCAGGGGTGGATTTTGCTATGCTGCATGAAAGTGCTTGTGTTCTCCTATGATACATATTTTTGTTTTAATTTTTGTTCTGCAGGTAACTGAGATATCTGCTGGCCTAAAAGCTCTGGGACACCCGGTATAGAGGCACAGGGTCGGATTTGTTACAGTACCATAACACACCCGAAGTGGTTATCGTAAAGTAAAACACTTTTTTTAAGTTTGAGTTTTTTGAACTGTTTAGTAAGAATCATGCACAGAATAAGGTGTTTTCCAATTACGTTACTAATAAATCATTATTCGTCCACCAATTTCAAATCAACTCTCCTCTCTCGATGCTGATAGTTATTTCGTTCGTGGGTGCATGTAACGAACTCACTTCCATAATTCAAGCAATTCAGTTGTGGTTTTATGACAATCGAAGAACGATCATCAATACGTACCGATTATTCTGGGGATTTCATTCTCAGACTATGGATACTGGCAATAACGGCATTCCGCCATAAATGCCATCAACATCCCAACACCCATCTATTTCCATGCAATGTAATGAGCTGAGCTGTCAGTTGATTATGCAACAAATTAAACGATCCTCGCGCTGACATTATCAAAGACCAGGATGTCCTCTCACAACCGATTGTGAGCTACAACCCATTCATTTAACTCTATCGACTGTTCAGAATACAATATGCTGAGATCAAATGTTATCCTAATGGAAGGCTCCAGACATTCCATTCACGGAAATTATATCGAGAGGCTATTGAAAATTTGCGCTAAAGATTTCCACATATCTATACAAACATTGAATAATAAAGTTGTTTTAGATAAATATAATTTCGAACATATTGTTGGTGATATAATCATGAGGACCTCTTGTTCCTCCGGAACACTGAGGAATTTTAAACATAATTGAGAAATTAATCCAGCGTTAAAAAAGAATCGAGTAGTAAGAAAAAAAATCTGAATTTAGTAATAGACACGATGAAAAATAAGATCGTGATGGATGCGTTACTGTTTGAAAACAATGTATAGAAATTAACCGATAATATATAAATTTATTGGAATAAAACAAGTATGATACTATAAGCTGATGAATATTGAAGAGGAAAATTGTTTCCAGGAGAAAGGGGAATAGCGATATGCGGCAATGGAAACAAAGAATGCATGAAAAATGTTAAAAGTGAGTACTGCAATTGATATTTTGTTAGTATAATATTATATCAGATTATTAGCAATAGTGATGATGGTGATGAAATAATTGATTCACCACTAAACAGACTCGATCCATAATAATTTTGATAAAGAACCCCGCACATCTCTGGTAGAAAATGGCGTTTAGTTACTTTATTCCGAATTTCGTCAGATTTAATTACAGTGTTCTAAATTGTTCGTTCCATTAACCAGCTGACGAACGTCAACCCTCAAAAGTCGAAACTTGTGCGAGCAATGGATCAACGAGGCCTTACCTTTTTTCCAGGGGCCTGTTTCAAGAAGGTACAAGTCTTGTAGCTACAAGAGAAATACAAAGAAACACGATGCTAAATAATTGTTTTTATCTCGTTTTTTACCTGTACCTACATTGTGTTTTTTTAGTAATTACAAGACTTGTACTTTTATGAAACAGGCCCCAGCACGGGTCCGGCGAGGAATCGAACCCCGGTCGTCCGCTTGAAAGGCGAATGTGCTAACTTCTACACTACCGAGAACCTAATTAGTCCATTGAAAGTTACATTTGGCGTTGCGTTCTTCGGTCAGTCTTCAATTGAATTTTTTTGATGTGTGGGAGAGGTGTTAGGATAAACTTGATTCCAGGTTTGTGTGGTCGCCAGACTTGGAAAAAGAGTTGTAAATGGTTTTCGCGCTTTATCTGTTATCCTACAAGAAATTTATGTAGTTTATGTTGAAAATCAAATTATCTACATCTTTTTCATTTATTTTTATCTTGATATCGAAAATAACAATGTTATGAGCGAAAATAGTTGAGAATTTTGAAACAAATTTTCTTCTCGGCCGAATTTTTTTTCTAGTTATTTTGCAATGACATCAGAGCGTTTCTATAAAGAGGGGTTTTAACGAATAATTTTCAATAAAAATTTTTCAAATTCTGTTCATTTCTATAGTTTTACAGCATTCTCAAATCCTCCTTAGGATCAGGATACATTTAAAAAAGAATAAATGGGCTTATTTTTCTATTACCTTTTTTATTCATATGATTTATAATTTTCCTAACATTGCTATTGACCCTTTACCCCACCGTATGTTATCGCCTCTTAAAATAATCTCAAATCGAAATATATATAAATATAAATCTAAAGTTACTTATATTTATTATGAATTTTTAATTTATTTAAGAATTGCTTCCGTTATAATATTCCTTTTTTTCTCATAGGAGTACGTAATTTAAAGCATCAAGATGACATATCTAAGTCAAGAATGAATTGAAAAATCTTCACATAAAAATGAATAGGAGCTCTTTCAAATCACAACATAGTATTTCTTCAAGTGACATTGTTTGTTTGAAATGGGAGTTTCATAGGCAATTTGAAACAATTATTTGAACCAGAAAGCTATACGTCTGCCGTCTGGACGAATAACGGAAGACTTGATGCTTGAGTCTGTTTTCTCGATAAAACACAGTCCTATAACAGTATAATGTAACCTATATAAGAAATTCTCTAATTCGTGTAACTAGTTAAGTACTCAAAAATCTCCTCAGTTATAGAGAGACAGGTCGGAGGAAGCACAATGGGCCCAAGTTTGAACATATTTTGGTGACATTTGTTGCAGTGTCCAAACTACTGCTGACCCATTCATCAACCATTTCTCCTCAGTTGTAGGGAGACAGGTCGGAGGAAGCACAATGGGCCCAAGTTTGAACATATTTTGGTGACATTTGTTGCAGTGTCCAAACTGCTACTGACCCATTCATCAACCATTTCTCCTCAGTTATAGGGAGACAGGTCCGAGGAAGCACAATGGGCCCAAGTTTGAACATATTTTGGTGACATTTGTTGCAGTGTCCAAACTACTGCTGACCCATTCATCAACCATTTTGCTGAGGATATATTTTTGGAAATTACGGAAAAGTGACTATCATTTCTTCCGTATCGTTCGTGAAATTAGACCCCTTTCCATCAAATAGTATGACGAAACTTCATCAGGAATACCATTTGGATCATGATGAGCCTGATAAGAATGCAAACATTCGTAGCAGAACTCCTACAAACAATGGATTCTTGCAAACCTTATATTCAAAAACAATACTCCAGGGTGGACATTGTGATGGCAAACAAAATACCTCAAGATAATGTTTTATAATCGAGATATCAATCAAACGTGCTTCGGTAGTGAACTGGAGTATTTTGCACGTTGAATAGAACCGAACAGAACCCGACAGTGTCGCCATTTACATTCAAAACCCAAAATTCAATCAGAACTATTCACGAATGAGCTTTTTGCTTCATTTATCAACTCATAAATTCAACTCTTTTCACATGAAAGTAGTGAATCTTCCCAACAATGCTGACGTCCATGATTCACAGCTTCAGTAGTCGCGGGGTGTTATAGATTTTGGTTATATTTTTATCGCGATGGAAGTAATGAAAACTATGCACAGAATTTTGTTGTCATGTTTGGTATTCTCTATTTCTTACTGTTATGTCTTTTGAATGAAACACAAGAGTATATACATAATTACCCGAAATTCAATTTTCTGTGATGAAGATTCATCACTCACTGTTTCTGATACAAAATTTGTTCACAGATCATTTGGACATGTCCGGTTTACGGCATTCAATTGACGGATATAGCAATATTCGAAATCTTAAGGGAGTAATACACTGTGACTGTCTGCCTATGTGCACTGTTGTAGAGTACAACACGGAAATAACAGAAATTGATTTTGATCTGTATAAGGAAATCGAATCAGTTGGATTAAACACAGATAAAGATGAACGGTGAGTTATATGTTGGGAAAAATAAATGTAAGAAATTCTTCCATGAAAGAATAAACAGTAAAAAATATTCGTTTCGATAGTGCATCCATCCCAGTTATGACAATCCAATTAATAAGTTAATTGATACATAATAGGCATGTAACATGAGTACCTCTTCGATCATCGTGAAATTGGCCTGTATAACTAAACTGATTAGTTACCTTGTGAAAAACACTGCAGGTGGTTGAACCAGATATTTTGGCTTAAATGGGACCTACAAACAAAATGCTGGTTATCACAGCTTGTTGTTACAGAAACATATTTTGTTGTCGCTGTTCATCTTCAATCTACACTTTACACTGTTTGTCTATATACTCCAAACTCCAGTGGGTAGAAAAATGCTTCGACGACGTGTGTTGCATTACAATTTTGAGGACTGGGACAGTATTCGAGTGTTGTAGGAATCGAATATACTGGACACATATGCCAAACAATATAAGATGTCACCCACACCTGAAAGAATTATTTACAGTTTTGACAGAATTGATAGCTGAACGATACAACTCCACCTGCCATCTTTCATGTCCAATTCTTATTCCTATATGAAATGAGTTCCTCATTATACAAAAAACTTACAAACTCATAGAGGTTGACCAATTGGTGTGTTAAGTGATGTTACTGATGTTATGAATGATAAAAAATCCATCAAGTCTTCAAAGGGGTTCAGACTCCAAACTGACTTCAAAACAAAATCCTAGACACAATTGACTGAATCCACGTCTGAACTGGCATAAGTTGGAAAATCGTTTTTTATCTTAGATAAATGATGGAATATTAGGTATTCCTAACAAAATAACGACTGACTCACACGTATTTGATGCAGCAAACCAAACACGGACTTATCCAACCTCTCGTGGGGCTCCTGGGACTGCAACATCATTGATGTTATCAAGTTCCTAAAACTCAGATCAATCCCACAATGAGGCAGAGATTTTTCTCTCTGAAATGACCGTCAACAATGCAAATGTACTCATTACATGAATCTGTAGACCGAGACATGCAACCGACCACATTAACCTGCACATGATCGTCAAACTAATTCATAATCCTATTGAATGAGTTGAAGACTTTCGAGACATCTACAAAGAACTAAAACTCAGACAAACTTCTCTGATTTCTCAAATTTTCCGACAACACGCACATGCTTTCCTCAAAACGAAAAAAGAAATTCAAATCACCGCAATACTCATATATTTTCGTCATTCTCCAGGGGAAGATAACTTCTGTTTCAAAGAGTTCAAACGTGTTTAATGCTTTACCTGTTGCCTTTCTACACTGTCCCACCCCTACCTCGGGGCTCTATTGGACAGCTGCACTGCCTATTTCAGACTGATTTCCTTTAGTTTTGCATCTGGCTTTCGAACCAAAGAACGTTTGAAATCATTTTATCTTCTATCCCAAATAAATTATTGTTTTATTCACTTGAATATCGGTAACAATACCAGTAACAAAGGTTTTCATAATTCTGATTGTCTCATTAGCCATTAGTACTGGCATTCGATTCTATTTACACATTTTCTGATCCTATTTACTGTTATATTATCTGTATTTTAGGTTGGCAAGCTCCCAGTTGGTTCTTTACTTCAAAGCAGACCATTTTATTCCATATATACGGAATGAACTATATGGACACCTGGATTTTTTAGCAAATGTTGGAGGATTGTTAGGATTATTTGTTGGTTTTTCTATTGTTTCTCTTATAGAAATTATATATTTCTTATCGGTTAGAATAATTTGTAACATGAAACTTTATAAACACTGGTATGGTGAAGATGTCGATGATGATAAATGAAAGTCACAAATATCATAACTTCAATTATTGCTGAGAAATACTATTCACAAAATATAAAGGAGAAAAACTGAATGAATGTTTAAATGAACTATGGCTTTTTATTTTTCTGCTCCTTCTGATATATATTATATATACCATATCTGTAAATGCATTCTGTCGTTGCTGCTAACTCTGATTTTCAACATATCAAAACAAAATTATTTAAATACTTATTCACAAAACACAGCAGAGGAAAATGTTATTTATGATATTTTCATATTAAATGCCACACACTACGACTAGAGTAGACCTTGTTACTAACTTTCTACGCCGTATCTCAGGAACAGCATGGTTATTTGCGAACCTGTCAACCCATGAAACTTGGTAGAGTCATTCCTCAATATAAAGAGGAAATTTCTGATCTATTGGAGGATCAAACCCAGTACCTCTCGATCTTAAACCTGGTACAAAACAGAGCACAATCAAACCAGATTCATAGAAATATTATTGGAATCAGCTGACACAGCATGAACATTACCACTTGAAAGAAAACTCTAGCTCTAGACAGAATCGTTGAATTCTAGAGTCGGAAAGAATTCTGAATTCAATTGGATACAATTCATTCGGAAAAGAGTGAGTTGTGATTCGTGAGTTGCTACCTTTTTTTCGGTAAACTGTTGCTTATGAATTGTTTTTTATGAATTCAATCCATAAAAATGAACCACAATTCAGAATCACAATTTACAAGCCATTTCATAAAGCGCAATTTCTTCTCGTTCTCATTGTAAACCCTTAAAACGCCGATGACATCATAGGTATCACGTGTGATATCTTCTAGCTTCAGTATTCAGAAATTTCAGATTCGTTAATTCGTTCATTATATTTGACATACGTAAGTGAGCATATGTTAACGGAAAGCTATGAATTTTTTCGTTATACCAATATGAAATATTTTACCAGATTCGAAGATCCATGTATACATTTCAATCTAGTTATCGAAAATTCACGGTTTTGTGAAACAAGAGAAACTAGATGCGAATTCGTTTTCACTTCGGATTTTTATATAGACCGTTTCTTTGCTGACAAAACTATAGCTATCTTGGAAACGGTAGGTCCTGCAAGGTCGGTTAAATAGAACAAAAGTTGCCTTTCTGAGTATTCCAGAGAATGACATTCTCAGATAGAATAAAATCCTCAACAGTTTCTGAGATATTTTCGAAAAACTGATAAAGAATGATAAAATATTGAAGGTGTTTTTTTGAAAAAAAAATCGGGGAGAAAATGTTGTAATATATCAATGAATTTGTAATTACAATAACTACCAAAATCTGTAAAAAAAATAAACAGTTCCGTATATTAAAAAAAATATTGATGATGAATCTTAATGAACGAAACGTCGAGCTGAAAATTTGGTTGAACTAGATTATGACCTACATGAAATGAAACAAAAAGTCCTCATGTTATTTTTTGTTATTATTGAAAATGGAAGCCCCAGAGCAAAAAAAAAACGAAAACTGTTAAATCCAGATTTTTCTGTCAGTTAAGTATCAATAGGACGAATTGCAAAAAAAAAATGAACAATTTCTTCCATAAATATCAGTGATTTTTCTCAGTCATTACTATTCCTCTCTTAAAAACAATATCGAGTTATCTGGGGAAGATTTAAAGAAGACAGATTTTTGAAGAAATTCCTCGATTTTCAGTAATGGGAAGGTATTCATTATAGATTCAATTTCAATTTTTTTCATGAAAAGGTGAGAAGTTATGGATATCTTAAATAAAATATATCGAACACTATTCCTCAGCAAGAAAAATACCTTCAAACGATGAAGATCACCCAAAGTCATACGGGACACCGTATTAGACGTTGAATGGTAAGGTTAGACGTTAAAAGGTAAGGCTTCGTTAATCCAATGCTCTCACTAGTTTCGTCTTCTGAGAGTTGTCGTTCGTAGAAATTAATGTTTCGTTTCGAAATTAGAAAGAAGAAATATTGTGAATTGATCAGAGTAACAATTCACAAGCTAGCTTGTGGCTTCAATTCATTTTTTTCCGCGTGAATAGTGTCTTGTGAATTCAATTTTATTGCATTCATCCAACATCCAACAGTTTTCCCAATATCCAACTCAAGAAATGTCATGAAAGCTATTGTACCAGTGTACACGATGACCTGACCTTCGATCAGGCGCATATGAAGAAAATTCAGTGTTTCAATCAAAATGAACAATAAGAGTCACAAAATGAATCTCATTTGATTCACCGCGTAACTAAATACAATTATGTAATATTTTTCTTTGTAGAAAAATGAAAAAAATTCGCCTGCGGCGCCTTTCTATTTTCGGTCACTCTTGCGACAAGAATTAACCCCCCACTGGAAGAAAGCTGTATACGCGCCTAGTTTCGATACAAGCGGTCACTGTCAGGAACAAATTTACTGTACTGTACATACCGGTTCGTGCAAGATTTATTTGTTCTAAAATTGTTCGTACCGTTAACCAGCTGACGAACGTCAACCCTCAGAAGTCGAAACTTGTGCGAGCAATGGATCAACGAGGCCTTACCTTTTAACGTGCGATTACCCAGCACGAGTAGGTGCGGCCATAATGCCGAAGCCGTTTCTTCGATAATCTGATTCATTTTGTTAAATATTGAAATGTGAAGGATTGTTTCCCAATATAAAAGTTATGAAATCCAAAGTTTTTTGAAAATTCACAAATGAAGGACAAGAGAAGGAAGGACCATTAAATGTTGAATTCATTTCCGTACCATTACATATCAACAAAAGATTGTTGAATAGGAATTAAATAACGCTGTAGACACTTTTTGTTCGGATTCTCTGACCATATTCTTTACAATTCGTCAAAAAAGTAGCTTTGATGGAAGATATAAAAACTGTACTGACGCGCAGTGATGGAATACAAATATATTTCATTGGCCTCGTGTTTTGGTTGTATGTTCTTTCCATGAAAGATGAAACACGAGATATTAAATATAACTCGTAAAGACAATTCTTTATTCGATATATATTTTCCTTGTCAAGCGGTCTGAGGTGACTGATTTTTTTAACCATAGGGTTCACTCAGAGACAAATAGTAAATAATGTAAGATCGGGTAAGTGTTAAACATTTTTTTCATGAGTGAAAGATGTGAGCAAATTTTTTGTCCTTTGTAGCAGTTTCAAAAATTTCAAAATGATGTAATCGTCACATGCTAATGTCTGCTTAGGAAGTTACATATCATTATTGTGATGTGACAACTAAAATTCAGTACTTACGACTCTGTTTGTAAAAATCAGAATCTTGGATCACAAGGTGTTTACTCGCACTGTGAGAAAATTTTCTCTTTTGTCTATAATTGGTTTAGAGAGAACTTTAACAATTTCTTGGTCCACTGAAACATTTGAGACTACGATTTCTGGAGAAGAGAATTTATTTTTCCCATGTTTCAGAATTATTCTGCTCATTATTTGCTTGGTCAATGCTCATTGTACCTCTTTTTATTTCTTCTACTGCATTGTCGACGTCCATTTAAGAATAATTTGAGATAATTTGGGTTTTTTGGCGATAATTTCGAACCATTCTGCATCTGGAACCAGAAAATATTTTGAGTGTTTACGCGATAATGAGTTAACACTTACCCCAGAATTCATTTTTATCGGGGTAAGTGTGATCTATGCCATAAAATTGTTTTGAATGGAATAATCATTGAATATAAATAATCCAAACTAAACTAGAATCCAAATTATACATATTCACGTATAGACATGAAAACTCACCGTAAATTCAATACAGATTTTGATATTTTCAAAAAAATACTGATTAACTCATCGAGCGTTAATTCGGAACGAAGGCGGCAATTTCCCTATGAATCTGTTGAATTACAACAGTATGCCGGGTAGCTTTCCACGGAGATAGGTCAAACAAAGATTTGTACATGTCTATGCCAGATAGCGTTGCGTTACCAGTGGTTCATTGGCCGCCCATTAATTGCAATTGTTCACACTTGCCCCGAATTTACACCTCCCGAGCTGACTAGAAATTAAACGTAGCATTGATTCAAAAAAAATATTTAAATTTTCAATAATTCTTTTTCCTCCAACAAGAACGTATCGTGTATAAAAGTAATTAGAGTTGTTCCAAAGCAAAAACAACAAACTGCTTCTTCATGACATTGTTTCCTTTGAGAGCAATAAAATAGCGGTATCTAGTGGTGTATTTAATCACCTGAACTTTCGTCAGGAACTAGAAAATAACATAAATTCAATTGATATCACACCTAATATGAAAGGCATGAAATAAATTATTGATAAACTGTCACAAGCGTCGCCTTATTGAAAAATGTATGAGAAAGGTAATTGAAAGAGAACAGAAAGCCATCCTTCACAATTGTCATATTTCACTGGAAGACTTGATACTGGGTTCATTTCTTTTAGTTCAAACTTCGATGGAGTGAAAAGTTTTTGACGGTTCTCCTGTTCTTGATAACCTCAAATATTTCATGTGGGAGGTCAACTTCCTTTATGAATCACCTAAGTTTCCAGCGAACTCAAACTTTCAGGTCTGAAAGAAGTTATTACTCGGTGCGGCGTCATTATTTGATTAAAATCTAATAACAGGAGCATGCACTGGAATCGAGTGGATTTTGAGTGCTTCGGTGTGGATTGAAAGTGCAGTCGGCAATTGATGCTGTTCCTAATCAAGTTTGCATAAAGCCGGTAAGATATATAGGTGTTTGTTTCGTTAAACTAATCCGTTGTGGAGATGGAAACAGGGGCGTACGGGAGGTGATTCC
>JAVJAQ010004646.1:0-10324 GCA_032362365.1 Zygogramma bicolorata
ATAGACATATTGTTATTTTCTATATTTTGTTTTTTGTTCTGATGCAATAAGATTTTTGAACTGCATTCAATGGGTTGAAAATATGGACGATGAAAGATTTATTTGAACTATTCATAACAGAAGTTATGAATTCGAAACTCTTCAGATAATGTGACATGAATCAATTCTCCCCACCTGAATACCTGTGAAACATCGTTAAAAAAATTTGCAGAGTAAGTGAATCAATCTGTTCTCCAATTGTAAAAATTCCAGATCTATTTTTTAATGTCGCATCTACGATCACCGTCACACATACGATTTCGTTGAACTGACGAACCTTCAAACGGGTCGGCTACTGTGTCGTCGATTCTCCGCTGCTTCCTGCACTCGTCGTCGATTTGCTTGATTTGTGCCGAGTTGTTCGGGAAAGTCCAGCCCTGTTCCCGCATCACGACTGCAGTATCGTCGACTCGCTTCGAAGCCGTGTGACTGATCCGCTTCTTCAAATATTCCACGCATTCCCGGAAAGATGGCTCGCAGAATCTGTGGACCTCCCAGTGAAGAGATCGCAGCGGTGGACGTGGAAATTCTTTGAAGTATCTCCTGTTTCAATGACAGGATAATATGGAAATTCAAGATGCATTTAAACCCCCAAGTAAAAAAGAGCGCCGTAGTCTCAGATTTTCAACGTTCACGGCCCTCTACTCCAGAAAATGTTGAATTCAACAGTAAATCGAAAAATATCAATTCTTTGCGAAAATTATGATAACAGTATCAAGAAGAAAAGTGAGTAGAACCAAACTTGGTAGAAACGTTCATCAAATAATTTTTTTTAATGGGGTCATATTTCAAACAACCAAATATAATAATTTGGTATTCACTCGAAACTATTTCAAAATTATATATGGGACTAATGAAAAAAATAACGATATTCAATGTCAGTTTTATGTTTGTCTGCAGATAATACTCCAGTCTATGACGGTGAAAAAATTGTAAACTGTGTATTTATCCCATACAGCACCGATTCGTATGAAAATTTGGATATAGGTTCTACTTACCCTCTATTTCAAAATCTACCCCGTGCCGAGGGTTGCTTTCTCCCTGGGGGTGGATGCCACCCCTTCATGGGGGTGAAAAATTTTTTATTGAAAATAAGTACCGGAAATCAATATATTGACTAATTCTAAGGACTTTTTGTTCGATGCTGTTTTTTCTGAAAAGCAATACTTTTCGACTTATTCGCGAGTGAAATTGTCGGTTATCAGTCAAAAAAAAAACACGTTTTCAGATCCTTTTTCGCGAATAACTGGAAAATAATGCATCTAATCGAAAAACCTGCTGAGAGCAAAATTATAGCTTTTGGAAAAACAAAGGCAATTCATTTATGATGTATGCAAACCCACTACAAACTGAAAAATTTCTTGTTGAAAGTTGAGTGGTATTTTCAAACGACAAAATGGAAAGTTTCTACGTACAATAACCAAAAACCAATGCATTTTTAGGGAAAAACTTATAGAACCTTTTCTGAAGTCCTTCAAAAATCCTTCATTTTTGTTATTTATAAAAGCTACTAGCATCAAAACTGACCGAGGTATGAAGGAAATGATGTTGAATCCTATTTTTTCGTTAAAAAAAAATTGTGAATAACTCATCCTCTCTTCTCCCCCCTTTGAAAAAAATCATTGTTACTCCATAAATCACTTCATTTATGTTTTTTCAACAAGTTCTGAGTTTTTGATCAATTGAAAGTACGTAGTTTTGGAAAAAATTGAGATTGAAGATAAAAAATCATATACGTAAATCAGCAAACAATCACAATTTCTTCGAAATAACTCGAAAAGTATTGATCACATGCAAAATTTTCAGGAGTACAAAATTGAAGGCTATTCTTCTCTGAAAATTTCGGTGTTTCATCTTTTTCTGCAGGATGAAAATAGAGTAAGATATGGCCAGTTAAATATTGTGAGGGTTCGCGCAAAGTACCTTTTTTGAGCCCTTTCAGCATGAAACTTTTCAAAAATATAATCTGAAAAAAAAATAATGTGGATGAGCTTATAGCTCTCGAAAAAAGCTACAAAATACTTCTTTGTTGAATTTGATTGCTTGAAGACTAAGCGAGTTATGGAAAAAAACCAAAAACAATTTTTGTAAGAAATTAGAGTATGGACATAGGTATATTGAAGAATACACATAATAACTATATTCTAGGCCTAATGGAACTATATGTATATTATATATGTATATATACATAGAGTTCCACTAGGCAACGATTTTTTCCAAAGGGGGGGGGGAAAAGAGGATGAGTTATTCACAATTTTTTTTCAAGGAAAAAACAGGATTCAACATTATTTCATTCATACCTCGGTCAGTTTTGATGCTAGAAACTTTTATAAATAACAAAAATAAAGGGTTTCTGGAGGACTTCAAAAAAGGTCCAATTAGTTTTTCCCGAAAAATGCATTGGTTTTTGGTTATTGTACGTAGAAACTTTCCATTTTGGCGTTGGAAAATACCAATTAACTTTCAACAAGCAATTATTCAGTTTGTAGTGGGTTTGCATACATCACAAATGAACAATCGCCTTTGTTTCTTCAAAATCTATAATTTTGCTCTCCGCAGGTTTTTCGATTAGATGCATTATCTTCCAGTTATTCGCGAAAAAGGATCTGAAAACGTGTTTTTTTTTTACTGAAAACCGACAATTTCACTCGCGAATAAGTCGAAAAGTATTGCTTTTCAGAAAAAACTTCATTGAACAAAAAGTGCTTAGAATTAGCCCAAGAAGGGGTGGCATCCACCCCCAGGGAGAAAGCAACCCTCGGCAGAGGGTAGATTTTGAAAAAGAGTGTATGTAGATCCTGAATCCAAATTTTCATGCTAATCGGTGCTGTATGGGATAAATACACGGGAAAATGGTCATAGACTGGACTATAAGAGTGACGATGAATCAGAATACTCAATCTATCGTTGTCGTTTTCGATGGTCTGTCTTTCATATATAGGTCTGATAGGACTTTGATGCTTGAAAGATAATGAGGTCTCTTTCTACCACAATACCTCTGTTGCGTCTCTTTCCGAAGCCCCAGTAGAAGGCTTTAAAGTTTCATATACTTCCTTCCCACTTACGCCTCTATTTCAGTTCTGGCTTCATTTTGGAATATATTTGACTAAACTTTCGTCAAATATCATCATATGATTTCGATATGGCTTTGCTGTGATTTCAAATACGATAAGAGTGAAGATGAAACAGATTGTTTGCCGTTTGCGATGATCTATATATATATATATATATATATATATATATATATATATATATATATATATATATATATATATATATATATATATATATATATATATATATATATATATATATATATATATATATATATATATGAGTCTGATATAACTTTGATCATAGCAGGATAATGAGGTGTCTCCTTCTATCTCTATTCCAGGTCCGGCTTTATCTTGAGATCTATTTGCCACAACTTTCGTGAAATATCATCATTTGCAGTAGATATAATATCTTTGCTGATATCAATAACTATGAGGATGAAGATTAAACCAACCGTTGACGTATTCGATAATATGTTTTTCATATATATGAGTCTGATATTACTTTGATGACTGATAGGAAAAGGTCTGTTTCTACTGAAATACCTCCCTTGGGTTCCACACAAAACACAAAAATCTGACAGTGCTCATCTCTGCAGAAGTTATATGTAGGTGCATTCACTGATGGTGAAATATTGAACGAGAAATTGTTAAAACAAGATCTGAAGATAGCGCAATATATGATGATGTGGTTGTTATTGTAGTCATATTCTACTTGTGGGAGGTAAGTTTCATATATGAATAATTTTTGGCTCTCCATTAGATATTCAAGTAACTCATCAGTTGTCTGTTTATTCACAGTTGCAAATTTTTCTTCTCTTCAGCTCCAATGCGTACAGAGTAACTTCTCGATCTGTGTCACGAAGATTTCTCTGGGAAGAATTTTAGAAAGAAAGATCTTTCGCCAATCCTATGCGAAGTGAAGCAAGATTTGTAATATGAATCATTGAAATCATTTTCAAATATTTATCCCACTGAGCTTTCAAGTATATGCTGTTCAACCAGAAATTCACTCAAGTCCCTACAAACTTGGATTTGCGTTCATTAATGAGAGACATGTTACAACATTTGCAAATACCTTGCATAATCATCATAATTTCAGTGAAAAATCAATATATTTGATGAAGTGAACACAGTTAAGTAACTGTGTTTTAATGTCCATTTGTCTCAACAGTTCATTTTAAAATTAGAAAATATTTTTGGGTATGCATTTCCTTGTTACAATTTATATTTAACAATCGGTATGAGAAAACTGCATTTGATAAGAGTTCTCAATTCGTCAGCGTACGTTATGAATACGATTTTCTAACTGCTCATTTTTTGAATCCCAGGAAAATATTTAAGAGTATTTTATCAGATTTAATAAATATTTCGTGAATCGAATAGTATTTTTTCAAATACCTTAATCGAATGTTGCTAGATATAAGTATATTTCTAATTATAAGAGCAATTTGAAGGTTTTAGTTTCTACGAATACGGAAATACAAAAATAATAGCCCAGCTACAACGTCAGTGACGAGCAGTGTGTGATAATTTCTCCAAATGGGTGTATCTTAAACGAAGGAACAATTGTTTTTCAAGTCAATTCTTGCGCAGATTCCAATATAATTCCGTTTTTGTTGAGAATAAGAGCTAAGCGATTATGATACAAAATCTAGAAAAAAAAAATCGGATATTGATAGGGCATATCTTGATAACTGTCCATTTTTGTAGTTTTCAGCGTTAGATATCCGATCAGTGCATCGAGATCTACATTACATCGAATATTCAGGGATTTTCACGCATCCGTTTGCCTAAACGGTTCAATTAGAAATGATTATTGGATATGTATTCCCTTGTCACCATTGATATTTTACGATGAAACAACTTCAATCAATAAGAGTATTCATCTTGTCAGCGTACTTTATGAATCCGATTTTCTATATGCCCATTTCGTATTTTCCACTATTCTTTTGGCGACGAGAAAAATATTTCAAAAATAAAATTATATTAGCTTCAGTTCATATAGTGTGTATCGAACAAATTTTTTCTAGTGTCCCAATAGAGAGGTGTTGAATATATGTAGTTCTGTGATACCTAGAGCAATTCAGAAGATTTTGTTTCTACGAGAGAAGGACTATAGAAGTTAAAAATAATAGTCCGGTTACATCTTCAGTGACGAGCAGTGTATGATAATTCATCCAAATGGGTATATCTGAAACGAAAGAGTGGTTTTTAATCGAATCCCGCACTGAAATCAAGGAAGTTTTTTCTACGCATAGGAATGAATTGATTATGTGCTGAAAACCACACAAATGCAAAAAATTGATATTGATAGAGCCATATCTCGAAAACTGTACATTTCTGATCAGTGTATCAAGATCTACATCATACCAAAAATTCGAACAAATTCACGAAAAACCATTTTCCATAAGAAATATGAGTGATCCTTTCTTGTTGGAAAAGTGTTCATTTTAGGTGTATTCCCTTCAAATTTTTGAATTTTTATGAAGTTGTTCCTTCTGGATATTCAACAAAAATTATGTAAGTTATATAGAGGAGAAAACTTCATCGTGAATCACCTCATGATATAAACATCACTAACAAAAAGTATTTTTTGTTTAAGAGCCATATTTCATTGTGAAGAAAATGAGTGCATAACTCACCTTTCTGCTTTCTCTGGATTCGTTTCATAACGCCTATCATACTCATTGAATTTATGTGCTCGAAGATAGTAAGCGATATCTCTGAGGGCCTCACTGATATCGTTTTCATCAACTGGAGTAGGTGGATTTTGAGTTGAATGGTGAGTTTGAGTCATTGACTTGTTGTGGTCAAGGAAAATTCCCTCCTGCATTAACAAAAAAAGTGTCATTGAGATCATTGGTTTCATTATAGAAGACGTTGTCATAAGACATTTATTCATCTGATGTCTATATGAAGCGGTTGCTTGGGAATAGATGGTTGATTTTGACAAATGGTTGAAGAACCCGTCACATTGAGACTAAGACCGGGACCGTGCTCGACGACAGCACCACTTATTTTTGTAACTATTTGGGAAATTTTATGCATTGTGCGATGTGAAGATTTTGCGAAAAACCACAAATACCCACCAGAATATTCGGAGTTACTTCCATTTTTCCAATATATGGTGGAATAATTCTCTTGAGGATGCAGTCGACAATTTTAATTTTAGAGAAAATTCTTTTTATCATATAATCGAGCTCTTGGAAATGTTTTTCAATAATGTTTTTAATCTCAAAATTGTTTTTTTTGCACCTATCAGAATGCCTTGATGAAGTGAATCAACATATCCGAACGCTTGACTATATGACAAAAAAGTTTTCTTTTTCTCTCTGCATCCCCAAGATCATAAATCCGTTGATTTGTCGTAATTGGGTTTCGACGTTTGGCCAGCTTCTCAATTGCTCCTACTGGGGACATATTCTAAACCGTAACAGATACGAAGACGATTAATTGGGAAAAAAGCTAACTGTCATCGTGTAGAAAACAAAGGGCATTTACGGGGACTCTCAACCTCGAGTTAAACGGGTGGAATTGTTAAAACAGAAAGAACAGCAAAAATGGAAAAAGTATTCGAAGTGTACTCAACGATGTAATAATGATTCTGTGATAAAAAGTTTCGTGTCAACAAGGTCACCTTCAACTTTTTTCCAAATACGGACCTGTCTCTTCCATTACAGACATTGATAAAGCAATAAATTCACAATCCAGTGGTGTATCACACTTGATAATGTACAGCATTTCATTTAAATAACTACCATCATCAGTGACAACAATTTCAAATAACGGTCCTTTCGTAAATTATTTCGATTTCTTCAAAATATATTCAGACAACCCAATAAGTTCGACAAGTGGAACCCTAAACAACAAAAACCTACTTTTTTCACGGAAATTTTTGTATTACCGTAATCTTTCTTTCAAGGCTTATTTCTTCCTAATCAATTGATATTTGTAATATTTTTATAATTCTCAATCCTGGAAGTACGAAAATATCAGTCAAAATTCCATTGTTGTATAATTTGGTATGATCAAATTTGAATCAATTCATTTACTATTTTGAACGCGTAGGCTTTGCTTAGTTTCTAATGGCAGAAAAAATAAACACGTTGTTGATATCTGTTGAGAACTGTCAGACGTTTATGAAGGCCAAAGCCAAAAACAGCTAGTTGTCTTGTGGTGGGCATTTCGAATTGAATGTAAATAATTGTGATAGACCAGAGAATTTGATAACCTATTTATCAGTTTCCTGATTCATCTTGCTTCTTAGCAAATAACACTTTCTCCTTGTATCATTTCAGATACATTTGTGGATTCGATTTTCGATAACACTCTGAGAGTGCTTGTCATCATTTCTAACGCAGTTATTAGTTGAAGTGGCGAACTGTCACCACTGACGGAAAACTATGACAGCATTTGCTTAGAGTGTTACACCATAGGTGGTTCCACTTATGTATCGCTTGCCGTTAAGGCACAATTCATTCCAAATTCTCTGGGAATCTATCACAATTTGTCTTCGATTCGAGGACTTTGCCAACCCACAGCTGATGAAGGCCAAAGCCAGGAACAGCTAGTTTAAAATGTATTTGTTCGGATAGGCTTCCTCGGTCAGATACGTGATAGCTGGAACTTCCAGTTGATCCGCGCCTGGAACAGTTTCCTTGTCGACGTTTCGACTCCCATTTCGGAGCCATTCTCAAGACTGAGTGACCTTGCGTCTAGGACAGTTAGAGCATGGTATTTTATATATTCCTTGGGTCTCATTGGGGATTTTCACGAATATTCCTTTAACTGAAACACTGAGGGCCTGTTGTATGAAGCAAAGTTAACCTAGTGTTTAGGGTTAACCCATGATCAAATCTATTTGAGTGTTGTACGAAACGTAGTCAAGGATTATTTTGGTTAACCCATGAGTTAACTATGCAATTTTCTGAACCACCAGAAATGGTGATTCAACTAAAGTTCATGGAGTTAACGTCAAATTTTGATATGACATATAACCTATAATTTCACAACTCCTTTCTTATTTACAATGAAAAACACGGATTATTTTAATGAGTTAACGGATGATGAGGATTTTCTAGAATTGCTAAGAGAAGTAGAAGGAGGTTTATTTACTTATATAGATAACTTTTGTACCTTGAGATTTTATACTCGTAATTGAAGGTTTAAGAAGAAACGTTCGTATTTTTCGAACTAGAATAAATCATTTTGAAAAGTGGACGGAAAATGAATTTTTTGATAGATTTAGAATATCGAAAGGCACTGCAAGGGAAGTTTTGAATCAAATCGACATTGTATCGCCTCCCAAGAGGTTAGTATTTTGGTACTACCTACATAAGGAAATTCATTACCTATAACAATTGTTTTTCAATATAAGGAGCAAAGCACTTTCCCCAGAGGACATGTTATTAATAACATTAAGATATTTTGCAACTGGTTCCATGCTAGTTGTTGCCGGTGATTTCTCTGGTGTACACAAATCAACTGCAAGTAGAGTAGTGTAAAGAGTATCACGAGCTATTGCCCAATTGAAAAAATGTTTATATCAAAATGCCAGAAACAGAGGAGGAAAAATCTGAAGTACGCTTGAATTTCTATAAAGTGGCAAAATTTCCAAAGTGCATTGGTGCATTGGATTGTACCCACATAAAAATACAAGCGCCAGGAGGTGATACAGCCGAGGCATTTCGTAATCGAAAAGGATATTTCTTCTTTAATGTACAATGCATTTGCGATTCTTTCCTCACTTTGAGAAATATTGTATGTCGTTGGCCAGGATCTTCTCATGACTCTACTATTTGGAACAATAGCAGAATACGAGCCAAATTTGAGAATGGAGACATGGAAGATAATGTATTAGTAGGTGATAGTGCTATCAAATAATACTTACTAACTCCATTTTTGAATCCACGAACACCTGAAGAGCATCTTTTCAACGAGTCTCAAATTCGAACAAGAAACCCAATTGAAATATTTTTTGGGATTTGAAAGCGTCGTTTTCCTATTTTGGCTCAAGGCATACGGTTACAAGTACAACGTGTAGAGGCTGTTGTGGTAGCAACGGCTGTGCTTCGATAGATAGCACTTAGAAATGCAGATCCATTACCTCCTCCACTTGATAGAAATCTAGAGAATCTCATCTAGCAAATGAATAGCATTGATACAGTACCTGTAGCCGAAGTTATCAACCCTGTGAATGTTAATAGTGCAACTAGGCGAAGATTTGTAGAATATTTCAGCACATTACGTCAATAAAAATATTTTATTTTCTGAACAATGAAATAAAACAATTTAAATTGTTTAAAGCTGTGATAAAGCTACTGTGTTAGTGAAACGCGTCCAAGCATTTAAATATTATGAAAGTTTGAACAAATTAAATTATTTTATTTCATCGTCAAGTATGGATCTTCATCAAGTAAAAGCCTCATTTATTCAATTTTATTCTCTTATATTCTGACAACACAAACTCGTTTTCTGTATTAACATTACTTTAATTTGTGTGATGGAATAAAGGTTTCATAAATGTGGAAAACTTTGTTAGAAATCTAAAATTACATTTGTTATTAGGCATTTAAAATTGGTAAGTACGTGTTTAGGTTATTGTTTTCCGTCTCGGGATTAATGCTTTCGAAATTGTTTATTTTATGGTTTAATTTAACAATTTATAATATTCAGGACTGTAACGAAAATAAAATTTCCGTTACATTTTCTATTCAAAACACCTCTTCAAGCGCTGCTAATCACCTTTTCCATCGTGGTGGTAGACGCACTCAACACATCTGAGTTGTTCTGTCAACCCTTCAAGATACGAATCACGCGTGCGCTAAAAAAGGCATATATGTGCAATCGGAGGTGATTCGCCCCTTCTTGATATCCCTTCTTGATTATTGATTGATTATCGGTGATCGATAGCGCGTATCGTATCTGATTCTCAGGTGTCGTGATAGTGTGACTTCGAAACAGGTGATAGTTATTTTGAATAATTTGAATCATCTTCAAATATTTTTTCATCTTACCTATTTAATAATTTTTCAATGAATTAATATCTCCCAAGTATCGTTATATTTTTGATTAAACCGTAAAGAGTGGTGTTTTCCGAGAGACAGTGCCTGGAACATCGAAAGGTTTCCGAACTTTGAATATCATTGCAATCCACGAGCTTTTGACAACCTTTATTATTATTCAGTATTATTTCGACTTACTGAACCTAATATTTCCGGAATTGA
>JAVJAQ010004649.1:0-368153 GCA_032362365.1 Zygogramma bicolorata
TTTTTTTACTAGGCAGCAAAGTAATAGATTGACTGCAGCGGCTGATAGTTCAGGAATTCAGCTCAGGCAGTCAATCTACTTTGCTGCAGAGTTGAACAAGTTTTTTTTTGGTTGTTTATTATGGTACATGTTGTATTCGGAAATTATTACAATTCTCACAATATCTTCATTTTTCCTGTATTGATAAATTAAAAAAAAATTGATAAAGAATTGTGAGTGTTGGAATGGTTGATTGCTATGAAAATGTATATGTTCATTGTATTATTGCATTCATAGTTTGACAACATTATACACAGTGATAGCGACTTAGAAGTATTTACTCCTCCTGACATATATTAATCAGTAAAGTATTACTTTTGCTGTCTAGACAGGAAAGTCCTTACCTCGCTGCCAAGGCAGGAAAAGTAATTTTGCTGATTGATATGTGTCTGCAAAATTAATTTTTCTGTAAATCGAAAAAATAAATATATGTTAGATGTCAAGTGGAGTCTTGTGACACCCTTTTGATGTTTTCAGTTATCTATCCAACACAATCGAGTCAACCGTTCCTAAGATTCTGCGATTCATATTTTTCAAAAGTTGGTCAAAAAGTTCTTACTCCAATATAGTTTCTATACAGTTGAGGAGTATTTTAACTGTAATATGTGATATTTTTTTTGTGTTCGACATGTATTTTTCATGTTTCAAGCATTGTTTTTCTGACGAGTTTTCATATCTCTAAAGATCCGCTGAAATAAATCAATTATTATTATAAGATATTAGCAGGTTTATTTTGTGTTTAACGATCTCCAAACAAATTGTAAATATAGTAATTTCACTTCGATTCAAAATTTCTGTTTTTTCAATCGATAATAATAAAATATAATCTATATAATGTTACGAAAGATCCTTGTAAAATCTTACTTCTGACAACACTGTTACGATACTCCTTGGGTTCGTCAATTGAAACACCAAACAACACTAAACTACTTTTATTATAACTCACTATCACAATACAATACAACACAATCCTTAAATCGCTCCTATAACTTTCCAATGCTCGGTACTTAAACTCTCTGTACTAAAATTTCTACACCTTCGCACTAAGCAATAACAAAACTCTTTCCACTTAGCTCTACTAAACTCGCTCCACTAAGCTCTGAATACAAATTCTGAATAACCAACTCTCCGTAATTCAAATTCCTCCTTTCGCGGCGAAGCCTGCCCGTATATATATCTGCGTGCCAATCGAGAATCGTCGAGAGAAGCCCCGATGACGCGTCTCGAATTCTCCAGGCGGTATTACGGTTTCTAGGAAAATGACGTTCGCTGCTACGCGATTCCCCATCTGCGTTTACGATCTGGTCAGGACAGGCGCTAGGACGTAACATTATCCCACTCTCAATTTTGATCGTCCCGATCAAACAATATCTCTTCATTCCCATTGTAACATTTTAGCCTCTCTAGGTGTACGACTTTCATTTTTGTTCTAGGCCTACGTTGAACACTGTACACCACATCATTCATCCTACGACGGGGGTTATACAGCCACACTCGATCTTCTTCTTGAAATCCGCCAGTATTTGTCTTCCGATAGTACCGCGCCTTCCTCCAGTCAATACGCTCTGGCATCTCTTGTTGTTTACTTCTTGATGGTTGTTGAATCGATTGGACTTGGCCAATGTTGACTTTCTGTTTGACCAAGTCAGCCCTTCCAGTTGCTTTCATCTCGGAGATGTCACTTGTACCTCCAACGCGACACCTGGCGGCTCTTACAAGGATGGCTTTTTCTGACTTCACCCGGACTTGTTCGGAATCCGATGGCTGCACGCTGCATTCAGGGACATTATTCTCTGTGACACGAGCTACTTCCTTCGACAATGCAGGGATTCTCGCAGTTTTCAATAATCGCCATTTGGCAGGTTTCGTCCTTTCCGTTGGAGTTGTAAGGACAAATTCTTCTTCTCCGAACCTTATGATCTTTTGCTCATTGTCGAATGAAATTCCATGGTCACTGATCAAGTCCATTCCGAGTATGACTTCATCTTCTATATCTGCGACGTAAACTGTACCTGTGATAGTGAGTCGCCCAAGAATCAACGTTATTTCAGCCTCTCCTCGAATAGGTGCGTTCTCACCGGTGACTGTCCGAATCATGACGTTGGATGAAATAGGCTTTACGTTTCCAGGCCGAAGTATGTCGCTGCGTACCAAGGAAACTGCAGCACCGGTGTCTATGGTGCATATTACATCCATTTTATTCAATTTCCCTGGAATGGTGAGGCTCTCAGTTGTTCTCTTTAGCCTGTTAACACAGATGACCCTCAGTGACCTTGACCTCGCAGGTGATTGCGAACTTAGCGGCGTCCTTGCAGGTGAGATGGATTTTGGTGGCATTCTCACCTTGCAGTCTTTTATGAAATGCCCCGGCCTTCTACAGCTATAGCAAATCCTCTGGGGCATTTTCACCCAACAGTCTTTTATAAGATGTCCTAGTTTCCCACATCTATAGCACGTTCTCTTCTGGGTGCTCATTCTACTTATTAATGATTTGATCTCCTCCAGAACTTTCTCGAATGAACCATTCGCCGCGTCAGATCTTTGTTCGGGATCGTCAACTGTTACCGCTCGCACTTTCGGCCTTGAGGTGTTGAAGGCCGCCTCCACTTCCAAAGAGCGAACCAAAGCATCGCTACTTCTCTTGAAGTTTGTCAATCGCAGAGTTCTTTGGATTTCTGGGTCTCTTAGTCCGTCTATAAATATCTGCACTGCTAGTTGCTCCTTGAAATCCCCAGGTGCATCTGGGTACGCCAGCTGGATTAGGCGTCGAACATCTGTCTCAAATTCCTGCAGACTCTCACCTGATTTTTGTGTGCAAGTCTTCAGTTGTGCCCGGTACAGCTGTTCTCGGTGTTGATCGCCATACCTCAACTCTAGTGCAGAAATCAGGTCGTCATATTGCTTCTGCTGTTCTATGGGTATCGTTTGTAATATACCCAAAGCTGGCCCTCTCAAAGCTACTATTAGTGCCGTAGCTTTTTCTTCGTCGCCCCATCCATTAGTTTCTGCCGCAGCCTCAAATTGTCGACGGTACATGGACCAAGACGACTGACCATCAAAAGTCGGTGGTTTCAAGGAAATTCCTGACGTGGCAACACTGTCTCGGCGATCTCGGTTCTTGAGAAGAGCTATCTGTTTTTCTAGACCTCTCATTTCATTTCTCATCTCATTTCTCATCTCCTCTCGCACTACATCCACTTTCTTATTGACATCTTCCTTCAGTTCTACCTTTAGGTTTTCTTTCAATTCTTCCATTTGAACTTTGGTTTCATGTGAAACATGCTCGAAGAACTTTTCCTGATTTTCTAGAACTTTCTGGAAGTATTCTTTTTGTTGTTTTTCTATTTGCTCTAATTCATTCTTTTGTTGTTCTACAATTTTCTGGAGGTCTTCTCGTTCCTTTCTCTGTTGTTCTAGAATTTTTTGGAGCCCTTCTTCTCGTTCTTTCTTTTCAGCTTCTCGCTCTTTTCTCTGGTCTTCGAGAATTTTCTGGAGTCCTTCTTCTCGTTCTTTCTTTTCAGCTTCTCGTTCTTTCTTTTCAGCTTCTCGCTCTTTTCTCTGGTCTTCGAGAATTTTCTGGAGTCCTTCTTCTCGTTCTTCCTTTTCCTCCAGCCGTCGCTTCTCATCTTCCTGTCGTCGCTTTTCCTCTAGTTCTTTCCCCTCCAGCCGTCGCTTTTCATCTTCCTGTCGTCGTCTTTCCCAATTTGCAAATTGGTTTTGCATAAATTTCAACACATCCTCCATCGTATCGTAAGATGTACTTCTCGTATTAACCATAAATTGTTTTTATTTACCAGCAAAAATTCCACTTCCGACACCACTGTTACGAAAGATCCTTGTAAAATCTTACTTCTGACAACACTGTTACGATACTCCTTGGGTTCGTCAATTGAAACACCAAACAACACTAAACTACTTTTATTATAACTCACTATCACAATACAATACAACACAATCCTTAAATCGCTCCGATAACTTTCCAATGCTCGGTACTTAAACTCTCTGTACTAAAATTTCTACACCTTCGCACTAAGCAATAACAAAACTCTTTCCACTTAGCTCTACTAAACTCGCTCCACTAAGCTCTGAATACAAATTCTGAATAACCAACTCTCCGTAATTCAAATTCCTCCTTTCGCGGCGAAGCCTGCCCGTATATATATATCTGCGTGCCAATCGAGAATCGTCGAGAGAAGCCCCGATGACGCGTCTCGAATTCTCCAGGCGGTATTACGGTTTCTAGGAAAATGACGTTCGCTGCTACGCGATTCCCCATCTGCGTTTACGATCTGGTCAGGACCGGCGCTAGGACGTAACAATAATATATTGATTCATTTTGTGTTTGAATCGGTTCTAGAAGAACAGAAAACGGCTCTCAGCTCAGAAACGACTGATTTGTTTTCAAAAATACTATCAGTGAAGTTGGATTCATGCATTAGTAAATGTTCACTTGTTTGAGTTTCACTTCTACTTCCATTTTTACTTCAATATTTTAACGAAAAATTAAATTGGCATTTTACTCAGCACTTTGTTCAAAGACTACGTCTTTGAACAACCATAAATCTAAGTGATGGAATTGGCAGATACATGATGAAAATTCATGATAACCTAATCAAAGAAACAACAGCTCCTTCAATGAAGTTTTTTTTTCAAATCAGGTAACCATAAATATTATTGGATGAAAGGGGATGTTTTGAAATTCATTCCTTAGAAAGCTACTTTCACTTCGAAGATTTGAATTTTCTAGATATAAATTGTATAAGCAACTGAAAGCGAGGCACTACACGCCTGAAAAAACTATTGTATAGGGAAACACGTCTAGCGGTTTCGTGAATTGCCTATTGAAAATCACATAATAAAGATCACGTGAGTTCCTATATCTCTCCTGTCCTTTTGGTACTGAAATAGTGAGTAAGATTCTGACAGTGTTAACTTTATTGTATAAGGGTCAGTTTTATAGGTTCAAATATGGAGTGGAGTTTGAACTACGGATTTGACAGAAAATATATGCGAGTTCTGCCAAATTATTGTGTGTATCTACAGATATTAACGGTTTCTGGATTCCGATGAGCAGAATGACTATTCAATTAAGAGAAAAATATGAGGTTGAAAAAGTGCCAATCAGTTGTCGTCAAAGTACTTTTCCAACCTCATCCTACTCTTGATGAACTATTGGTCATTTCTCATTGAAGTTAAGTGGGAATGAGTACGTTTTCTAACAATCATGAACAAATAAACTTCCTAGTATGTAATGACAAGAGTGTTTTTTTCCTATACCTTGATTGTACAACCAGCACGTTAGTCGCAAACTCCATAAGCATAAATAATATACTTTCTTGTGGTATAATGATGCCACAATCTCAGGAGCGGGAATTCAATCATACAACTTTTAGTATGTATTTCCCTCGAGGGGAGATTTGAAGCCCGTAGCGCCTCACAGTGGCGAATAGCGACACTTCATTTAGAAATACGCGACCTGTTCAGGGCGCGAAGCTGAATCCGAAGGAATCTGGAAAAGAGTTTCAGTGAAGTTAAAGATTTTTGTTTCATTATAGTTCCAATATATTCCAAGGAAACTTCAAGTACTTGCTCAGAAATGTTCAAAGAGATGTCGTGGAAATCAAAATGTTTCAATACAATGAATTTATTCTATGATAAAATACGACAAGAGGACATTTTTTGTCTGTTATGAAAGATTTGTCAGATTACCGTTTATTCATGAAGTTACTTTGAAATTAAGGAGAGTGAGTTGGCGCTAGTGGTTGTAGGCTCGGATCATGATCAGTAGGTCGTGCTCGCGATCTCTGTCGTATGAGGCGCCTGAGGTATGGCGTAGAGAGGTAGTAACAAGGCCTACTTGCTGAAGGAACTCGACTGAAGTAGATGGAGTTTTGTATGAAAATGCTATCAATCCATCTACTACTATATTCGAGTGGTATCGATTCGAACTTACTTTCAGTTTTTTTTTATTTATACTGATTCATATGAAAGGTAAACTCTGTAATGTTCAAAGAACACCGCGAGAATCAAGGGACAGGAGATACGAATTGGCATCCAGTTTGAATTTTTGAAGTTTGTATGCCTCAGGAAAATCTCTCTGGGTAAGTGGATCCAAAGTTCAGCTCTTCTATTGGAAAAATATCTCTGAGCAAGAGAGGTTCGGCGGGTCTCCAAGCCCATAACAAAGGGGGAGAGTTCTGCACTCGTCGAGTCACCGTGTTGATACTGCCAAGGGTGAAACGATTGACGACGATTCAGAAGAGCACCGCCCGTAGAAATATCAATAAAAGTCTTCTACAATGTCCCAACTAAGTGAGCGAGTCCGAGAGCGAAGAATCACCAAGAAGACGGATTGCTTTTTCTAAATAGAATCAAGAAATTTCAATGAGTCATTTGGTGCCAAGCCCCACAGATGGGAACTATATTCGAAGACAGGTCGTTGAAAGTGCCTTTCAGATCATCAGGAGCTGACGAGAAGTGAAGTATTTCTTCCCACGAATTAGAAATCGAAGCTTCTGGGAAGCACCTTTAGCGATCGATCCTACATTTCTATTCCTTTATTTTCCAATTGATGTACAAAATACATATAGGATTCGTCAGAAAGAGAAAAGTATAAAATACAATACAATAAAAATTGATACTTGTTTGCAATTCATCTAATTTTGCTAATTTGGATCTCCGTGCAGAACCGTATACGATACTTCCATATTCAATTAGCACGATTAGCAACTGGAGCTTTTCGTACGAGCCCCATCGAAGCACTACATGCAGATACACATATAATGCCACTCAACTTACGTAGGGAAATTCAAAACATAGTCTACTTTCTGAAAATTGCTTCAATCCCGCAACATCCCAACCAAATTCTCCTAAGCCCTGAGAATGAATTTCACCTAAATCCATCAACCTCTAAACCAGCCATATCACGATTCAAGGAGACTGCAAATACCTACATTCCGACCATAGTACCTGCAAATATCTTTTCCAACAACCCAAAGACACCACCATGGTTACTACAGAGACCTGTTATAAACAAAAAATTGACTGTTTGGAAAAAAGAATATACACCAATGTCCACTTACAGGTCAATGTTCCTCCAAGAGCTCACCTTATATGAAAATTGGGACATGATTTATACGGATGGGTCCAAGACGGGAGCTGGTGTTGGGGCCTCCTTTGTACACCTGCGTTCGCATCACTCCTGGTCACTTGATGGAACATGCAGTATCTTCACTGCCGAGCTATACGCAATATGGCAAGCACTTCTCTACATCATGATATCGACTAGTCAGAGGTTTGTGATTTGTTCTGACTCCCTTAGTGCTATAACATCTCTTGAGGACCCATTTACAAATAATATGCAAGTCAGAAGAATCATAGAGCTCAACTCACACTTACTGTCTGTTGGAAAATGTATACACTTCATGTGGATCCCAGGCCATGTAGGAATTCCTGGGAATGAACTCGCTGACAAATCCGCTAAGGCCGTGGCATTGGAGCCACCGGATGGAGGAATACCAATTCCACTGGAAGACATCAAGAAAACAGTCAAAGACATCATCACCAATGCATGGCAGACAAAATGGGACAGTTACAATGGGCATTTGAAATCATCCAAACCAATTATAGGAAAGTGGACTTACCCTAAGGATCTCTCTCGTAGAGAACAAGTCCTACTATGTCGACTCCGCATCGGTCATACCCGTATTACCCACTCATACCTGCTTATAGGAGGTAACAGACCCCGCTGTCAAAACTGTCAAGATAGACTCACTATTCAACATATTTTCACATGTAATGCATACTCCGCAATCAGACGTCAACTCAAGTTAGAGGATGTAAACCCATTCGAAAATGACAAAAACCGGATCCAGTCTACTCTACAGTATGTCAGGCATATTGACTTTTTCGGAAAGATATGAATGAACAATTTTTCACCGGCTAAATAACCATAGCAGTTGATGCCGGTACAAAAAAAAAAAAAAAAATTGATAACAACGTGTTCACATAAAATATACACCAACAGTAATATCAAGACAACAGTTTAAAAGCAACAAAATGATGATGATATTCCGATCAGGACTTATTGGAGAAAAACTCATCTAAATTATAGTGGGTATTTGTAAGAAGATATTGTTTCAGGTTCTGTTTGAAAATATTTGTTGTTTTTGCGCCCGTGATAACTTTAGGTAATTTATCATAAATTTTCAGAGATAGGTGAAAGGGTGACTTCATAGAAACACTTTATCTACAAAGAGGTAAATGGTAGCTATTACATTGTCTGGTATCATGATGATGTACCTGCGAGTTTAACACAAATTTGTTTTTATTATTGAAAACATATAAAGCTGATTCGAAAATGAAAATATCACAAAGAGATAAAATTCCGAAACGTTTGAAAGCCTTCCTGCATGACCCCATATAAGTGAGACGTGCAATCACTCTCATGTACATGGTTTCGCCATGAGAGATTATAACTGACCGTAATTCCTAGCATTGTGATTCTTGAATTTTTAGGAATAGCTACTCCTGACATCTGAATATTGGATGAAGATAGATGCACTGAAGATGTTCTCTCCAGCAAAACATTAATATGAAGCAGAAACAAAAATAAAAATTCTTAATTTTTCAGATTTTGGTAATAACATTTAATTAATTATAATATATTGTGCTTTTAAGAGAAAAAGTTGTGTTTTATGTTCCTATTGACTACTGCCACATATATAAGAGCCACACAAAGCAGTTTTTTCGAACTACATTCCTTTTTTTATCAGCATGAAAATGTCAGTTTCTCGGAATAAATATCTGAATCTGAAAATGAACACTTTCACTGCCTATACGCAATAAAAATACTATTTTGCTGCCAGCGGTAGAAATATAAGTCATGAGTCATATTATAGCTCACATATTTCAAAAAATATTGCTTTGCATCAAAAAGTGCAGTTCGCCGCGCATTGATGCTATAAAAGTACATCAACATCCCGACGATTCCGGGCGATATATTTAATGACTGAAGGTGGTATGCTTTCGCAGCGATTTTCAGGATATATATTTCCCCCCTCTGCTGAGCTATAATATATATTATATTATCGCTCATCTTCCATAGCCGACTTGAGGTGAGGAGCTTACCGAATGTGCAAACATGAGTGGTCGATGTTGAAAAATTTTGCACGAATATTGATTGTATAAGGATGAAAAATTCATGATAATATATGTATAATGAGTGAGAAATGACGAATATGGATTATTTGAATCTCATATCAAACAGTGAAATCAATAATATATTTTTCTATACTAGAGTGTGGTATTATTTCTAATCTGCTGGAGATTATAACTTTTTGAATAGTTTCTTACCGAGTTTTAATAGTTTGAATCTAGTCCCATTCCTTGTTGGGTATTCAGGAGAGTGGAGTTTATTTACGTTTTCTCATGAAAAGTAAAAATTCAAAAAAAAATTACCAGATAATTTTTATGCACTCATGCAATTATAACCGATAATGCTTCTTTGACACGAGTATTTTTATATTATACCGACAAGACCTGGGCAAGAAAAAGTAAAACGAGCGTATTTTCTCGTTTCAACTTAAGCCACAACGCCAAACTTTCATCGAATTTACTGCTCTAATACCGCTGTCTGGGAACGATTCAACTCCTGTCCTACACGCCACTGCAGAATAACTTCTTATACAAGTTATTGTGGGGTAGGCTTGGGTTATCCTTAAGGCAACGAAATAAAAGGAAGGAGTGTGAGTTGAGAGATGGTGACCCCATTACTGGGCGGCTAGATCGATGCGTGACGTCACTGAACAGGGCCTCATTCAGTGTACATTTATTTAATCTGCTTGATGTTTGGGTGTAGCGCGTGTAAGGGCTGGGGGTAATGAGTTTACACGATTCTAGTGTTCTGGGATTCATTAGGGAAAGCGAGGGGGTCCGTGTTGGATCGAATAACGTTATGTCTTTGTTAGTGGTAATGTCGGTTTTGAAGCGGGAATGTCCAAATTAGCTGTGGAATAATAACATTTCACTCGAATGGCGCGGTTTGAGATCCTATTCAGATGCAATTGAACATATTTCAGCACCAAGGAGCTAGGCTGTTGCAGTTCACAGCATACTGGCTTCTTCTTTCGGTCAATTCTTCAATCAGATTCTGCATTTCCTCAAATTTTCGGTCAAGTATGGAAAAGTAAATTTCTTTCAACGTGGTTGAAAATTTGATTGAGTAGTTTCGGTTCGTAATTCGTATTATGTTTAATTTGATTCCTTGAAAACGATCCAAAGATTATTAGATACAACTTAATTAACTAAATTCTCACAAAATAATCGATATGCACAATTGATTGAAAAATTAATATAGGATTCAATATGAATTTGAAGGAGCAGAAAGTATACGTTGAGCAAAATATATAATGGAACATTCCAGAACTAATTTGAAATGAAAAAATTTTGAAACTCCGATAGAAAACAGGACAATTGATGTGCACAATTCATCAAAAATTGAAATAGCATTTAATGATGATGGAACATTTCAGAACTCAATCCAAATGAAGAGTACCTACTGAAATCCCAATTGAAATCAGAGAAGCTATTTCTTATAATATATTTTTTATGGCAAATTGGTATATTTGTCCAGATACGTCTCTGCAATTTTCAAAAAAGGCAAAATTAGCTGACTCCAGTGTCAGTTAATGAATCGCATTCCCTATGAATTTAAAAATCAAATAGAAACAATGTATCAAAAATATAATAATATATTGAGTTTCAAGTTTATTCAGACAGATGGGCATATAGACAATAATTTTTACTTAATTAGTATACCCACTATTTGTGATTTATATATTAACAAATATAATATTCAAAGATAGTAATTCAATCAAGTAAACACAATATAAGTTTAAAGTATCTAAATATGAGTAGGTTTAATATTAGGGGGATTTCACCTAAGCAGAGCTTGTTTTATGAAACCCACCAGTAATGTGTAACAATACCATTAGAGAGACATTTTTCAGCATCATAGCGAGTAGTATAATTATTATGATATTATATTTATATTTACTCCGGAGAACTCCAAGTGGAGAGAGACACATGGAGGAATAGTCAGAAAGGGGGAGATATACAAACACATTCATTTGACAGCTAAGTCATTATAATTCGGATGGTGAACCTACATGCATAGATACATGCGCACACAAATAATATATATATATATATATATATATATATATATATATATATATATATATATATATACACATATATACATATATACACACATATATACATACCCACACACACACTTACACACATACATACACACCTATGCACACACACATATACAAACTCATACACTTACGCACATATTAAGAAAGATATAGATATATTTGGTTATTTAGTTTTAAATAACACTTTTTGATAGTTCATAGTTTGATGATATGAATAGTCTCAGTTCTTTTCTGAAGATATGTTTATTTGGTATATTCCTCAACTTATCTGGTAGCAGATTGAACAATTTGGGACCGATATAAGTAATAAATTTTTGTTCGTGTGTTAGTCGACATTTTGGGATTTGTAGAGTTTGATTTTTATTCATCTGTGTGTTATAATCATGTGTTACATACGTCTTGGTAGAATTATTTACGAATGATACGCTCAGAAACTAGTCTGCTTCCTTTTTGAGCACTTATGAAAAATCCTCCAAGTGAATTCTGGTTGTGGTTCTGGAAAAATATGATACTGACATGACTAATCATTCGATAGTTTTACCAGGTGTTGATTTTCGCACTGAAACTCACCAGTACAACTCCCCTCTTTGGAAGAGTCATCAAACATTTATCAACAATAATCTCCAAAAATTTTCAGCATTTTCAAAAATGAAAGGAGCAACAAAATAGAACAGAGAAATTTGATAACTATAATTAACCTTCATTCTAGATTGAAAGACAAAGAGTCACCTTTAATGAAAATTGATAGGGTTCATAGTATTCCTTGTAGAACATGTAACAAAACATACATTGGACAAACGAACCAAAACTTTAAAACAATAGTAATAAGTCATAAAAGTGATTTTAGGCTTTCGAAACGGTCATGTGCTCTTTCAGATCATGTCATGAATCTTATTGCCCATGTCAGAAATATTACCATAAGACTGTTTCTGGAGATGTTGGGAATCAATAATGACGAGATGTGCATGAAAAAAAATGTCATCGACCAACTTAGTAAAATTCATATATATAATTATATCCATTTCACTTCTCACTCGATAGCATTTGTCCAACAAATAATTTCTAAATTATTCGTAACTCTGTATATTCCATTGATAAAACAACTGAAACAAAACTTTTTACTTCCGGAGTAATCCAGCATCTATCAAATTGACACTATTAATGACATGCATCTGAGAAAGTTTAAAACAACTATTATTCATTATTCGTTTTTTAACTCAATTTTCCTTTGAGTAAATCATAAAATATTTTTGGATACCTAGAATCTAAGATTCTTCATTGTTAGGAGTAACGAAAAAATGTTATCCTAACATGGTGGATATGTTAAAAAAACAATCAAACAATATCTCAGAAAAATTCAAAAGAAGTTTGATCAAAAAATATAATTTGAGAGATTTGAATACTTGGAAAAAATAAATACACAAATAGAAATCGCTTGAAACTAAAGAAAATCTTGAAATGATTCTTCATCAAATGATGATTTTTCATCGGTGTTTTGAAACTCCGATCTTTTGTTATTAACGAATGAATATTACTAAATATCAATTCATTACAAACTTTTATAAACTTTTTTTATATTTAGTTAAGTCACTTCTCTTGCTTTTTTTTTGCCTTCAGCAAATTATCACTTACTGTTAACTTTTTCTCTCTTGATAACACTTTATATAACTTTCTTTGTATTATGTTGAACACTGGGATTATTGAAAGTATTCCTTTACTTTTTCCATACTGGCTGTACTCTTGCTAATCGATGTATATTCGAAAGAAGCAATAAAGAATTATTATTACTATGTAATTTCTAAATGAATAATTCGGAAAAAGAAAGGTGAATGTGCAGAAATTGAACAGAATTATAATAAGATAAGAAATACATTGAGAAATATAGAACCACAATGAAATAATTCCAAACAAAATACCATACCTAGACGTAGTCGTGAAGAGAATCAGAAAATAGAATCTTGAAATGGACATTTTGAAAATGGTAAACAATAGGGTTGATCGAATTGACCTCTTGCAGTGTTACATCGAGTGATGACAAAGATTCAAATATTTTCAGTAATCCATTCCTTTCTTCATTTCATTTGTTAGCAAACATTAAGACAATCCTTCACACATCGCTATTGCAATATTCACCTTCTGTGCAGTGAGACTGGCCTGAACCAATTTTCCATAATGATTTTCCAAACTAATCATTCGTTCGTGTTTGAAATCTTCTTTTACATATGTCAAATGAGAATTGAACATCATAGTTGAAGTAAATTGAGGAATGATTCAAGTTCTTATCTTATTGACATGACAGTGAGGATCAATGTGGAAGAAATTGAACTTTCCTTAGTTTTGGAAAATATCCTCTGTGTATACTTCCAAAGAAACACCACCTCTTCAAAAAGTATTCACCTTTTCTGTACAGTTTGGGAACTTTGTGGCTTTTTTCTTCTTGACAAGTCAGAGTTCAGACCTGTCTCCGTACTCCACATGCTCCCATATCTGTATCTCATATCACAACACATGTTGCCAGAATCTCTCAGGACACTTTCCTTCAGACAACAACATTTCAAAGTGTGTGTATCCGAGCCCGGAGCGATACCATCAAGAAAAGGATTTCGAAGAAAACGATCGGGAACCCGATGTTCATACGTGATTTTTTTCCCTTTCTTTTCAGTATAAACAACACGTAATGTCACCGTTGTAGATTCAAACATTGAGGTTTTATCGGCTTGTTTTGTTTGCCTCGAACGAAACGAAATTGAATGCGAATATTGAACTGGAAATCAGGAATGTTGCTAGTGCTGCTGCCTCGAATGGAGGTATTCGGAGAGCAAGGAGATTGTTGAGCTCACCGCAATTTGTATGTAATGGATTATCAGGATATCATCGAAGTTCCATGGATAGTTTATGCATGCTTAGGATATACAATTTTTAATTTCATTTTATTAGCCGAAAAATAATTTTCAATTCGATTTAGAGATGAGTTTATCTTATCTATAGCTACTTTCTGGTCTTCATGTGCTATAGATATAGAAAATGCATAGTCTCCAGATTGAATAAATATCTAACTAAAAATAACATAATATCACCCCGCCAATTTGGTTTCAGGGAAAATCTTTCCACTGAGGACGCTCTATTCCACTTCACAAAAAGTATCCACGTAAATCTGGAAGAGAACAAAAAGTTATAGGAATATTCATAGACTTGGCAAAAGCATTCGACAGCATATCACATGAAATTCTTTTGAAAAAACTTGAATCGTACGGCATTCGCGGCATTGTGTATGAGCTTTTCAAGGACTACCTAACTAATCGAAGGCAAAAGGTTAAAATAAATGACTTCTTTAGCGAAAATCAACAAACAAAATTCGGTATTCCCCAAGGAACAGTTCTTGGTCCTCAGTTATTTATACTATATATAAATGACTTATTAGAAGTAAATATTTCGGGCGATATTATATCATATGCTGATGATACTGTGGTACTCTTCGCAAGTCACACCTGGGAAGCAACTAAAAAACAGGCTGAAATAGGTCTATATAAAATCAAGTGCTGGTTAGATAGTAATCTACTTAGCTTGAACTTTCAAAAAACCAAATTTATGACCTTCTCAAATAGTGCTGTAAACCAACCTAATTTCCTCACCTTGAAATATCACTCCAACTGCACAATAAATACTTGTCTATGTCAAAGAACTATAGAAAAAACTGAAAATGTGAAATATCTAGGCATAATAATAAACAATACACTGAAATGGGATAGCCACTCTGAATATTTAAAAAAAAGGCTTAGAAAACTGGTATACACCTTTTATGAGCTACGAAAATTTCTCCCAGTAAACATACTCACAATTGCATACAGATCACTGGTCGAATCTATTTTATCGTACGGTATCATCATATGGGGTGGTACTTACCAAAACCAAATAAAAACACTCATATTGACACAAAAATGGATCTTGAAAGTTATGTTATAAAAACCAAAGAGATTCTCAACAATACAGCTCTTCTCAGATTCAAGATTCATGGACTTACATCAACTTTATGTTTTCAACGCCTCTAAATACGTATATAAAAATAAAATAGATTCAAACATCACAACACACAATCATAACACAAGAAGAAGAGACAACATGAAAACACCCCAAACTAAAACAACCCTATTCCAAAAATTTATTTGTACCACAGGACCAAAAATTTATAATTGGCTACCCCAAAACCTAAAAAGCATAAGAAATTTTAAATTATTTTGCAAGAAAACGAAAAAATTCATACTTGACAACAGAGAAAATCTCAAGTCAATTCTATGATGAAAAGTTTAAAGCTAACTCTTATAAAAATATATATATATATATATATATATATATAAATATATATATATATATATATATATATATATGTATATATATATTATGAACGATAGAAACGCCATGTTGTGGTCTTCTCAATCACCAACCTAACCACTACATACTTGTAAGTTTGTTTATAATGAGTATAGGTTATCATTATTATTATGAACACCCTTTTCTATATTCCTACTCTTTTTACTATTCATGAAACTATCCACTGTAGGTACTTTCATTTCCATGTATAAAGTATACTTCTTGATTTGTTAATAAATCTACTTGCTACGCAAATCTACCAGTCAGGCACACTACAACTTCTTCAGAAGTTAGGTGCAATGTCATACTGTTGAAAAGTAGCATTTAACCTGAAATGTAACATTAGTTCAATAAAATTATCTATCTATCTATCTATCTATCTATCTATCTATAGATAGTAACGTGTCATCAGCAAATACGTTGATAAAGTCACTAGTATGGTATGTTTTTATGTCATTTATGTAAATCAAGAATAACAAGGGCCCCAGAACACTTTCCTGAGGCACTCCGAAATTTGTGCTGACTGCATTGGATAATTCATTTTCAATCTTTGTGACTTGTTGTCGATCATTTAAATAATAATAGTTGGAAAACTGCTATCCAAGTATAACGTGTACTGGATGATTTCATCTATTCGACTTTGTCAGTTAGTGCAGGGGAGGCTGTAGCTAGTTGGGACTCTCCAAATATTCATTTTCCCCATCAAATCATCAACTCTTCAGCTATGATTTTTTCAAAGTCATTGTTCCCAGCATGATCATACTTTGGTAACGGGTTAGTTGGCCATAGCAACGAAGGAAGTTGAAATATCAAGATGTTGAGTAGATGTTTGTACCCTGAAGGCGACGATCTTATGCCGAGGTTCCATCTACAATATATATATATATATATATATATATATATATATATATATATATATATATATATATATATATATATATATATAAAACGTCTGAATTCGAAAAATCCTCATGACATGAAAATTGAACTTGGGGTTGGAGTCATAAAATCAGTTGATATAGTAAAACTCTACATTGAATTGTCGAGCTTTCGAAAATCTTTATTTTCATTATCAAGACATCCTGAAGCAATAGTTACTGTTAAAAGAAACAATGTAAACATGTTAAAATCGACTTACTTATGTGAAATTGTGTGAAAATAGCAGAAAAAAAATATCCTTGTTCATCACATTTCCTATCCAAAACATTTCTTTTCCGAAACATTCTCAGATGCTGGATACATATTTCAGAACTATCATCAAGAAAAAATGGATTTATTTATCCATACAAAATTGAAATCCATCCATAGTCTTCGCTGACTAGCAATAATGAGAAAAAGTTTATATTCCTTCCACTTCCACCCTGGTTGATGCTAGTGTATTAATAACCATCATTACATAATCGTTGCGTAATAAGCTAATACTGGCAATGAAAGTCAGAGAAAGTTTTTAAACTAATTCATCAAAAACCATAAAATCTATTTGGACAGACGAAAATGGATCCTACGGAGGAATTTCCAAATATTGTAAGAGAAGTCATAACTTTTTTCTCATAAACAAAATTTTCATTGTGTTTTTCTTTATATGCAGATTCACACGATAGGGAAGCCTTTTAATGTTCAAAGAACACCGCCTGAATCAAGGGACAGGAGATACTAATTAACATTGTCTTTGAAGTTTTTAAGCCGCAGGAAAGACCTCTTTCGGCAAGGAATTCCAAAGCTCAGCTGTTCTATTGAGAAAAGAATCCCTGAGCACGAGAGGTTCGACAAGTCTCCAAATTCACAACAAAGGGGTGGGAATTCTGTACTCGTCGAGTCATCCGTGTAGATATTGCCAAGGGTGGAACGATTGATAACAATTCAGAAGAGCACCGACCACGAAAAATATCTATAGAAGAGAGACAAGTCTCCGACCCTTCTACGATGTCGAGGGATACGGTGTTATTACTTTGTCTTGTCTGCTTGGATCTGATATTATGTTTTTGATGAAGTCTATGTAATGTATCCTAACGTACCTTCCTTTGTTTGGAGACCTGTCGGAACTCTCTTGCTCAGAGTCCTTTCTTTCAATAGAACAGCTGAACTTTATAACTTCTCACCGAAACAGGTTTTCCCGAGGTACACACACTTTATAAATTCAATATTGATGTCAATGAGTATCCCTTGTCCCTTGATTCACGCGGTGTTCTTTGAACATTACAGGGTTTCCCTTTCGTGCGAATCTGTTTATAAAAAAACATCTGTATGATTCATCCAATTCAATATACTCCAAGCATTCCGACATATTTCCAACAACAGACCAACATCAGACTAACTCAACATGGCAATGCAATCTAACTTTCGAAACCGCATCGGAGCCCCAAAGGGCGCATCCTCATAGTGCTGATAATTCACAAATTGAAACTTACTGCCTGCGGCTTACCTTGCCACATCATTTCATTGCGACCTGGGAACCTCCGAACTCGATTCTTTTCTTTTATTAGACAAGCGACAACCATTCCTCGTTCAACAGTCAGATAAAAATTCCAATAAAGGGCGTATTGATTTACGGTATGTTTTCGAAAGGGAACTATCCAAATAATAAAACCGACGTCGTCCCTACCGGTTTTCGGAGATGGAATATCCAGGATTGATATCACTGCAATGAAAAAACAGAGCGAGATCCCAGGAACTCCAGGCGTTACTTATTTTCGAGGTAATGAAATTTTCTGAAAAGATACTATTATATGAACGTTAATATTTTGTGGTGGAACGACATTTGTTCGGTAGTTTTCTAGGTTTGTAACCTACCACAATCTGAAAAAATAAAATTTAATATTGGAATCTATACAAGTGTAGAGGGGCAGATTTTCAATCTACCCCGAAAAGTTCTTTCTGGATAGAACAAGTTCAATTAGTCAGCAACTTCTCGTGTAAGTCAAATTTTACCTATCAAAAAGAAAGAACTATTATATGTATGAAAATACCTACACAAAATACTAAACCTGTATCAAACATTATACTTTATGTCCCTCGTTTGCCTGAAAAAATAAAACGGATCGGCAACAGGTATAATGATAATTCAAAACAACAGATACTTCAAGATCAATCCTGACACATACCAAACCAAATAATACAACGGAAAACACAATAAATTGTATTTATCAAATTCCTTGTTCGTGCGGTCAAAAATATATCGGTGAAACGTCTCGACCATTGGAAGTGAGAAAGAGTGAGCACAAGACGTACATCAGGAACAGACAGATAGGTGGTTCTAAATTATCAGAATACATTCTTACTGAATGACACTGAAATAATGACGAAAGAGAGCAATGGCAGGAAACGAAAATAAAAGGAATCTGCTTTCATCATGCTGTCTGGTGAAGAATGCTTATCTATGAGTTCGCTTGATATGGATCGTGGATGGCTACCCCTCCTGAAAGACAAAACGTTATGTCAAATTTGAAATATTTAACAAATGTCAATTACGAAGATTGCCTCCAAGAGATATTTGCATTTGAACAGGAATCTGCGTATAAGTTTTGAGAACGGAAGCGGATTCAGTTTCCGAAACGTTAACGATAAGTATTTTCATACGTATAATAGTTCTTATTATTTTTTTGGATAGTCAAATTTGAGTTATTGACCAATTGGACTTGTTCTATCCAGAAAGAACTGTTTTTCAATAGAAGCAGCAACTTTTCGGGGTAGATTGAAAATCTGCCCTTCTACACTTATATAAATTCCGATAATAATTCTTATTTTTTCAGATTGTGGTAGGCTCGCTAGTTAGGTTAGGAGGCCCGTTTACAGGTAGTAGGTAGGAAAGATACATAAGAACCTTACTTGCTCTTATTGAATTCGTAATTCTGGGTTTAACATACATCGTACGAAATGTTATTGAAAATCAATATTTCATATTGCCAGACATATTCTGTGAGCGATAATTTCCCCCAGAGGCTTTAAATTTCTCAAAAAACTCACGGAACTTTTCATAAGTCTTTCGAAGACGTTGACACAGAACACATAATTCAATTCAGAAATGTATCAGCAGCCTTACCGCTTGAAATTTGGAAGCTTAGGGTTAACAACCATAGAAGGTTCTGATGGCGGTTATTTTATTCCACTTGGGAGTTGAGATACTGGATCGCTGACTTCTCATGACGGTGTCAATGGTCTTCGATGATCTTGATCTAACATGCAATGTGATTTTTAAATTTCAATACTCCAAAGTATTTCAACGAACTAGTTCTCTGCGAGATATGAACTGTAAAAGAATGCGCGAAAAAGTCATAGTTTTTTCCAAGAGCGATTCTCTGTAAAGGTAAGCGTCCATAGGTACGCATCGTACGGATCTTATAAAACGGATCGATTTGTGGTAGTGCGTCCACTGTATCCGTAGCGATCGGATTGCCGATGCGACGGTCGGCTTTTAAGTAACATTCGCATTTTCGTAGTGAGTGGACGATCGGAAACATTACAGTGTGTAATGTTTCCGATCATGGAAAGTGATGAAGAACTTTGTCATTATTGCTTTGTTATTAGATGAAGAAGAAAGGGGGGAAATAAGAGAAGACATAGATTGTGGATACATGACAGATTCAAAAAAAGATCACAATTTGGAGAATATCATACACTATTCACTGATTTGCTCCATGATATGCGTAATAACAAATATAATTAAAGCACGTGTGTGTACTTAGTGTCGAAATGTAACAAAATTCAAATGATCTGTGAGGCGACCAGTGACTACCTATTGTGACATGCGTCCACTTACCCGCAATCCGCATGTTGTCATCCGCACCAGTCGGAAAAGTTGCCCCTTCGATAAATTTCATCGGCATTACCGACGGACCGATACGTGCGATCCGTCCGCTGCCGGTCAGTGGACGCATATGTATAACTTACTATACTAATAATTCTAAAATCCGTTTCGTACGATCCGTACGATACGTACGATGCGTACCTATGGACGCTTACCTTAAGTATGCATCGTACGTATCGTACGGATCGTATGAAACGGAATTTAGAATTATTAGTATAGCAAGTTATACATATGCGTCCACTGACCGGCAGCGGACGGATCGCACGTATCGGTCCGTCGGTAATGCCGATGAAATTGATCGAAGGGGCAACTTTTCCGAGTGGTGCGGATGACGTCATGCGGATTGCCGATAAGTGGACGCATGAGACATATGAAAATACTGGAATAATTTTACGTCGTCGTTGAGCAAATCAGTGAACAGTGTATGATATTCTCCAAATTGTAATTTTTTTTTGAATATGACATGTATCCACATTCTATGTCTTCTCTTATTTCCTCTCCTTTCTTTTTCATATAATAACAAAGCAATAATGAAAAGTTCTTCATCACTTTCCATGATCGGAAACATTAAACACTGTAATGTTTTTGATCGTCCACTTACAACGAAAATGCGAATGTTACTTAAAAGCCGACCATCCCATCGGCAATCCGATCGCTACGGTTACAGTGGACGCACTACCACAAATCGATCCGTTTTATACGATCCGTACGATGCATACCTATGGACGCTTACCTTGAAAGTACCCTTGACAGCTAGCTAGTGTTGCTGCGCTGCGTAATAATTATGATTCGTCGAATAAATTCTAACTGGACTAGCGAGATTCCCATATAATTTTATACTTTTTATTATGACTCAGTTGATAGCTGAATGCTCACAAACTACTAACATCACAGTATTTCGCAGCTCTGGGGTATATGTAATGCTCTCCCACATACATACAATGGAACTTTGTTGGTGTCTGAGGTTGTTTGGCCCTTGGGATTGGTCTGGCTATTCCAAGAGGTATCAAAATAGTCTTCTGAACATTATATATAAACTTGAAGACTTCAAGTTTAAGAAAATTTCCGAATGTTTTTTATACAATTCAAAGCGTCTGGGAGAAACACATTTCACGAATAATTGAAATATTGAAGGTCCGGTTTTGTTGAGATCGTGAGATTTGTCATGTTATATCTTGAGTGTCTTCGACAGAGTTAAACGTGCTATTGGGGTCTGGGTTGGAACTCAATTCTTGGGTGAAGGTCGAGTGTTGAATTTCTATTCATATGATACATAGTATTTACTCTTATGAGTGTTCAATATTTTGCTAGTATATCTTGGGAACGCTAACAATATTGCCACAAACCTCTCGTGACTTATCATTTTCATTTGAAGAGAAAATAAATACATTAATAATCCAAGATGTATGAAAACCCTGGTGTTTTGACTTATACCTAATAGATTGTAAGCAAATTTTATCGACTTTTCGCTATCTTGATTTTGATCAATTTCAACTGAAGAGATGCCTTCGAGAGTTTGTCAGCAGAGGCGCACTTTACGTGATTTTAATTTCATCTGTGATGCCATGATATCCGTATGCTCGACGGCCATTCGATTATTTATAGACTTATATGTTATGTTTATTCCATGGTCTCATGTTTTTCATACAATTTCTTGCTTTCCCGCGAAATGCTAGAAAATAGGTAGTCGTCACATTCTGACTGATTATTAGGTATTCCTTTTGCTTTCAATTTGATGAAAAATGAATCAAAAACTCAGTAATTGTGATATGATTTCAAATCTTCCGAAACAATAGTTGTGAGTGAAACTGGAAAGTATTGATATCTTATCTTTCTACTTTCTGAGGAACCGAAAATAGGTGAGTACTTTTTTCTTCATAGTGTAAAAAAAATTTAATGTGATTACGAGCCGATGATATGAGGGATAAGTAATACCTACACGTTACACGAGCGTTTTATTTTGAGCTTTGTGAATCGGTTCATAATGAAATCTAACTATCACTATGAAATCGAACAAATACAAGAACAGCAACGATAAACACTATAAACAAGAAAAACGTGAAAAGAAACAAGAACTAGGTACAAGATTTTGAATATTAAAGGATCTTTCAAATGCATTCAAATTCGAATCGAACTGTCAAACATTTCAAAAAAAATTAATAGCTTTTTATTAGATGAACTTGACCTTACGTATTTTGTATACTGATAATTCTATTGGTTAACGAAAGATCCTGCAAGAGTTTATCCAATGAGACCGCCGGTATCGAAAATCACTCGTGAGCAGCTGCCGCCTCAATGAAAATGTACCCTTAGAAAATCGCATTTGTATCACCACCTCAACACCACCTACCGTCAAAAAATGTAAGTTTAAGGTACGCGTCCATAGGTATGCATCGTACGTATCGTACGGATCGTATAAAACGCATCGATTTGTGGTAGTGCGTCCACTGTACCCGTAGCGATCGGATTGCCTATGCGACGGTCGGCTTTTAAGTAACATTCGCATTTTCGTTGTTAAATGGACGACCGGAAACATTACAGTGTGTAATGTTTCCGATCATGGAAAGTGATGAAGAACTTGTCATTATTGCTTTGAGATGAGATGAAGAAGGAAGGAGGGGAGATTAGAGAATACATAGAATGTGGATACATGACATATTCAAAAAAAGATCACAATTTGGAGAATATCATACACTATTCACTGATTTGCTCCATGATATGCGTAATAACAATTATAATTAAAGCACGTGTGTGTACTTAGTTTCGAAATATAACAAAATTCAAATGATCTGTGTGGCGACCAGCGACTACCTGTTGTGACATGCGTCCACTAATCGGCAAGCCGCATGACGTCATCCGCACCAGTCGGAAAAGTTGCCCCTTCGATAAATTTCATCGGCATTACCGACGGACCGATACGTGCGATCCGTCCGCTGCCGGTCAGTGGACGCATATGTATAACTTACTATACTAATAATTCTAAAATCCGTTTCATACGATCCGTACGATACGTACGCTGCGTACCTATGGACGCGTACCTTCTCTTCGATTTCTCAGGTCGAGAGGAATTAGCTAAACAAAAGCATATCGGTCAACGCACCAGGGTTTTCATTCATCTTGTTAATAATCACATTAATGTGAACACAATATCAGGTCGCCGCGCCGGCGAAATAATTCGCCGGCTCCCGTGCTCTAGTGACAGATTCACGTCTCCTGAATATTCTCAACGAGTACAACCTTATGATGAAATGAAAAATTCCGCAGAGAACTTTTACTCTTCCGAGACGCCGTGAATATTGCGAGAAAGTCTCTCGTGGAAGGAAATTTATTGGTCGAGTTAGCATGCAAAGCAGATAACCTACAGGAAATATTAGCAAATTTCATCATGGATTACCGAACTCAGTTCGGCTTACTTCTGAGTATATGTCGGCTCCTTGGGAGTCGGGCGTAGTTTGATAACACTGGGAAAGTCGTTGCTTTTGTAAACAGCGTAAAGTTTGGTGACAACGTTATTGATACATTGAAGTTGAAATTGATGTCAATTTCCTCAACTTACAAGCTGGAACAATTGAATTGGTGAATTTCGATGTTTTTTATAATTTTTATCTGCGCTAAGATAAAATCAATATTTCTGGTATATTCTATTTATCTGCCGTTGGCGTGTTCCTAGGTATATCTCCAGCATAACCTAAGAATTTATCTACTAGATAATCAAACAAGGAACATGATCAGCATAAACATCGAAGACGAAAAAAACTTATGCTCAACCTATACCTCAAGCAATATTCCTAGAAAAAACATCGAGGTATATTTGGAAAAGTGCAACTGAACTTAAGAAAATGTTTTATATACGACTGGAACTAGACAGATCGAAAATGTCTTTTCCTGACTTTCATCAACTTCAGATGTAACTATACTGATGTAACCTTTTCTCCGTGGAAAAATTGTATGAAAATGTATTCCCCGTTAACTGAGATTGTTCGGGCATTAAACTTGAGAACAAATAGGGGTAATAGTCATAGCCATTAATATTATTCTCCGAATCCGAAAGAAGTAATTAACACTCCAGACTACCTGCATCAATATAAATACGCCTTACGAAGTCGAAATGTTTCTGCAACACAGCAGAGTCAGGTAGAAACCAAAGTAACAGATAGAGAGGAAGCAATAGCACGTAAAGGCTGATTTCCAACCAAAGCGGGTTAGATTTCAATCTTGCTGAAGTGCCCAGCAGCAGGTTGAGGTCCGCTCCTGAGAGGCGGGGGTGGAAGGAAAATGAAGGACGGCGAGGTCTCGTATCCAGGCAACTGGATATGGCATCACGTCATCCTGGGCGCTCAACCCCAGGGGGGGGGGGCATGGTGTCGAAATGTTTAGTCATCGGAATAATAGTCAAGATGAAGCCTCTGAAGAAGCTAGCCACTCGCGCTAGCGAAACGTCAGGAAGAAATTCCAAAGAACGACGGCTTTCAAACCCGAAGAAAAGTAGAAATACATATGGAAGAACTTTATCTTTAATATACGCCATGTATGTACAGCTCATTAAATCCATCCTGGCACAAATTCAGCTACTTTTCCAGTTGCACACAGGTAGTGCAGGCCATGACGAAAGAAAAAACACCAACTAAAAATAAATTTCAACACAGTGAACACATATAATATGTATCTTACTTCACAGATAATGCTGGGCATATAGGTCATTAGTTCTGTGCCAAGATGTATTGGATAAGCTGTACTTGCTCTAGCTTATGCCGAGCACATATATGTGACAAAAATCATGATCAGTATGAGCGTAGTATATGCTATTCAAGTTCCTATTGACGATAAACCATATGCTAAGAATTACTGAGATGTGAAAATATTGTATGGGTATCAATTCTAGAGAATCCACTATTTTCATTCTTGATGATATCATGATAAAGATGATCGATAATATCCAAATATTCTCCATTATTAGTTATCAAGGAGATCGTTATATAGGTTTGTTTGATATAACGCCATGTGATAATGGGCCGGTCGGAAGCGTTTGTAGGTAGTTTGCGTCAGAAGGCTGGTATTTGCTAGTATCACATGTTCCAAATCGAATTGTGACTCTGACCCAGTATACATAGTAGTAGGTGTGAGTAATATTGAATTTAAAAGTGTATGCTTTCGCTGTTAGTGTGGTAAACACTAACAAATAAATCATTTACCCTATGGGTTTGTTTCTGATTTTCATATTTTTCAGCAAATCATCGCTTATACCTTTTCTAGGACTATCAATGTTGCAATGTCCCTAGAGAATATTTTCATTATGTTGCGATTCTGGAAATCATTCTGAAAATTTCATGATGTTATTTCAAAGATCAAGCAATAGCAGATTCCTGTGAAACTCAATTAATATGGGTTCCTCAAAATATAATATATTTTTGAAGCATACTATAAACTGATTTGTGGCAAAGTTGAGGCTATATTTGAGGCTTCAAATGTAACGAATTATGTTACTTTGAGGTGTTTCCGAGGTTTATGCAAAAATTCAAATCGAACACCAGTGATTGATATGGGTCGAAAACTGTAGTGTATTGCCCTGAAGAATATCAGTGCGATGATTCTGATTATTGAATAACTGATTTTTATTTTGTCTGCAGCCGTTTATAGAAAGATCAAATATAAACTAAGAATCATGTAATTCGAAATATTTTCTGTTTGTTGTTTGATATGGATAATTTGTATTCTGTCCTTCAATTCCACGTGGTAGCGGAACTGTTTTGGCCTGGCATTATATTATCACACCTATAATAGAGAATATCTCTAATTCGGCTATAACAAATTTGAATCTGCCTGGTTAAACCTTGTAGATGAAAATGAAAATACCTACATGATACTGCTCAAATCATTTATATTTACCACTCACCCGGTCCCTAGTTTCAATCATGCTGGCTTCATATCTTCTAGAACACTTCGATGGAAAGGTCATCAGCCACACCAAATTATATTCGACTGGCCGATCCGTGCCCACCGTGACCACTTCGTTGGACATCAATTATTTATTTTTGTGATGCAGTTATTTTGTGTAGTTCTTAGTACTTAGTTTCATTAGGTTCATCACAAGGCTCCACCTTCTGTCTATGAAAATGTTATGAACCCTTGGGCGAGTTTTAATAGAATACGAACGTCTTCCATCTATTCTATCAAAGAATGTTTATGCAAAATTTGAAGAAGATTGGACCAAGGCTATACGTTGTTCTATACAAATTCTGGCCCCTTTTTCATCCCTTAGGGGTGGAATTTAGACAAATCCTTTCTCATCGGATACCTACGTCATAGAAAGAACACCCCCTTCAAGTTTCAGGTCTCTACGATTAGTGGTTTAGGCTGTGCCTTCATTTATCAGTCAGTTATTCAGGACAAACCATTTTAAATGTATAGATAAACAAAATAAACCTTGATAGTGATTCAAATATTAAAGCTAGCTATATAGTACAATTGACTTTTTTGAGAACTAATAGAAACCAACATTTTTGGTGAACATTATCTTTATTTTATTTTGTTCATAAAACACCGCGTGAATCAAGGGACAGGAGATACGAATTAATATTTACTTTGAATTTCTGAAGTTTGTAAGCCTCAGGGAAAACCTCTTTTGGCAAGGAGTTCCAAAGCTCAGCTGTTCCATTGAAAAAAGATCCCTGAGAAAGAGGGGTTTGACAGGTTTTCAAATTCACAACAAAGGGGTGGGAATTCTGTGTCGAGTCATCCGTGTAAATATTGCGAAGGGGGGAACAATTGATAAAAATTCGGAAGAGCATCGACCGTGAAAGTATCTATAGAAAAGAAACAAGTCCCCGACCTTTCTACAATGTTCCAATGAAGTGAGCGAGTCTGTGAACGAAGAATCACCAACAAGACGAATTACCTTTCTCTGAATAGAATCGAGAAGCCTCAATGAATGTTTTGTTGCCGAACTCCATACATAACTGTATTCCATGACAGGTCGTATCTGAGCCTTGTAGATCATTAGAAGCTGACGATAAGTGAAGTATTTCTTCGCACAAAATAGAAATCCCAGTATCTGGGAAGCACTTTTAGCGATCGATCTCGCATGGTTTTCCCATGAGAGATTATCACTGATCGTGATTCCTAGCATCGAGATACTTGATTTTGTAGGAATAGTCACTCCTGACATCTGAATATTTGATGATGACAGATCGGCTTTTCTTGAGAAGAGACATGCCTGGGTTTTCGTAGCATTAAATTAAACCAAGTTCATGGTACATGGTACCACATTCTATTATTTTTACCAAGCCGTCGCTAATTTTATTTACGTGAATTTTTGTTTGAGTTTTTCTTTCTCGAGCTGGTATAGTGACTCAGGAAGATGAACTGGTGTGAAGAGTACTGTCGTCCGCAAAACGATGTATTGAACAAGATGTTTTCTCGAGTAAATCATTGCTATGAAGCAGAAACAAAGTGGGCGCCAGAACTGAACCCTGTGAAACACCTGCATTTATTGGGAGAATACCAGATAATACTCCATCAACAACCACATACAGAGACCTATCAGACAAGAAACTCTTCAACAAAGCACACAAGTGAGGAGGCAAACCATAAGACGGCAGGTTAGAAAGGAGACCCCGATGCCAAACTCGATGAAATGCTTTTGAAATATCGAGTGCAACAGCTATCGTTTCTCCGAATTTCTCGATTGAATGCGCCAAATATGAGAAACATAAGCAAATAAGTCACTGCTTGATCGTTGATGGTGAATTCCTTATTGTCGATCATTAATTATTCCTGATTTCTTTAGATATTTAATGAGCTTCATATTGATTGCCTTTTCCATGACTCTGGAAATGATAGAAAGCAATGCAATTAGTCTATAATTACAAGGCAAAACTTTCTTCCCTCTTTCAGGAAATGGCTGAACTCTTGCTGTCCTCCAGGTCTTAGGAAAAATCCCCAGGTTATATGAAAGGTTGAATAATTCGCAAAGTACTGGAGTCAATTCGGGGGAACATACTTTCAGGACAATTGCTGCGATTCCATCAGATCCGCAAGCCTTATTCGTCTTCAGGTCCATTGAAATATTTCTTATACTTTGTTGATGAAAAATTATCTCAGGCATATGACTGTCGACCGGCGTGATATTCGGGGAATCTTTTCCCGATGAGTCCAGAGTAGAATTTTCAGCAAACATATTTGCAAATATGTCTATATCCAGCAGTTTAATCAGCGCACACCGTTAAAGCATCACATCTCGCTTTTCTTCGACTTGAATTACATATACTATTATTCCTTACCGAAGTTTTTGTTCAATAATAATAAAATATAGCCTTTATCACCTCTGAAAGGTGTAGCTTTCAGTCACTGGAATAATTTTCAAGATCGGATTAGTATTTTCCAAAATCACCCCCTACAAACAAACAAATGAAGTTAGAAACTAACCTCTTTATAATATTAGTATAGATTGAGATGCCTAGGAAACCCTGGTGTATCTAGTTATACCTGAATAATTTTGGGATAAACTTGGCGAAAACCGATTGCTTGATTTCTGAGATCGCAAAAGCTTCAGATCGCTATTGTAGATGGCGATCAGTCATATACCATATGAAGCTTAATTCTCACTGGAGGAGAATTTGCAACCGAATATTCTACCACTGTTTATTATTTGCCCACTGAGATTTTGACAGCCCTGACAGCCAATCAAATGCGTTTCAGAAAACGTGCATGTAACGTGGAAACCTACCGTTAACGACCTGTCAATACTGTCACTGTCACCTCTACAAGTTTTTAGTGTGTTTATATCAGTTTGTAAGACTAGACTTTGATTCTGAGAAAATTTACTTTGCCCATTCACCTGAGAATGTACAACAAAGTTCATGCTTGTGTATTGAAAGTGATAGACTGTCTTGGAATTGGGGATACACACATCAGTTATGCAACGGTTCAAAATACCTATCACATCGATATTTCCTTTATTTACACAAAATTTTGTTTTCAATATCTCATTGATTAGAGCTACAGATGTTTCCTCCTCGATATAAGACTTTCGCTCAAGCTGAAACGAATAAAATTAGCTACAACGCTACATTCATGTTATTATTTCGGGGCGATTTGTTTTGTACTAACCTTAGGTACTGAATAAAGAAGAATATTTGGATCCCTAGATTTTTACTGACCACACAAAATACGAAATCTACACATCGTGAAAAAGTGTACTTGTAATAACTTCAAAACTTATTCTACTTATATAGACTTTCAAACACTGTCGAATGCGAAGAAATAATTTCAGAGTTTTGATTGACAACAATAAACCTCAAAGTTACGTCAATCTGACAAAACCGACTTTTGACAGATTTTCGAAAATGCTCATATAACGACCCCTATACAAAAATTAGAAAGCTTTTGTAATCGTCGATTGTTTTTCGCCAAGAAATTCTAAACAATATCGAATCACTAGATACACCAGGGTTTCCTAGTCATCTTAGTATAGATTAATATTCTAAATCGGTTCGATTGTACTCAGATCCTCTTCTATTCGAAGTTGATACAGAAAATCCAAACACCATATCATTGACAGTAGATGATCTCATATAAAAGTTTGAGTAATGAAAACCAATAACCGCAACCAAAATTCTATTGACTTCCGTAAATCATATCATCAGTTATCCGTGAAATCGAATCGATAACGTTACTGTCACGCCGGTCGACATCAATTCCATCTAATCATCCCGACACCACAATATGAAAATTGGTTTACGAGGACAGTATCGTTAATACTGAAAGCCAAAGTGCCACTTTGACGGCGGATTTTATGGGCGCTGATGAAACTTTAACGGGCGAGTCACACGCTCGCTTGATATTGTTTGCTAATAGGAGTTTCCGACTGTTTCGTGGATCGTTGTGATTGCTGATTCGGTGATAGAATACCGTCTGACTGCTGCAGAGAAAGAGACATTCCCCATTAATTTCGGTGAATTTTTAAAAGGTTATGGTAATCACTGGAGAATTTTGGACTGCAATGAAGTAGTTAGTTAGTAGTTGAAGAGAACTGGGTGCAGACACTGCAAAGGTGGTGTACCATGCTTTAATTGAATCACATATCAGGTATGGTGTTCCCTTTTGGGGTGTATGCAACCAACAAAACTTCAATACTATCTTTGTTTTACAAAAGCGGGCAGTTCGCTACCTTTGCAGAGTTGGACCCAGAGTATCTTGTAAACCACTCTTCGGCAAAATGAAAATCCTGACTCTCCCGTCTTTATTCATTCTGGAAACAGTGTGTCTGGTACACAAAAACGGAGCATCATACGATGCAATGGCTGGTATCACTCGACAAAGTATCAATCTGAGACTACCTATTCCGTCTTCAAATTTAACAAAGAACTCTGTGATCTATAGTGCAATCAAACTGTACAACCCTTTGCCTGCAACTTACAAACACATCGTTTCTCCATCCCATTTCAGGAGATCTGTCAAACTCCTTCTTATCGATGAGGTGTTTTACAGTGTACAAGAGTTTCTTAGCAGGGATTGGAATATATAGTTGTTATGTCGATGTGTGTATGTAAGTGTATATACGTTTATATGTTTGTATGTCAAATCATACTTGAACCTTTGGGAAATCCTATTCATATTCATTATTCTTAATTGATTTCATATGTTTCTTTCGTCTTGTTATCGTTCTAGTTTCGTGAATATGTCTTTATTATAATTGTGACGATGTTGTAGCACATACTTGTTCATACATACTCATCTATTTTACACGCTGTTGTATATTTATCATGACTTTATCAATGAGATGAAAATCTTCTGATTATAAAGTATATTTTGATTTGATTTGATACTATTTTGGAGTATTTCTGAGGTGAAAACGAGGCCTTCAGCAAATATGTTTTAGCTTTTTCACCCTCCGAAAGGAAATATAATACTATAAAAGAATCAACTTAGTTTTGCGGACGACAGTACTCCTCATACCAGTTTCTCTTCCAGAGTCCCCATACCAGCTCGAGAAACAAAAATTCAAAGAAACATTCACGTCAATAAAATTAACGACTCGGACTTGGTGAAAAATAATAGAATGGGGTTGTTTTAAAAAAATTGTTCGTTCCGCTAACCAGCTGACGAACGTCAACCCTCAACAGACTCGCTCACTTCCTAGGAACCACGCAGAAGCGTCGGAGACTTGTATCTCTTCTATAGATACTTTCACGGTCGATGCTCTTCCGAATTGTTATCAATCGTTCCACCCCTGGCAATATCTACACGAATGACTCGACGAGTACAGAATTCCACCCTTTTGTTGTAAATTTGGAAACCTGTCGAAGCTCTCTTGCTGAGGAATCTTCCTTCAATGGAACAGCTGAGCTTTGGAACTCCTTGCCAAAAGAGGTTTGTCCTGAGGCTAACGAACTTCATAAATTCAAAGTGAATGTTAATTTGTATCTCCTGTCCCTTGGAATAAATAGATATTCATAAGATATTTCTCCACAAAAAAGAAAAAATAGAGAGTGACGATAACAATTCATTCTCAGGAACCCATACAAATTATCCCTTAACATTTCCAGATTGAGTTTTTCGAAAATGTTTGGTGTACAATTATCCATATTCCTGCTTGGCGTTTGCTGCAATTCGGTTAACCAAAATAATATTGTGATAAAAAATTGAGATAATGCATATGGAATAGAAATGTCGAGAAATATGAATGGAGTAATATGAGCCAATGTTGGAACAAAGTTTCAGGTTGGGTGTACTCACGACGTTTCGATTGCTGGTATCCGCAATCGTCTTCGGGTGACGACCAATAACGTTTCAAGGTATAGGCGGCTATGAAGACTCGGATCTACTAACAGGGCACACTCTTCCAGAGGGCAATGAATGTATCAGCGAGAGATTCTCGTTCGTTGAGCCGAGGTTAGTGCATTCTACGGATGTGGTTTCCACACATTGCGATTATCTACGCTTCTACGCTGTGATGTCCGAAGGAATCGCTGTCGAGTATGTAGGCAGCTTCTTTGAATTTCCTTTCGAACCATTGCTTCTCCCTACATATGAGCTCGGTTCTAGACCTTTCAATGTTGCGATGGATTGTCCAAACGTGCCTCGCTATCCCCGATTTCGTGATTTCTCCTCGTTGTGTATTTTTCTTGTGTTCCCCTATTCTCACTTCCAAGATTCATCTGGTTTATCATATGTAGGATTTGCAGCATTCGCATGGAATCCGTTAAACGCAGTGGCTAGTGTCGCTATTTTTATCCATAATAGTCGAGTTTCTGTGAGCTGGCTGCGTATTGTGTTTCCCGATCTAAAACAGACTTTGACGTTGTACCTATAATCCTCTTATCCTCTTGGTCCTCTCTGAAAGTCATTTTCCGTAGGGGATGGAAAGGACTTGTTGTTCCGATGTCTCCTTGGTATTCCTTTGGTTTTTCCATGCCAATGCCTGATCCACTAACTTCCTCGAGTAGCTGATCTGAAGATCCTTCCTTATGTTGTTGAGTTCCTTGAAAGACTTTTCCGGTATTACAGTCCAACCACCATCAATCTACGGAGCAGGGAATTATCAAGTCGCTCGTTGATCGGACAGTCAATCTCTTCAATAACAATGAAAGTCTGAAATGAACAGAACAGCATAACTACGAAGAGGTTAGTGGATCAGACATTGGCACAGACGAAGTCTGTTGTTGCAAGTGCAACAAATCCTACTTTGGAGAAACCAGAATTCATGGATACAAAACGAATCGAAAGATTGGTGGAATGAGCTCCCTGGAATGAGACAGGCGAAAGAGATCATAAAGGAACCAGCGCCCAGATTCACGGAAGACCTGCTGAACCACAACCGTGAGGTTGTAAGGGTAGTGGTGGGTCTACTAACGGGGCATAGCCGGCTCAGAAAATATATGAGCAATATTGGTCTGACAGAAGGAACCCAATGCAAGTTCTGTGACGCTATTAAATGATCCTAAGCCAAGGTCATACACAGGGAGAAACACAGGTTAAGAGGAAAATTCCAAGAAGCTGCCTACATTCTCAACAAGGGTGCATTCTGTCACCCTGGCGTAGAAATCCGGAATGTGTGAAAACCACTTATCGATAGGATGGACCAATTTCGGCTCAGCGAACGAGAATCTTGCGTCAATACATCCATTTTCCACTAGAACCGATCGGCGCCCCTTATTAGTAGATTTGGTGCACCTCATTTTAAGAACGTCCTTTCCCCACCAGAGGTAATCCGGGTCTTTATAATACCTCCGAAGGTAATCAGTCATCACCCGAAGACGATTGCGGATATCAGCGATCGAAACGTCGTACACTTGGTTTCAATCTTTGCTCATATTACTTAATACTTCTTTGTTTAATTTTTTGACTTTGCTAGTGCATATTTAATATCTCAATTTTTTCGGTGACAATTTTTTTTTCCGATCAATCAAATCTTCAATTTTATTCTTTGACCAAAATCCTATTCTACCCTTTTGTTGGATTTTATCTCAGTTTTTTATGAGTTTTTTCCTTTGAGACAGGTTTCAATAGAATTCATGAAGTAGACAATGAAAGTCCAAACCAATACCACTAAACACAAGTTTGCGCTGGGATTTTGAAAATGAATTGTTATCTTGTTGATTGCAGGTTGTTTACAAACTACCGTCTTTATTTTTTCGTCCAGTATCGACATTCTCTAAGTGCTATATATTTTGGATTATTCGAAGTCAATGGATTATATACACTCATAAGCAGAGAATTTGTTAATTTTTTTTTCCTCCATAGAAGTTTTGTATCCCTGATTGGGAGGTTGGGTTCAAAAGCAGCTCTCATACCTGAACTTCAGATTCAGATTCTTTATTTCCTTTATTATGACGAACATTTACATTTCGTTTAGGAATTGTCAGGGTAGCACAAACAACACATTCAATATATTACAGGTAAATACGAGGGGAACAAATATACAAAAAATAGAAACTAAAATAACATGATGAAGAATTAGTAATTATGAGGCAGGAAGACTAAAATATTCATTCAGCGTTCAAGAACAATTATCGATCAAAAACGACCTCAGTCTGCTTCTGAATTCCGTTGAATTTTTTGTGGATCTTATTGTATCTGGTAATCGATTATAAATTCTGGGTCCAATAAATTTCGGAGAATTTTGAGTAATTTTGTATTTGGGCGTCTTGGTGTATATTAGTCCCTTTTGTCGTGTGTCAATATTGTGGATATCATTATTCAGAGTGAAGTCGTTTTTGTTCGTAAAAACATACACAGCCAATTCAAAAATATATAAGCTCACTAATGTTAAAATTTTATATTCCTTGAAATTTTGTTTGCAGGAATCTCATCTGGAAATATTATACATATATCGTAATATCGATTTTCGTCCAATAAAAACATTTTTACTCATTGTTGAGTTGCCCCATAAACATATTCCATAACGCAACCTGGACTCGACCTGAGCATAGTACACCTTCATCAGTTGGTGTATGTTCAGAACAGCTCTCAAATTTCTTAACATATATGTAACCGAGCTCAACTTGGACACAAGTTGTTCACAATGGGCATTCCAATTGATATTTTCGTCTATATGTATTCCTAGGAATTTTGCGGCAGTTTCAGTGCTTTGTAGTCCAGATGAAACGATTTGATGTTGTTTTGGTAATTATGGAAGCGGGTTACTTGCGTTTTTCTGGTATTCAAAAATAGATCTCGATTTTTGAGGTAATTCGAAGTCAAAGTCAGGATATCTTCACATTTTCGTGTTAATACATCTGTTTGTTTGGCTGATATGAGCAACGATATATCATCTGTCTAAGCATAAAACAGTGGGTATGAAATTCCTTTGTCTATATTATCCATGAATAGAATGAAGAAAATCGGTCCCAGAATGGAGCCCTGTGGCACTCCATCCTGAACAGACTTCATGAGAGATAACATCTCCATAATCGAACTTGAGAGACACACATTGGGTTCGATTGGTGAGAAAAGAGGAAGCCCAGATTAACGAATTTCCCCTTAGACCGTAACTTTCTAGAATATTCAACAGTTTTTGATGATTGACACAGTCAAAAGCTCTGCTCAAATCACACAGAATCGCAGCAGGACACTCGCCCGCGTCGATGAAATTCACCAAGTCATCATAAAAACTCAGTAAGGCAGTTTGAGTTAATTTTTCTGATCGAAAACCTTGTTGCATTGGTATTAAAATTCTATGCGAGTTTAAGAAATCCATTAAAAGTTCTAAAAACGCCCATTCGAAAATCTTAGAAAAGCTGTGACATATAGTGATTGGTCTGAAATTATCTATTGTATATAGTTTTTTATTCTTTTGAATAGGAATTACTCGTCCCACTTTCAGTGCTGTTGGAAAAGTACCAATCAGAAAAGAGAGGTTCACTAGATATGTGATAGGTTCGATAATAATGTGAAATATTTTTTTTATAATAGAAACAGGTATTTCATCTGTTCCCGATGATTTTTTATTTCTCATTTTTTCACTGATCAATCCAAGCAGTTCTACTCCACTGTACGGTTCAAGAAACATTGTGTGTGGATTAAAGTCGATGCCGATATTACTATGGCCATTTGTATCATTATCTTCTTCGATGCTTTGTACTAAGGATCGAGGGAATTCGATGAAGAAGTTGTTGAGTTCAGTCACAATAAGAGTAGGATCTTCAATGGTTTGATCTATTTTTTTAATAACGATATTTTCACATGATTTTCTGCTTTTGTTTGTGAGTTCCGATACGACATCCCACAAAGTTCGAGGGTTGTTGTCAGACGTAGTTATTTTATCCTGATAGAATTTTTTTTGTTCCATTAATGAGCTTTATATGACTTTTTTGGCTTGTTTGTATATTTCTGTCAATGAAGGATTATTTTGTTTTTAACAGAAAAGACGCTTCAATGAGGAACTTGATTTTTTTATCTTATCACCAATCCAGCTTCTATCTTTATTTTTTTACAGGAAGCCGAAAAAAGTGAGAAAAATATCGATGACACAACTCAACAGTAGTAAAAAAGGCCGAGGCTGACAACGAGCAGCATCATCTACTATATTCGAGTTCCGAAAATCCCTTTCATAAAGTCTATTATAGAGTAATTGATATACGAAAATGTCAACATTCAAGAAGTTTATTGTTGTTCGTTTGCTCGGCGGCAATAACTCCCTTATTTTCGAAAAAATCAAACAACCTATAACCTATCTCTCAGTTTTTGAATTCTGGTTTCAGTTTCGGAAAGAAATCACCGGATACAACTATATCTCTCTTGTGGGTCCCTCTATCAATTATTCCTTCATCTATCTGTCTAGACTTTAATCGAATATTTCACTCATATATAATATTTCCCATAAGAACAATGCAATTATCGAAAACTTACAGCGGTAATTGCATTGTATCAAGTCACCATAACAACACAATTGAAACCGTATCGCTAGACGTCAGTAAACAACACAAATAAATGTCAGATAGACTTCAAAAATAGGAAAACATTTCGCGTTTTGGCGAGTGCTCCATACAATCTATAGAGGAAAGTATAAACGAACAAAAAATAACATTTCCTTGAGAATTGCTTTATTCGTGAAATATTCCAATGAATTTCATTCGTGCATTAAAATGACTAGATAATTTTGCATTCAAGCTTGATATCTTATACAAATTGCATTCGGTTTTTTTCATATTTTGTAAAAGAGCCCTCTTCCTTTGGACTCGGGCACTTTCGCCAAACTATGAAAATAAACTTGCAATTTTTAGATATCACGCTTTCCTGCAAAATTATCGGTAATTTTTATGCACTCGTGCAATTATAACCGAATAGGTCATGTTCATTTTGACATCAAACACCAGACTCTGTCTAGTATTTAGGTTTGTTATACGTCTTCAACCGCGATATTATTACCACATGGATGATTTTTTCATTTACTTTTCGGTACTCACTACAATTTGACAAAACAAAGTATACTCATCGATAAATAATGGAATGGAAATATTGTCAATTTCAATACCTTTTATTGAGAGAGTGAATGCGATTCAATCACTGTTGAAAGGAGTCCACAACTAACACGTTTTTCAATGAATATTCATTTATCATACTTCCCAAAATCCTAAATAATGAATCAGAATTCAGAGTGAAACCAACAGTTTGCGATCAGTGTTGATTCTTGCCATTAACAACGTGCACAAAGAAACAACTCTGAACATTTGTCGAAGTAATAACTTTTCACAAGATCGTAGGAGAATACATTCCTTGATAAGAAATATGTAGCTGTTGAAAATGCGGAAATTCTGAATTCGTTGTTTCCCGAATATATTGTCGTACTTTTTGAAACAACCAAGATTTCCAGGAATTCATGCAGAATATTCTCCTGTAAATTCAGTAAATCCTTCAGCTGATAAAAACTCGAATACCCCGTCAAAATGATCCTGACCGTATCCAACGTGTCATAACTAACGCTTGCTTTTGTTTTATGGTTCGCGATAAATTTAACCGACGAATTTACACCCTGAACTAGTCCTCAGACGTTCATGACACACAAAAGCCATTTATATTGCCTTAGGCATTCTGGCGCGTGAAAATGTCAGTGCTGAAATTAATCTGTTAGAGAGAAGATAAAATGAACACAAAGTACGTATGTTTCGGGACCCTAAATTATTCTAACATCTCGATTACAAATAATCCGCTGCTATAATTAGAGATGAGCCAAATGATCCTGAGGGAAGCTCACCGAAACGTATTGCATTTTTGTATCTTTGAAATAATTCATGTTTTTGGACATACCTTACCCTTCAGATTCTCCAAAATATAATTTGAATAAATTTGTATTTGATTGTGTAAATAACCTATCGATTTTTGAATTGGACAGTATGACTGTGGATTGAATCGAAAATGACAGCAAAAGCTTTTATATCGATCTCATATCGGTCATAACTACGGATGGATAGTTCTGCCATCGTTCAATATCTATGGACGATGGTTCTTCCTCGGAAAACATAATCAAAAGTATCTGCTTTTTCATGATCAACTCCTTTACTCACTTTTCACAAATACTTCAACTTAGCCAATGATGAACATTGGTTTTGCATTGACATATTGCTTCGAGAGAATAATTGAATCTTGAATCCATTTTCGGAGAATATTATATTAGGGATCGGCATAATAAATGAAAATTTATTCAAGACATCTTTTCATCAATGGGAAACATAAATCATCTTGTCATTTTTTTCAATAATATTTTTTGGTGGATGAATCTTTTTATGGAAGCTTTTTGGGTTTTTAAGATACCACTATCTGAGAAAAGTAGAATTGATACTGGAGTCTATACAAGAAGAGCGGACTTCTGAGTTTTCAATATTGTGGTGGGCTAAAGAGTCGAAAAACGAAGAAGGAATCAAAATTTCACATTGCAACCTTCTATAAAAATTATTGAAATGTCTTCTGAATCGAAATCGTTGGATAGATTGGAAAACTGAACATTCCTGAATAAGTCAAACCTTTTCCTTCCTGCCTAATTATGTTTGCGATCAAAAGGTATCAGTTGTACACACTATAAATCCGTTTTTTTTTTAATTCTGTAAACTCATCTCACAACATCGGATTTTCACATATAAAAATATTACTTTTCTTAAACACATCAAATTCAAAAGGAAAGCTGAAGAGGTGAATATTATATTGAATATTTCAACCAAACCTATCCATTTGAAGAATCGCGAAGTTTGTGGATCCCTTGAAAATGCATCTGGAATCCAGACTTGTTCATCCGTTAACAGAATGTAAATCAATGTGGTTAATGATTATTGGAATGGTTATAATTTTTTTTGTTGTTTCAGGTGAGTTGAAATACTGAAACACACAATGGTCTGGTGAGTTATGTTCCAAATATCTTAACAATAATATAATTCAAGTGATCGAGATCCGAACTCTCCAAAGGTGGTGAGAGTACTCTTATCTTCAAACGTCGTTTCAATACTTTATATAACTGATGATATGGACCGAATGAAAAACCACCTTTCGTAATGTTAGTTATACAATTCACAGAATTGCTACACATATAATAGCTTCTTCAGGCATACTACTTTCAACAATGTCAGTAACTCATGTTGTTTTATTTTCCTTAATTTTTTTCAGTATTTCAATTCAATTACATTTAATTCTCATCTCCTGTTTTCTGCTGAATTCTTTAGATTATTTAATAATTTCTTTCATTTTCTTGTCTTTTTCGTCTTCCGAATATTCATAAATCAGTAGTAGTAGTAGTAGTTAATTTTATATATCTCACATATTCAATAGATCTTTATGACTGTGGTGGAAGAAGAAATAATTTATAGGTACTTACATTATTTGACTCCACTTAGGGCCAATTGCACCGCTTGGCATTATTTGTTGTTTAGTGTTGTTCCTTAGTGATTGAACCTTGCTTAGTTCAGACCTTCATTGACTAGATCGGTGCAATTGGCCCTTATACAACAATTGTTGAGCCGTGGTACTTCAGCTCCTAAGGTTACGGATTAGGCTGAATTAAACCTATACTCGATAGGAAATTTGCTTGTAGAAATGAATCAAACGCGAATATTTTGAGTAACAAAAGATTGTAATAATCAATACATAACTGTTTTTTCTTGCAGTCTTCTCATGAACTCCTGAAGCTGAAACAGATCCCCTGATTTAAAAAAAGACTCTGAAAGATTCAACTGTAGCACTTGTTTCAAAGTAAAAAAATTCAAGCCAAACACTATAGCATGCCATACAGATAAATCGCCCATTTATTTGGAAAATCATCATTGTATACATGAAAATGTCGATATTCCAATAAAAAATTTTTCCATATAACCAATTCGTGTATAAAAAACACGAGTTATGCTATAAGAGCGTGAAAAATCGTCCAAGATAGCGTTACTTATATAAAACGAAATATTCTATTGCTAATCCTACACGATTTTTCACTTAATATCTACAGTTCACTTCTCAGAGAAACCGCAAATCAAACAGCAAAAAATGCGAAACTAAATTATCATTCGGTGTTCTCTAATATGTCAAAAGGATAGGTGATCATGTTACCACTAAAGATAAATTCCATTTTGTATAATAAGCAGAGTTTCTACTGGACGAGCTCAAGATCACTTTGAATCCCACAATAGTTGCACAATAACTATTCATGAAACCATACATAACATTTTTGTACCTGGTATTCATATTATGTTTCGATTTGTTTGTCAACATTTTCATGTACATGCAGACAGCATTCAAATATAAAAAAAAAAACAACGTTGAAATGTTGCACCTCATAATGGCATCTCTGCAAGATTCCTCCATAGGAATGCCTGGCATAGCTCGTGATGATCTTTTTTGGGCAATAAATACTTTATTCCAATGGGAGGATAAGCCCCAGAAATATAGACCATACCTGAGTCTGGAGCCCACCTGACCATAATACAGTGTCAGCAATAATTGATCACAGTCCAAAACTTGTCCCAGATTTCTGATCTGATAAGATTGAAACATTGATCAATTGGAAGTCCCAGGAACTTTGTGCATTCGCTATTTGTCTTGACAAGATCGTTAGCTTGAAACTGATGGTGTCACAATTCCTTTGACGATTGTGAAATCAAATTGAAACCGTTTTGATAGCATTCTGGTGAAGATTATCAGAAGCAAACTATATGTTTGGATCCTGAAAAGCTTTGTTGCATTTAACCTAAAGGACCACATCATTCTTTTTAGAGACAATGATCGAGGTATCATCTGCATATACTGTTAAGAATGTTTCAATTCATCTGCCCAAGTCATCAACATAAAAAAAGGAATATGACGTGCCCTGAAATGGAGCCTTGTGGTACTTCAAGATCTGTGGAAACAAGGTCAGATGTAAGATTGTTTATTTCCACATACTGTTTTCTGAAACTCAGATAGTCTGATATCCAGACTAATGGAATGCCACTTATACCATACCTGGACAATTTTTCTAGGAGAATGTCATGATTGACAATGTCGAATGCCCTGTTAAAATTACAGAATATCCCAATTGGACACTCTCCTGCCTCAATACATCTCATTATTTCACCCGAGAGTTTTCCTGTAAATGTAGAGTGGAATAATTCTTCCTCGCTTTATCACACTTGGGAATGTACCTGTGGTAAAAGACAAGTTCACGCAGTGGAGCAGAGGTTCAATAATAGCTTATGGACATGTTTTCAGGACGAACATAGGCAGTTGATCAAATCCAGAAGAGGACTCCTCTGATATGATACTGCTGGAAAAGTAATTTCTTGGGATTTCATTGTTTCATCAACGGAAATGAGATAACAACCTTTTTTTGTTCTGGAGTACCTTATTCTTGTTTTTCCCGAAAGTATTGCAAAGTATATACTCTTCTGAACAAAATATATTTTTTTGTATAGAATTACAACGGGCTGATCCAGAATATTAAATGGAATTGTAGCGGAAACTGCAGGAGAAAAAAATGTGAAGACTTATACTATCATTATAACTAGTACAATTTCTGTATACAACGAATGCATCCCTCACACTGACATAAAACTTCACCCACATTTGTAGGTCTTGTACTTTTACTAGGCCGTAAACTCACTGGATGTAGTAATGCAGAGGATTAGAAGTCATCAAAAAGCTTTCCTTGAACAGTGAATAGGCGATTTGAACCATTAAGACAAGAGTAAAGTTAACAAACGTGGCCACTGAGTGGAAAATATCCTCATTGAAGGCAATACGGAGGCGCCCACCACATACAAAACATGTTCGTTCTCCCTCTACTCCTGCGACAGGACGAAGGACGAGGGCCAATTCGACATACTACGGATTCATAATCGAGCTACAATCTGAGTGGATGATGATTGTATTTGGTATCATATACATGAATTCATATATATGACATGCTTCAGATAGGGTCATTGTGCACGCCGAATGGTAAAGTTTAGTTTTTCTGCGACAAAAACGGCATGACTTTTCCACTCGAGTGCTGTTTTTTTTGAGTAGTGATAATCGATCAGATAGAGCCACTTCCGATGGTGTCAATCTGACACGAAGGCGAAAAATTGACTCCGTAGTTTCCTGGATATCTAACCTACCATAGTTCGGAAAAATAAGAAATAATATTGGGATCTATATAAGTGTAGATTGTAGAAAGACAGGTTTTAATCTACCTCGAAAAGTTGCAGTTCCTTCTGGAAAGAAAAAGTCCAATTAGTCAGCAACTTCTCGTATAATAAAATTTGACTATCACAATATTAACAAGAACTAATATAAATATGAAAATCATATATTAGATCTTGTTATTTTTGTGATAGTCAAATTTGAGTTATACGATAAGTTGCTAACTAATTGGACTTGTTCTATCCAGAAAAAAGTGTTATTCAATTGACGCAGCAGTTTTTCGTAGATTAAAAAGCTGCACTCCTACACTTGTTCAGATTCCAATATTAATTCTAATTTTCTCAGATGGTGGTAGGTCAGAAATCACGGTAACTAGGGCGAAAATACTTATACACCCCAAATAATGACGTCCAAACAGTACTCAAAGGCAAAACCTTATCTTCTCTGTAAGTGGTTTCAACCCTCCACAAAGTAATTCGGCAATACCGGTTTATCTTGGAATTTCGTCAACTATCTGATTATTCAGCTTCAGATAGTCAGTGCCTATGGATCTTGGAACCATTTTTTCGTATACTCCTACGGACATCAACAAACATCAAAATGTTATATTCATAGGAAGTGTGTAGTCAGCCAACTGAACTTACTATACTTGTTCCGGATGACGACACATCGGCAGCATATGTCATTTGTAAAGTAACCACCATCCAGAAACATAATATATTACCGGTTAAAGCTGATGTGGGTATTTGATTAGACGGCATTATAAACAAATAATAATATTGAAACTTTTCCTAGAGATCAATTTGATCAGTTTGGTGTTAGGGTAATTGATCTCTAGGAAAAGTTTCAACTTTTACACCGAAGGTTCCAAAACTCATCGCTTAAATAATAATATGTAGATTGAACTGTTCAATCTTATGAGTGGGCAGATTCAGACCTTAAAGAGAACTCGTAATGTGACCTGGATAGTAGGCAGATTGAGACTTCAGTGCGAAGTAACATTAACCTCGAGAATAGCTTCAAAATCAGAACCGAAACGTCGAGCACAAAACTCCAGACGCGGTTCAACCCGAACTCAAGGACTACATACAATTTTTTCGACTAGTGACAACTGAGAACTGACCTGACAAGGGATAGTTGATATCAGTTGACAAATGAAAACTGAAGTAACCCCCAACGTATCTAATGCCACCTAGTTCAGCACTACATCAATCGGAAATTCATCTAATGTATAGATAACATTTTTTTCTTCAATGTATCATGCGGAATATCACTGATGAACTTAACTTTAATATCAATACTCATTTATACTATTGAGAAATGAACATTTTTCACTGTGAACAAATAGTTTTCAGAATATGCTCAGTAAGTCAACATTGCGGAACTATTTAGCAGTGAATTAGATATCATTTATCTACACCCGTACTCTAATAATACACTTATATGCCCACAACCCGTTTTATAGTGAAATCCATAACGATACAGATTTTCATTACGATACAGATTTTCAACCATTATTTTTCAATCAAGCATGATGTGCAAGCTTTGCATTTTGACGTTTGTCAAGTCAAAATTAGTAGGTATTAAATTTTTGAAGAATTTAGTCAATTTTCGATAATCGTATGAAAATGTCTTATAGCACTGATATAGAAGAATTATCAGCGACCCTCCACAGATGTCTTAGGCAAGAAAAAAATTCAATCGAAAGGATTATATTTTTCATTTGACAAATGGAACACATTTGTTTTTATTTTCAACCAAGCTGTACGGGCTCTCATGTCCGAGTGGTCAAAGGCGCCGGCAGCGGAAAATTAAGTCCAGGTTCAATTCCTGACCTCGGTAGATTTTTTTTTTCATTTCTTTCTTCTTTTCATTTCCCATTCTTGTATTTTCCGTGGTTATACCATTAATTATAATTTTGTAGAATTTTTCAAAGAAATACGATTGATTACCTACTATTATTGTGTTCAATATAAATACCGAATAATATTATATTTTCAGTTCTTCATTATTTATTGGGTGTAGATAAAATATCGTATGCAACTCTCATGTAATGGTTATTAATACACTCGCATAAACCATACGAAACTCACCTTCGGCTCGTTTCGTATCCTGGTTTATGCTCATGTATTAATAACCATCATTACACGATCGTTGCATAATATACTATTATCACGACCAGAGTCAAAGTCATGGCAGATTTACTCACCCATTGTGGAACAAACTGAACGGTAATTATTATGGAAACGAATTTGTTTATTCATAGAATCTCAGAAATTAGATTCTTTCATCTTTTAAATCTTGCATATTTTTAAATAATAAAATTCTCGGATTCAACTTCATTAATGAATATGAACGATGAATCAATCAGTTTTATTATTTTAACGAAAAGGAAATTTCTCGATTACTTTCTGCTGGAAGCCATACGGAGTCGGCCCCCACATTCGAGACATAATCTTTTGCATAGGATATAGGGTAAAGGTCAATGGAGGAATTATGCATAACCGTCTAGAGACGATGAAAGAAAATAATTGTCGATAAATCCGTCGTATGTGATATATTCCTGCTGCAGAGTATACCCACGACCCGCATTGATGACTTTCTGTTCTCTAATTGAATTGAATATTGAAAATGATGAAGAGTGTCGAGACACATTGTGATTGGATGATTTATGAGATAGTGGTCTCTAGCAATCTCGAATTTCAGGAGGTTGGTGGAATTTTTCTGTTTTTTTTCCCTTGTGGAATCCGTCTGATTCACTGTCAGGTCTCCGGAAAGCACTTCCGCCTCTAGGGCTTATTGCGCTTTGCTTCCTTATACTTTATGACACCTATTCCAATAACCTTGTCCCCTGCACAAGTTTGTGCAGGTTGATTGGTGGGTGTTTGTCATATTCTTCTGGATCCAAAATTGGTTTTTCATTTATTTTTTGATTTTCATGATCCAGAGCCTCACATTCGCAGAGTATGTGTTGAGCTGTCTCTATCCCTTCGTTACATTGTCTGCAGCTGAGGTCGCCGTTGTACAGCCCTATCTTATTCAGGTGTTTTTTGAGAGGACAGTGTCCAGTTGATATGATTCACTGAAGCAGGTTTTCAGTCTCTTTCCTCGACAGTCCTTTTATGAAAGTTCTCCCGTGAGTGCTACTGGGAAGATTTCTCCAGTATTCTCTATGTTTTGTTCTCACTCAATTCCTTATGTGATTCCGTACCGTTGTTTTGGGTACCCCTATTTCTGGCTCGGGTCCAGTGTATGGTGTTGATGATCCTTGTATTGCAAGCTCATCGGATTTTTCATTGCCTACGATACCTCAGTGACCTGGGACCCATTGTAGAGTTAGTCTTTTATGGTCTGCTAGATATTTCAGTTCCTCGCGGGATTTTTTCCTGTTAGATAGGAGGAGATGCGGTGGGGAAGAACTATTTGATCGGTGAACAGCTAGACTTCACTTCTCAGCAAGTTTCAATCAAATATGTTGTCTTGATCAACAACTATACGTTGTTGGGTTTTTTAGGATAGGTTATATAGATTTTTCAAAGTGGATGTTTTGAGGATATGTTGAGTGAAACTTTTTCAATAAATTATATTCCGAATCGTATCTTCATCTTTGTTGAGGATGTTTACGTATATGTTATGTTTGAGAAATAAGTTTCTTATTATCGTTTTGAATACAACAGGAAGACAATTTTAGTTTTAAGAACCACAACTGATCGAAACAACAGATTGTGCACATAAATTCATGGAAACATAATTCATTTTTTTATTTCAAAATTTGAAATTTCAATTTGGAAAGTTTTGATGTTTAGAAAGACACTATTCATATGACATTTGACATTATTATTATGTGGTAAAGTTCTAATCATCGAATCGAACGGAAACCGTTGAGTCGGTCTCATCCATTCCTTAAGATTCTCAAGGCATAAGATGCCTCGACCCAAAAGTCCCACCCGGAACGTGAAAGAACTTTGGTTAGTTTGATAACTGTGTTTGGTTATTCTGTTTATTTGATTTTATGTCAAGTGAAAGCAAAAAGGAATATATTTCGCTCAAATGGTTAATATCCGTTTTTTTATTTATGGAATCGGTTTCTTGTGATATGAAAGACATTTCTAAGAAATTTCTTTTTGAAAGATGTGGTTCTATTGCCATTATTTTTGTTGAATGATAGTTCATTCGATGATCCAGATTATTAACGTGATGAGCTGAAGCACATCTTTCAGGATGTAGTCTACTATCACTTTTATGAGAAATAATTCCATCTTTCATTAATCTTTTTGTTTGCCCAATATATTTCTTATTGCAATCTTGACAAGGGATACTATAAACCACATTAGAAAGTGAGGAAATAGGAATTTTGTCTTTTACTTTTGAATAGATACGTTTCATTGGATTCACTGTTTTATTAGCAATTTAAATGTTGTCAATAGACTGAAAATTCTGGTGAGTTCAGGTGTTATCTCTTCAATATATGGTAATGATGCATAGAAATTTGGAATTTGATTTATAACAGCAATCTCATTACTATTAGTGATATCATTTTGTATTCTATTGTTATCGATTTCAGTTAGAGATGTAGTACTAAACAAAATTTTCTTTACTAATGGTGATGAATAGGAATTTTTCATAAAAAGGTTCTGTAAAATTTTTAAATTTTTGTTGTGGAAAGATATGTCTGAAATTTTGAGTACTCTGTCTTTGATTTGTTTCAGTCTATTGACAACATTAAAATTGCCAATAAAACAGTGAATCCAATGAATTCAGAAGTAGAAGACAAAATTCCTATTTCCTCACTTTATGATGTGGTTTATAGTATCCCTTGTCAAGATTGCAATAAGAAATATATTGGGCAAACAAAAAGATTAATGAATTAATGATTACACGTCAATAAAATCACATATAATTCCTCAGAATGAATTAATTTAGATATAATATTCTGGAATGTGATCGATTTCCCAAACAAGATAAGTATTTCAAACTCTTCACTATTAATATCAACAATTCAGCAGAATATCTCCGTTATTTTGTACTTGAATGAGGTCAATTCATCGAATACATTTTTTCAATATCATATATTTTAACTGTGATGTTAGGTTATTTCATTTGATTTTCATCATATAAAACACCTCATTGTGTAATTCTGACTGAACAGTTTACAAAACCACTACACGTGTTTAATTAATTACAGCTCCTCCAGGTGCAGTGTTGTGTGTATATCGTTAACTCTCAACAGTGTGACCCCAAATATCGGCAAAACTATAAGGGCGCTCAGTTTTTCAGACCTTAAATCTATCATCAATGAAGACACCACAAGAGCTCATTGATAAAAAACCCTTCCATTCTGATATCCTCCAAACACCGTGCGAGTAATCAACCCCTCCGATAACCCTATGACCAATTTACGTCCACCCCTCCGAAACAAACGAGTAGCTGGAGGGTGCGCAGGCCGACGTCGCGACGCTATGTCAAACGTGGAGTTGAAGCCAGGGCGTCGCCACACCGCATATCCTTCACCCGAACAGGTGGAACGTCCGCAGAACAACATTCACACCGGGTCCGATCCGATTCGATTCCTATAGTGTTATATAATACGTGATTGGTCGTCTTCGATTACTTTTGGCCGATTTCCGTCGAGCGTCGCGTCACCATGGGGCCGGATATGGAAAACGGTGAGTTTTGGCACGTTTTTACTGTTGTGGGTCCGGCAATCGACAGCTGGAGCCCACAGAATTTATGAATGGAATGGTTTGGAAGCCAATGAAATAAAACCTACTCTAGATAAGCTGTCACTTTCCTTGAAATTGTTTTTTCATAGAGTGTCAATATGAACTTGAAAACGTCGAGGTTAATACTTCACTATAGGAATAAGTCTATCACCATCACCTTATATCACTATAGGAAACGTAGGATAACCATATACTCCAGTTCTTCTGAAAATGTTACAAAATTTCATCTATTCTTTCCTCAAATGAACAAAAATGTTTACAGGCACTTTTGGAAATATGTTTAGCTCGAATTTGATGTGCAAACATCGGATGTTTTAATAATTAGGTATACAGTTTTGTTGAAGAAATTTTGATAACGATAATAACAAAGTTCTCTCAGAGCTTTTCCAAAAAAACATATTCGTCACTTGTGGATCATATCACTTCCTTTGAAATTAAATTTTCACAAGTTGTCAATATGAACTTGAAAACGTCGAGGTTGATATTTCATAAGTATAGAAAACGTTGGATAACCATTTACTCATCCAGTTCTTCTGAAAATGTTACATGATTTCATCTATTCTTTCCTCAAATGAACTAAAATATTCATAGGCACTTTAAGAGATATGTTTAGCTTGAATTTGATTTGCAAACATCGGATTTTTTTATAACTAGCTATGTAATTTCGTTAATGAAATTTTGATAATGGTTGTAACGAAGTCCTCTCAGAGCTTTTCAGTAATCCCTCCAAAGAAAACATGTTTAAAACATTTTTGTCACTTGTAGATTAATTTCTTTACAATCGGTTTGATACTTCTAAAAGTAACCTACCACTGTCGAAACTTGTTGAAACTAGCATATCCATTTTGACGCGAGATCTTAACCAGTCAACAACAGTTTTTGGGCTGTATCTTACGAACCTCAATTTCAACTGCACAGTGAGATCGTTTCTGAAACTACGAAAGTTGAGTATGATAGAAATTCTATCACTATTTTAACAACAGCTCCTGAGAAGAACACGTTGATTCTGTCATGGATACCCTTCATCTCACAGTCACGAACTGCAGCCAACAGATGAGGAAATTATGAGTGAGAATATTCGGAAGTCGTGTCATTTTGAGCCTGAAAGGTTAACGGAAAAAAATGATTCTAAGAAACGGTTATATTGAAGTCATTCACTCGATCTGAATAAAATTCAGTTTTATGTCTGTCTATCCATCGATTTGGATTAGTAAAAAGGCGCAAGTTGCATGTGGGGGGTAATTTTAGTAATTATATCGTGAGACCAATATTCCAACAATGAATTTTCACATAATGGTACTCCTCTTCACCATTACAGGCTCGTTGGAGAGTGGATGTATGATGAGTACCATAACATCAGACGTGAATGACGTGATCCTTCAGGAATAGTCTACTAGATCATTTGATATGATGAATCTATTTATTTCCCATCAGAATATATGGATAATCATAATATTTTTTATTATTATCAGTATTATTTTATTTAACCAAAAATTGTATTGTAAAAATGTATATATATATAAGAAGAAACCAATTCGAGAATCTTCAATTTTGTAAAATAGAATATAATCCTTTTCTCTCAATAGGGATAAGGAAGAAATCCGTGGTAAGCTGGAATCATAGAATTCAATTATTATTTACCAGATATGCGAATAAATGCCTACTGGTTTAGAAGTAAGATGGATCTCATCATGTTTTTCCACGACAGCTCACATGCAAGAATTTTGTACTTTTTGTATGTGCTATCTAGTAACACGATCCAGAAACATTCCATAAACGGTATATACACAACCTGGGTCCAACGAAAAACAACATTATAGCCGGTTTCAATATGATTCAACTCATAAAGTGTGATGGTTTGTCTTCAATTTTGGGCTAGATATGGAAAACGATAGATTTTCGCAGGTAGCTGGACTCAACAATCGACAGATGAAACAGTTTAGAATCTTGATGTCTATAGACTCTCAGGTCAACGGAAGAATGATGACTCATAAAAATGATTTTAGGGTGCCATTGATTTGCTTTGCGGAAATAATTTTTCGAGTTGTAATGTATCAGTTTCAGCTGTAAACTGGAAAAGTGCATGATTCATCAGCTACAGTTTGTGAAAGTAACACCTCATTGGATATGTCTCAGTTTCAGTAGAATATGCTCATCCTTTGACAGAAAACTTGGAAGCAATTCTGTTCTTTAACAGGCTGTCGCTGTCACAAGAGTGAACCTCAAAAAGGTTAGACTAGTGCAAGCTGAGGTGGAGCATAACTTAGCAACACGCAATATCATCTATCCAACCTCAGTGAGGCTATCATATGGAAAGTCTATATCTCCTTCTTGATCTCTGGAGGGGTATTACTCTCAAGCAAATCTATTGTTTACACTATACATCGTTTGATTGAAACTGGTTGAGAATGTTTCTTGTACATTGATTCGGACCCAATACAGACAATGGAAGTCCAAACCAGCACCAGTCTAAACTTACATGTAGTTGTCCAGTCGATCATTCATAACAAATTGATAGACTAATTATTTTCGTGTGACCTGACAGTAATACGTTATACAACATTCATCATTCACTCACATCAGGTTTCAATTTATTCGAAAAACAGGAAGCTTCTGAAACCGGATAATACCCTACTAGCTACACCCAAAAGAGTTTGCAGAGCTCCGTATTGATTTTATCATTATTGTAATATAATGAGTTTTCGACCACCAGACTGATACAAACATCACCTGAGCTTATTTCTATTCTGAATTCATTCAAATTCGATTAGAGGTGAAAAAGATATTTCTGGTTGATGACAACGAACCCAAAAAATGATCGGAGAATATCAAATTTTGATTAGTAGTGCATTTCATTAGTGAAAAAAAATGGGAAGTGAATTGATTCTGATGATGATGTAGGAGGTAAGATGTATATCATTATATTGTGAAATCAATATGTGGAAATGAATGGTATATAAAGCGTTATCCATCAAAAGTTCTTCAGAGAATTATATTGGTGACCCCAGCCAGACTTTCATTTTATAGAAGAATGGGGAAGCACCAAATATGTTAGTGGAGTGGAATTTGTACTTGAAATATGCTGTATGAATAAATACAAGATCTTTTGGAAGGAGTTGCAATTCCTGATTTGGATTTTTTACCAAGAAGACACTACGAGTCTGCTAGAATCCAAAGATTTTTCATAGAGTGGATTTTGAAAGCATATTTGAACAATCAAAAAAGATTTCTCAATTGTAATGAATCGAATTATAGTAACTAGTACAATACTGTTCACAAACCCAGTACCAGTTTTTTCAATTCAGTCATTATTCTGATTCGAAAACAAAATGATTCGACTGTTGATTTCTGTATTCAATACAGTTGCATCGAAAAGGTGATGAGATTTATATGAATTACTACGGTCCATATTGGAAAAGCTAAAACTGTGTCACAAATATATGAGGAAGTTTTTCAACTCGAATTTTTGGAGGTTTCTCAGACAAAAATCAGACAAGAGCAGGAAAGATCCGAACACTATCTGAACAACTACTCTTCCACAGCCGTTTTAGAAACTTTTTTCAAAAATTTGATAGAAAATCATCTAGTCAATATCTTCGATAAAGCATATGACCAAGGAAAAATCGATGATGACCCAGCTATTCTGTATAACTTTGTTGAAGAAGTATCGATGAAATTGATATCGGGAAAAGTATGATGAAGAATCTTTTGGTATCCAAAATGTGAAATATCTTTCAACAAATATCCCAGGTTTCTAGGAAACCCCTCAGAAGCTCTTTCAAGAGCTTGTATGAGCATGGGATAACCGGGACCTAGGGTTCATGAAGTGGAAAACGAACCACTTTGGATCTCTGGCTGGACGGCAAATACCGAGTTCGAAAAATTCTGGTACTTTCCATGAATCGAACCTGGATCGTCTGGGTGAGAGGCTGGGCTGATTTTAGAAACACAGAGATGTTTGTAGAGAGCTTACAGTATTTCGGGGCACTCTCATGGTTATCCATCTTTCAAAAAAGGAACCAATCACTAAGGAATAGAAGAGAACACCACTTTATTTGAAATAATTTCCTGGAGAATCGTGTATATTATTCAATAGGGTCAATTTAGATATGATAGAATTTTCCGTTCAGTTAAAGATTTTTCTGCAATCTTAATATGGAGAAGAAAAGCAAGAACAATCTCACGAAACATTATACTGATCGGAAAACTATTTTTGGATTCTCAAATTGAACCTTCACGAACTAAGGACAGAAGCTGAATTGCATTTTCAGTAAACTTTTCTATCTAGTTCCACAATATCCTGCAGTCCCTGAAAAATCTCATTTCAGCATAGCGTTGACACTGCGTTAAATTAGAATACTTTGCTCGCTCTCTATTGTCTTGTTAATTTGAGGGCTCATCGGGGAAAATTCCTTCTTCCCAACCAATACTGCTTCTTATTCTGCAATAGTCTAGTTCTTTTTGTGTATTTTCTGCAAGTTCATGTATTGTGATCTTGTTTTTATTGCCTTTTCCACTACTTCAATTACGTTGTCGGGTTTACTTTCTGAATAAGCTTACGAATATCGCCGACCTCAATCCTGAAAATACAAGAGAAACTGAAAGAGAGATCAAAAATTTTTTTCGAAGGTCTCATAACTTGATGAAGTCTCTGGTCTTCAGTTCATTCATATAAAAAAGGGTGAATGATATTTTATGAGAATAAGTTTTGGTCCATGAAGGGGGTATTGCGACCATTTGACCGCAGTGTAGATATAGATATTATAACTTTTATGAAAGCAGTAGAATCGAAAAAAATACAGATATTCTCTATTGATAGTTACGTGTATATTATTCAAAGACGTTTGATTCACAAAAAGGAAGAAGAAGTCCATCTAAAACATCTACTTCCCTGCCTGTATGGCGACAAAAAAGGGGGTTTCTATATTACCCGGTGCCCATTGTTCAGATATACGGGGAAGTACGCAAATAACTAACACCTAACACCTTTCTGGCTAACCATGAATTTCATTAAATATACTATTGAGCTATGAGAAGTTTCCAGTTTCACACCAAGGGTTTCATTCTGACCGAAATGTAATTTATTTTATTCGTTCTTCTTTGAATGTTGTATTTGGTGTTTTGAATATTGATTACTTATGATATGGAGCTTTGTGCCTGATATTGAAAAATAGTCGAGTTGTATAGTAGGATATTCAAACGAGGGCAAAAAATTGTCTGGAATCACTCGGAATGGTAGTGAAATATCACCCTCTTTTATTGCTATCATGAAATAAGTGTCTGGAATGGATTTGACAACAACACAAAGCTGTCACTTCGAAATCGAATTTTCAACTGATGAATATCAAAAATCAAATAGAGTGCATCAAATATTTTTCCAATAATATTAAAAATGAACCGGAGAAAAATAGATATTATTCAACGTAAGTGATAATATGCCTTTATATGGGTTGATTGAAACGGTTTTCATTCTGATTATAAAAAAGACAGCCGACTTTTCCTATCTTCGTTGTTAATGAAGTCGACATTATCCACATGGAGAGACTCGGGCTTTAAGAGCCCAATATATTTCGCTCATATTTTTTTCACAATATCACCGCATATCATTCATTCTTGGGTCACAACAATAATAACTGAAACATATTTGTGAATATTCGTAGCTTGGTGTACTCATTTCATACCACTTATATTCATAAAGGTGGGGTGTTATTAGGTGCTCTGTTCTATTTTTATAATTATGGTAAACGACTTTCGATCGTTTCTTACTACGCATTCAGTTTCTTCCATTGCGTGATCAAACTCTCTGGTGCAATGTTATTAAACGAGTAGTACAGTAAAAAAACAGTTAACAAGGTTTGCTGTTCAAGTATGAATCATAGAAAGTAAAAGACACTTCAAGTTAATTGGTGCTAATATCGGGAATTGTACATAGCACTTCAACATTTCTTCCATTTTTAAGGGAAATTAGTAGGATTCAGGAAGATTTGGAAATATACTTTGGAAAAAATTGATATATCATGAGAAAGAAAAGGTAGAAGAAACCCGCTTTCTCAACCTCCGAGACGAACTTTTCAAATTTTTATATTAAAAAAGGTAACTGTTAAAAAAAGTCTCACGAAATCAAAGCCAGTTGATACGAGAAAAAATTATACTTCTGACTTGCAAATTTTCAACCTCCACCTCTATGATTTTGTGTTCCTTTATGAATGAAAATGAAATGAATGATTTTGATGTAAAAAATTCAAGTGAGTATCACTGATAATGAAAAGAACTGCAAAATATATGCAGAGGGTTTTCAAACTGAAACTGGGGTAGGATATATTTGATATATGAAGGAATGTCCTATTCCTGAGGCCTAATTGTAAATCTGATCAAAGATCATTCGTTTAAGAGAAAACATAAGTTTATATAGATGATCTCAACCCTGAATACCTATTTCTCAATTCGGGTGTTCCGCAAGGTTCCAATTTGGGCCCTTTATTCTTTCACCCAAATTCGAGGCAGAATGTGAAAATTATAACCACATCCCACATAACATCAAAAAAACACATGAATCAAAACTGCGACGTAAGGATTTTTATTTTGCCATCAGTAACCTCGATATTCATTTCTGTTTGCTTTCATTTAGGCGGCATGATTTGCGTTCAGACTCTCTACTTTCATAAATTTTGTTTTTGATACAATGTTTTCCTTTTTTTTTCTCATTACCCATGTATGTTCTCTAATCAATCACTATCGATATTGTATTCCAAAGTTGTTGGATCTGACTCCCACGTCTTGACTTGCATTTGATGTTTCTAATGAAACAATCAAAAATGCATATTGCTGAATATAGATTGAAAAAATTCTACCTTTCTCTAATTACCAAGATAATGTGGCATTCAAGAAAATTACGCTGCAGAGAAAGCAGCTGAATTATCTTCCAGCTATGCAGATAGAAACCTATCCACTCTGAAGGCATTCAATAATATAATGACACTCAAAGATATCATCCACTGGTGAAACTAATGGAATCAAAGAAATCACAAATCAGTGGTATGTGTAGAATTGAACAAGCAGAAAAAGAATCACAGTATTCAACAAACAATGGAAACGACCATTTGGAATAAGAGAAAAGCTATTGACAATGTTAAACAACCTTGGAGATATCCATTCATTTCGTAGAATATAGATTCTTGTTGCAGACATCAACATGGTGGACACCCTGTTAGCAATTATCAATTTCTATTCAGAATATATCTCGCAAATTACGAGATTTCTTGTGAATTTGATCGACGAAAAAATTTCGCTTTCATTCAACTCATATATTTTTCTTGTGTTTGCTGAGTTTTGTTGAAGGTTTAACATCATCATGCGATAATTTTTGTGACAAATTGTCGTATGACGAACGTCTTCTTCGCTTGCAAATCTCACGTCGCCGGCGCCGTCGTACAAGGATTCGAGAATGTCACTTCTTTCATCCATCATATACATCACTTTTCTATCACTCATAGATGGCAGAATACTTTGAATTCTCACGGGAACACTTCCGTTGAGAATACAGATATTATTCTGACATCGTTGCGACTAATGCACCGCCATATTCATCCGTTATATGCACATATTTCAAAGTGCATAAAGTGGTTGGAAAGAATCCAACTCGAGATAGGAGACGTTAGATAGAATATGGAGCCGTTTATCATATTCGCACATGCAATTGTAATGCCATTTTTGAATAGTAATGGCCGAATGGAACTGTTTCAATATACCAAAAGAGGGCACTTGAGATAGGATTATGAGTCACATTTCTATTTGATGGTATTCCGAAAAGATTTCAATATTTCCAAAGCTTATTATGTTCGAAATACAAGATCCTATCGACTTCTTGGATGCAATGAAGAATCCAAATGTCTGTATTAAGATGCTTGAAAACCCTGGTGCATCTACTGATTCGATATTGTTTACAATTTCTTGGCGAAAAACAATCGACGATTATGATAGCTTCCTAATTTTTTTATAGGGGGCGTTTTATTAGCATACTGACGTAAGTTTGATCTTATTGTTGTCAATCTTTGTTCGAATTTTTGTTAATATCACTTCATTAAATATTATCTGATATTGGTATTTCTTCTTAGATATTGATATTGAAAATTGAAAGACTGGGTGCTCCTGGAGCATTATACATTGTGTACAATCATCTGAAAACTAAGTACTCCGGTGAATTGATTCAGCTTACGATGAGATGCTACTCAATAAGATGTATATGGGTTTCAACGTTGAGAGATTATTTAGGACAATATGAGAAAAACATTTAATTTCTATCCACCTTTCATGTGGTAAATTATTGCCTCCCAAGACAATAGGGCCAGACGATTCATAAAATTCTTTTCTTTCTCACAGAGAATCCACACATATTTTCATTTGTATTTGCTTCATGATTCAATAGAGAAGCCTTCAAATCACATTCATTGAAAGTGATAGAAAAATGATATCATTTGTATGCATTCATAAATTGTTTTCAACTTGAGCGAAAGTCCAGTTATAGGAGAAAACAAATGTACCTTGAATCTTATCAGTTAAAGAGTGAAAACGAAGTGATCCGTATTTTGAACCATTGAACAAAGACACTGTGTCTATCACTTTCAGTATACTAGCATATTTTTTTTTAAAAAAGGGAAACTCTTGTTCTCAAGTGAACGGATGAAGTATATTTTCTCTGGATTGGAGTCTAGTGTAAGACGCTAGGCATCTTAGTCTAGTATAACAAACGGAAATAAAAACATTAAAAAATACATACGCATTTTCCAAAATGCATTCGATTGGCTGTCACGGCTGTCAAAATCTCACTAGCTTAATAATAAACAGTACTGCAAAATTCGCTTGCACATTCATGTCTAGTGGAAATCAAGCTTCATATTATAAATGACGAAACGCCATTTACAATAGCGATCCGAAGTTTTATGATCTCAGAAATCAATCAATCGCTTTTCGCCAAGTTTATCCCAAAACTATACAGGTATAAGTCGATACACCAGGGTTTCTAGACATCTTAACCGGCATGAAGACTAGAAGAATCACAATGTGTATCGATTTGGAACATCAATTTTGAATTTGTAAATCCTAACAAATTGAATGAGACTGTGGAACTGACTGCCGTCAATGAAGTGGGCATCAAAAATTGAGTTACCGCAATTAGTGTGGCTGGATATGGAGATCAAGAGCAACGAAGAGGCCAATGATACATAGCATCTGAGCCCTTCATCCCAAACAAAACTCGTCTGGTATACACTCAATATTGGACTTTCGTCATTAATACTCATACTCGAAAAAACGAAGCTAACTTCTTCATTCTCAATTTCTGGTAATACTCTAACACGCCTGTAGAAGCTATTGTATATTGGAACACGTGTATTGTTTTTCTGAACGATAAAGTGTTTTACGATTATGTTATGAGTATCAACCAATTCCACCAGTCACTCAATGACTGTATGAATGATATACACGTACCGACGAAGCTATCGTATAGCGAAACACGTGTCGTGGTTTTTCAAATCCATTGTCAAATCCATTGTCTGTACAAGAAGCTGTGATATTTTTGTTGGTATGGATTTTCATCAAGGATCGACCAGTTCAATTCCTTTTTTTTATATGCAGATTCACACGAGAGGGAAGCCCTGTAATGTTCAAAGAACACCGCATGAATCAAGGGACTGGAGATACGAATTAACATTCAATTTGAATGTTTGAAGTTTGTGAACCTCTCTCGGCAAGGAGTTCCAACGCTCAGCTGTCCTATTGAAAAAAGATCCCTGACCAAGAGAGGTTCGACAGGTCTCCAAATTCACAACAAAGGGGTGGGAATTCTGTACTCGTCGAGTCATCCGTGTAGATATTGCCAAGAGGGGAACGATTGATAACAATTCAGAAGAGCACCGACCGTTAAAATATCTATAGAAAGAGACAAGTCTATGACCCTTCTACGATGTTCCAATGAAATGAGCGATTCTATGAGCGAAGAATCACCAACAAGACAGATTGCTTTTCTCTGAATAGAATCGAGAAGCCTCAATGAATGTTTTGCTGCCGAACTCCATTCATGAGAACTGTATTCCAAGACAGGTCTTATCTGAGCCTTGTAGATCATTAGAAGCTGACGAGAAGTGAAGTATTTTTTCGCACGAAATAAAATCCAAGTTTCTGGGAAGCACCTTTTGTGATCGATCTCACATGGAGAACCACAGGATTCTGTTTGAGAATGCAAAACTGATTGCACCCAACCAGGGATACCATAGCCGACTGGTACGGGAGGCAATAGAAATCCACAAACACACGGATAATTTCAACAGAAAAGAAGAAGCTGTCAACCTCAACCGAATATGGAATCCCATTTTAAGAAAGTCGATAATAACTGCAGGTAGTTCTTCATATAATAATGATTATTCTCCGAACCCAGATGAGGTAAACAAGGTAATCAATATTAATGGCAATTCCCCTAATCCGAATGGAATAATTAGCACCGCAAACTACCTGAATCGGCATAAATACAACTTGCGAAGAAAAAATCTCCAGTCATCGGAGTGAATTTTAAGATGAATGAGCCTCTGAAGAAGCTAGCCACTCGAGCCAGCGAAACGTCAGGAAGAAATTCCAAAAAACGACGGCCTTCAAACCCGAATGAAAGTAGTGATACTGATCGTAATTCCTAGCATCGACATACTTGACTTCGTAGGAATAGTTACTCCTGACATCTGAATACTAGATGATGATAGATCGGCTTTCTCTGAGAAGAGACATGCCTGGGTTTTCCTAGCATTAAATTCCACCAAGTTTATATTACCCCATCATATTATTTTCACCAAGTCTCATTTGATTTTATTTGATTTATATTGATTTGTGAATGTTTCTTTGAATTATTGTTTCTCGAGCTGATATGGGGACTCTAGAAGAGAAACTAGTATGAAGAGTACGTCATCCGCAAAACTATGTACTAAACAAGATGTTTTCTCGAACAAATCATTGATATGAAGCAGAGACAAAGTGAGCGCCAGAACTAAACCCTGTGGAACATGTGCATTTTGTTGGGAAAATTAGTACTCAATTCTCCCGTATCTCCTTCATGCCCATTGACAAATAGATGGAATTATTCATTTTGATGAATAAATCATCGCTAGTATTGAATATTTTGGGTAGCTTGTTCCATAACAACTCACGAAAACTCATCATCTCAAATAAGAAGAAAAAAACCATCGTTCACCTGCAAGAATGAAAACAATCACACAGTGGGTCGCTACCGCTGTGGAGATTGATTTTTTAGGGCATAAAATATGTCTCCATCAAGTCTTAATGTATTACCTAGGTTGTCATGGGCTAATCCGCAATTTCCTCGGATTTTCCATTATCAGCCACACTCTGCGTTCTCTTCTTCTGATCTCAACAAGGCAATTAGTTTTAATTATTTGGCGATGCGGCAGTAACGGGTGTAACAGAAGTAACCCCGTTACTTTCCTCCGGTGATAAATAGGTCCACGGCTAATTGGGCACAGATATAACTTACTTCTAATGACGACACCTGCAGTGTGGTTGAGGAAAACCGTGTCAAGGAATACAGCCACGTATACATGTGTTGGAAATTCTGCCTACAGCGGCCTATTATATTATACATTATACTGAATGAGTGTGAAACATTTATGAGGTGATTCCTCATCGGAAAAAAGATAGGACCTTTCATTGTTACGATTTATCCTTGGAAAATCCAACTTCTGACCCTCGACGAAGTCTCTCCCGTATATATACCTGCGCACGCCTATGAAGATTCTTCGCGAATTCTCCACACGCGATTTACGGATTCCTGGAAAATGACGTTCGCTACGACGCAATCCCTCATCTGCGTTTACGATCTCGTCAGGGCCGGCGCCAGGAGAGCGCTAGGAGATTCGTAACATTATAGAGAAACTTCATTGGAGCATTTATTGTTAAGATACAGCCCCTGAAAGGGGGTACGTAAAATTTGTAATGTCTGAAGGTATACATATTGAACATTTACTATGATTTCTACATGTTGTGTGTTTTGTTATTAATAAATCAGTATTGTATATTACCCTTTAATCGTTTAATGCAGGTACTAACTACAAAATAACAATAAATCCAGTTCGCATTTATAACGATGTATCTCTGTAGTTGTTCGTAAAATAATTTTGAGCTGCGAACTGGTTTATTTTGGGCAAAAAACAGACATTTTTATTTAGAATGAAACAGGCTATCGGAAATTAATTTTTGAATGGTAAACCAATAATAAGACAAAAAGTTACATTGGAAATGAATTTTATGGGTTGCGTTTTCCACCCTTTACAACCATGGGGTAAACCGAATAAATTACTGGCTAAGTGTCCTTTTGGTAGTAAGAAACGTCAGGTTGATTTCAATAATGTTACTTTTTCAGTGCTTGTGAAAAAAATTGTTTCACAAATTTTATGTACTTCCTTCAAGGGGCTGTATCTTGACAAGGGATGCTCCCATGAAGTTTCTCTATATGAAAGATCTTGTCTTTTTTTCGATGAGTAATCACCTCTTTGAATATTTCACACTTATTCAGTTACACCCTGTATTAGAACTGAAATTCTCAAAGTAGCAAAATCAGATCTCACTCCTTTGATGAGTAAATTAATTGATATGAAATTCAAAAAAATTATGAAATTGAAAACTGCCGAGGTTGAACCACTTTAAAAATTTGGGAAAAATGATATCATGATAAATTATAGGCCAATTTCGATTTTGCCTATGTTTTCTAAAATTATCGAGAAAGTGGTACATTGCAGATTGCTCAGTGGGCAGTATGGATTTCGCAGGTCTAGTGATACTGAATCAGCTGTAACTGATGTTATTACTCAATTTCAACTTGACATAGATTGTAATAGAAAATGTGGCCTACTACCACTAGACCTTCGAAAAGCATTTGATACTGTAAATCACCAAATTCTACTGAATTCATACAAATAGGAAAAATGGGAACTACTTACAGTTGGTTTCGAAATTATCCTTGTGGTAGAAAACAGTTTGTTTGTATTGGAGACAAAATTAGTTCACTGGAACATAATGAAAATATTATGTATCCTCTTGTAGCGAAAATTTAGGAATTTCAATTGATGATAATTCAGTCTGGAACAAACATATTGAGTTATTGATAAAATAAATTGCTCCAATTATTGGTATTATTTTGAAAATTCTAAATATGTTGCCTTCATTATGTCTGAAATTTCGATTTGGGGGCAGCTCCAAAAACCGTAATGAAACCATTGAAAACTTTACAGAATGAAATCATGAAGTGTCAATAAAAACCTGATCGAAAAGGACCAACAGCAAATTTATACGAACGAAGAAAACTTTCAGATATTTCTTTATTATACACGTTTTGAACTTGGACATTTATTCACCTGGTCAAAAATGAATTCAAGCATTCAAATTTGATGTTCAAAATAAATAGTGATCAACACAATTACTCAACAAGGCTTTCAAAAAATTTGGCATTGATAAACATTAAAACCAATATGGGAAAGCAATCTGTTTATCACAATGGAATAAAACCATACAATGGTCTACCGAATTCATTGAAGAAATATGGAAAATTTCGTTTCAAAAATACTACCTCATTCAATTACTCATTTTTTGTATTCTATTTCTATTCTACTTTTATTCTGTGGCATCAATTGAATATTTCCTGCAATAAGCATGTATATGTTTGTTGGGAAATAAATCGTTATTATTATTATTATCCTAATGATGCTACTATTTTTGTCTCAATTCCTTGCTCATTGCAGTGGTCGGTATCAGAACGTGTATTGTTTTTTTTTTTGCTTCCAAGTAGCTGATCAGCAGAGTACATGCTTCCATAAAAACTCACCAACTTTAAATTTATTGAAATCGCTGGATAAATCAATCGACTTATTATAAAAGGAGAGTATATTGTTTACAAGGTAGAAAAAGCCTAACATTGCTGGACGACTAAGTCAAGGCGCGTGTTTCACTATACGATAGCTTCCTCAACCAGGATAGATTTCTCCTGTAGGATCACTCATCAGTGGTAATTGGTGAGAATTTAATTGGGAACCTTATGTTCCTTATGGAAAAAAAAATTGGTACAAATAATGATTACCATAAAAGGAAATTCAGTTGACCAAAGACTCAAACATCCAGGCAGATTAATTGCTGAGATCTCCTACAACATAGTGGATAGCCAAGCTGTAAAAGTTGACCTGTCGAAAACTAAAAATGTTTTCGGTTTATACTTGCAGTGAATATGCACTCCTAGAAGGAATAACCATTCCGAAATCATTATTGCATATTGGGTCTCATCAGTGATACTGGACAGGACTAGCAATTACAATACATTAGAAATCGTCTGTCCCTAATGGAACAAAAAGTTTGAATCTGATACTATGGTGTTATTCGTAAAGACTAGATGGACAAAGAGCCACTTTCCGCATTGATGAGTGCTGAAGATCTCTAGCAACTGGTTTATTCTACAGCTGAGCAGGTATAGTCGACCTGCCCTTGGTATCATCAGTGACACTTGAGTGATTCGCAATTACAGTGCATTTGGAATCATATGTCCTTATGGAAAAGAAATCTGAGCTCTGGTCCAGATGGTGTTCACCGTGAAGAAAGTAGGTCATCTACAGCCATCCGTAGCTGTAACAATTGACTTTTAGCCTTCGGTTATCCATTATATGGCGTTTTCCCTTCATTAGGGACATACAGCTCGAAATGCATCATCTGCAAGTCCTACCACTGATGAGCCAGGTCCATACATCTGTCTGTCATTGGTTTTACATTGTTAAAATCATTCGTTTCTTCGAAAATGGCTTCATATAAGATATGCAAATTTGCGCAAAGAAATGCTCCGTGAAAAACACAATGGTTATTGAATGAATCCCCCAGTAATGGATTTTGTCCATACACAAATCTTTCGAGAGATTGTTAATCAAGAGAGCCTAGCAGATCTTTTACACTTATCTTCTTTATAGCCATTCCCAACTCTAATTGTTACCATATTTTATACTGAGAATTACTCTTTTTATTTGAATGGTTTTGTTTCTTTTAGATCATTGATCGGCCGGAATGGTAGGAATCACATAAGAGTTTAGATATAACCATACTCGGACGTGTTTCAGGATTTCTTCAGTAGACGGAAAAATTGTAGTTCGTACAAAAAAGTATAAGTGATGGCCATTTATCGCACGAGGATGAGGTGAGGGCGATATGGCAAATATCCCCTCAATTTATACAGTTTATTCTTCTTTTTGTATTCTGTTTCAATTGTAATATTCATATTCCACTGAATGATTAGAGTATTTTTCAAGGTTGGTTGCGAAGCTGAATTCTGGAAATTTTATAACTCTTCCAGGATTTCATTGAACACAATTCTCACAAACTTTTTTTTTTCAGTAGTGATAAATTGAAACAAAAATTGATAGAAATCGCAAGTGTTGAAATGGTTGGTTGCTATAAAAATGTATATGTTCAAAGAAATTATAGTTTTACAACATTTTGAACACTGATAGCAACTTAGAAGTACTCAGTCCTCCAGACACATATCAATCAGCACTATTACTTCTGCTGTCTAGGCAGAAAAGTAAAAGATTACTGATTGATATGTGTCTGCGGAATTTATATCTGCTGTCAATCGGAACAATGTCCAATACAAGCGGAAAAGCAATATTCTGGAACTTTCGGGTGTTGAAATAATATTTCTCCCCAGTACTGCAGTATTTTTCTAAGATTCATCAGAAAGCTTTCAGCAAACTTACTATAGGCACAATGTATTTCCATCATTAATGATCGAATCAAAATTCCCAATTCCATGAGAAATAGGTTTTGTACTTAGTGTACCAAGAGTTTGAGATCATCCAGTAGATGACGATGGATATTTGAGGTTTATACCATCTAAATCAGATTCGTGTAGAATAAAGATATTGGCATATTCACGGGTGAAAACAAGGAGATGAAATCTCTATATTTTCGGAAGATTTGTCCAACAAAGTCAAAACACTTGGTTTCTTTGATGTTCTCTGAGTAAAACACAGGGGTAACATTTTCGCGTGAACCTTAAGACAAAAAATACAATTATATGGTCCCACTTTTAGATTCACTACGAGATATCACAAAAGATAGTTAGTATACTTCCATAAAAACGGGTTCGGAAATCTACCCATTTTTGTTATGTCACCCTTGTGCTTCATGTTCCATTTTTCATCTGCTACAAGCTGAATCTATGTCAACAAAATATCTAAGTTCCGCTGTTATTTTCATGCGAAAACACCAGAGAATTATGAGAACGATGTCTACAAATATTATGAGAGTGTTTTCGATTGAAAACAGCGCCGCAATATTTGGACTTCGCGTTACAAATATTGTGAATGTATTTTTCATTCGCCCTCAGGTAACAGCTCCCATGCACATAGCATGATCGCTGAAAAACATGAACATGTTATTCCGTAATATTTGAAACGTGACAGAAATTGAATGAAGCAAATTTTATAGAACACCGTAGAAAGGGGAAAATTATCGGTGTAGAATTTTTACTTACTATGTAGGGGCTGAGAACGTTTCGGAGGATATTTTGACTCAGATAACGTTCTGACTTTACAAAAAATATTATGCGTACTATTTCCAGTGCTGGCTGCGTAGTATGAATATAATCGAAACAAAGGAGGTGAGGATCAGTCATGATAGATAGATGATACATAAACTTATATCCTTACAAATAAACGGTATCATATACTAATACTGACATGTAAAATGTTAATGATACTCTTATTCTCATAACTCTGAAAACTCATAGGGTTCTCAGAATAATATCTATCAAAATTGTAGCGACAAATACTGATAATTTCACCGGAATCAAATCAAATGACCAATACTTGCATTTTTTCCTGAAAATTAAATTCAAAGTGAAAGCATGGATTATTTAAATCTGATATGAGAAGAACATCATCTTTAATATATAATGTTAGTCATGTAACGTTACACATTTTTTACATTTGAGGAACAATTTATTCACCGTCACATCCTCCTTTTGAAAAAACACTTTTTTGTGGAATTTTCCTATTATCTTTCATGGACATAGTTATACATAATTCATCAACACTTCTTCAAAAGTATGCTTCACAGGATATTGGATATTTCACTATCAGAAACAATTTTCAAAAGGAATTGAAATATCTCAAGTAGACAAGGCCAACAACGGTTACAATATAAACACTTTTATAAAACTGCATTCGTTATACTATTCGAAAATATAACATTCTCTAGTTATCAAATACTAGCTGAACTATCAGCTAAACAATGACAAAGGCCTTGAGAAATCACAGAAACAAGCCGTGAATCAGGTTTATCGAAGCATAAGAAATGATGGTTAATACATAATATATCGACCTACTTGAGCAAACCCACCAATAATAACGCTCGTTTTTTTATATTGAAGAATTAGGCGTAGCGTACAGAACGGATAATGCGTTGGGCATATTCGTTGAAAAACAATGTGGATGAAACTTCAGTGTCGAAAAAATCATCAATTTACAAGTTAACGTGTGGATTCTGCTCCAAAATTTATATTTTTCTATCGAGGAGATCTTTCACCAAAAGAATAAAGGAACACTGTAGTTTCTTCAATGTGAAGACAAATTGAACATTTGCAAATCATCTTCTTACTGAAATACATGAGTTTAATGATGACTAGGATGTATTGCATCTGGAGAAGACAGGTCTGAAATTGAATCCATTGAAATCCTTGGAAATCAATAGTCAAGAAGTCAGGAAATCTGCTAAATGACCGAATAAAGTTGGATAATTCTCATTTAAGTAATATGATCGTTTGAGCAGGTGAACCAAGGCAATTTTTTTAATTGATTTTTCCCGGAACGGTTAGTTGATCCTAACTAGGAGACGTGTATATAAAAGCAAAGTGTCGGATTTATTGTAATACCATAACACACCTGAAGAAGCTTTTGTATAGTGAATTATGTGTAGCGGTAATCACAGGGTAAGGCAAGTTTTTATAGCGACAGATGTACTACTTATTCTACAAAAAAGACTCTCATATCTTTGAGAACATCACCGAATTAAACCAACAGTCTTTGATTGATACGCTTCCCCAGTGAAATATAGTTACGTCAACATCAATAGCGTATCCTCAAAAATGCAATTTCTACCCAAATAAATCTATCCGCTCCAAACCGGGATCCCCATATTCTCCCCGGAAATTTATATTCTTACTGTTGCCCACAGCAACTCGTCACTGCTTTTCATTCTGTTCATAATTCATTCGCTCTCAACTCAACACTTTGTTTTGAAATGTTTCATGTTTTATTTATTTCCGTGTATACGTGGAAATCTGGCAAATTGAAAACACGAAAATTTGCCTCTCCAGTATGAGGACATACATATTTCATAGGTTGATTCACGCGCTGTGCACGGTTAGTGGAATGAGACCTGAAGCAGGCGCTGGAGGTTAATCATTGGAGCTGATGGAACCGTCGACAACGATTCTTGTGAAGAGTTACCTGGACTTATTTCGAAAAGGACGGTATGCTTTGGATACGAAAATTTGGGCCTTTTCTGAAAATATTTTCAAACGCTTTAGTGTCTTTTTTATTGACCTGAAATTGTGCAAAATCTCATGACCGGAAGCAGATGGCCCAGAAAAGCATACCCTCCTTTCACCAGATTGAAATATGAGGAGTCAAACGGAGGTACAATTTATAATTACATGAGAAAGAACAGCACAATCACATCAATGGAAAAACATCGACCTTTTCGGGCCAGTTGAACGAACTTAAGTATACTGTGGTGATAATAATCCAAGATCAGTTGACAATCAATTGAAGATATGATTGGTTAATGCATAGCAAGTAAGCCTGAATTGGACATGGTTTGTACAACTGAGCCTCCGAGGTATTGTTTCTGTTCTTCGACTCGTACGGAACATTGAATATGAAATATGAATAGTTAGATCCAATGGTGAAGAAATCAACAAAACAAGAAAAACATTCCGAAAAACTTATTCTGAGAACAAATATTATTGTATATTCAATATTCCTTTCAAAACATTATCATATTATGATATAATGAAAATGAATATAAAAAATAAAAACTAAAAAACGTAAAGCGGTGAGAAATGTCTGAAAAATTGTATTGATGGAAATAGTATTTATAAAATATATCCAAAGATAAAAATAAATAGAGCACAAGATGATGGAACAAATCCGTATAAACCTAAAAAACAACAAAATGAAATGACGCAAGTGATTTAAATCAGAAATCAATTTCGGAAAGAATGAAATTAATAAAAGAAAATATTTTGACACAAAGTTTGGAAAGATAAATCATGTTTCGATTGCTCTTCCATTTTCTTGTTTTTTGTTAGCATTTCGTTCTCCTAATGTGAAAAAGTTTGAAATTGTACAATATTTCATTAAATTATACATTAACATTCTAGTCTATACTCAATGACAAATGTTTGAAAACTTCTTATTCATTTGTCAAGTTTGCAACAGAAAGTGCATTGGCCAAAGTCTCCGAGCTATAGAAACATGATTCAAGGAACATTTTCTCAAATATGATACGTAAAGAAAACAAAGTTCAGTGTCGCCCAGCATGCTCTGAATGTAGGTCGTACCCCACACTACTTTAGCTTGTAGGTATATAAATAACTAACTTTACTCTTCAGATTTATAATCGATTTCCTTCTGAAGATGCTTACCTTGAAGTTTTCACTTACAGCAAAGGCTCCAATCTCACCTATCATACAAAAATGTTTCTCGTCTTTTTCTCACCACTATTTATGATTTTCTTTCTCGAGTATAGTTATCTTATTATAAAGAATGATCAGAACTTCAAGATGCCACAGAAACATAAATATGTGAGACAAATTGTAAACCTCACTGCGTTATTTATTGCAGATAATCATAATCTATTCGAAGTCCCGGATAATGAAACTCATTACGCTAATCAGTTTCCGAGGGACTGATTCGTTAAGTTGGAGAAGAACAATTGACAAATTGATGACATTTCTCGGGGCGACAAGTTGCTGCAAGAAATTGCAGCGTGGAAATAGGGTGTAAGGTGCCTAAAAACCCTGGTCTTAGGTTATACCTGTAAAAGTTTGGGGTAAAATTGGCGACACAAGTCTACTTTAATAATAATAGAGTTGAAAATTTCCTAGATGTAAAGTCAGTCGGCCAGCTATACTTTTACTTTTGGACGCTAACTGATTGGTATTCCATATTATTTGTTGATATTTCCAACCAAATTTCCCGTATTTTTGTAGTATTTATTTGACTTTGTTATTCATTAATATGGCATTAGATTTTCGTTTCGTAGTTATAGCTCAGAAATTGGTTTTGATTAAATGGACTGATGAAAAACTCTATCACTGGGAATGCAAATGAGTTACCGACAAAACTGGCGAAAAAAATAAACTGTACCAAAAGAGATCAAGAACGAGAACATTAAGAGACTTACTTCGTTTCCTTGGAATCTTTCGGGTGGCGTTGGAAAGGTACCTTTCTGAGTAGCTGCTCCTTCAGGAAACCACGTTGGGAATATTTTCGTTCTTGATGACGATGTTCACAACACGTACACATACAAAGTTCTCAGTGAACTCAGGAGAGTCATTCATGAATAACCGAATTAATGGGAAATAGTTTCGTGAAAAGTATATAATTAATTGAGTTGATTAGAGATTCGTCTCAGTTAGTTCTACTTGGGTGTTCATTTTCAACCGCACTTATCGTAGAACCACTTTTTTCGCAATAATGTTTTTGTCTTCTAGAGGACATAAGCGTCTCGTGTGGGAGGGACGTCTCTATGGCCTCTTAATGTTCAATATGACGCGAAATATTTATATTTAAAATCAATGTAAAAAAAAGAAATAAAACCAATTCAGAGCTTTCCCAAACATTCTGCCCCGGCCAAAAAATATCCTAATTATTTTTTGTAAAGTGACAGAATTGAAAAAAAAAATTAATTGAATTAAATCGATTAATTATAGAAACAACAAAAAAAAATGTTGATCGATAATGAAAAAAAAAGAAACATTTATAATGCAGATGCATTTAGGAGTTAGGAAGTGGTGCAAGCTTTACCAGTGGTCATTTGAAAGTACCAGTTGCCGTTTTGACCGTTGCGACGCGAGTAACATTATCGTCACCGGGGTGCAGACATATAATCCTGGCAAGTGCCCACTTATTCGGCGGAGCATTGTCGTCCTTAATCAGTACCAGAGAGCCGATATCAGGAGTGAAAGACGCTTTCAACCATTTTCCACGTTGCTGCAACGTGTGCAAGTACTCGCGATGATAACGGCGCCAGAAATCCTGGTGTAACCGTTGAATTAATTGCCATCTCGAAAGTCTATTGAGAGAAAGTTGTGTCAAATCAGGAGTTGGAAGAGCGGACAGGGGTTCTGTCATGAGAAAATGTCCGGGAGTCAATGCATTCACGTCTTCTATGTCGGACGTGATGGGTATGAGAGGGCGAGAATTCAATATGGATTCAATTAAGGTGAGAACAGTGTAGAACTCTTCATAAGATAAAATCTGATCTCCCACAACTTTCGACAAATGACTCTTAACAGATTTGATTCCAGCTTCGGCTAGACCGTTGAAATGCGGACCCGAAGGAGGAGAAAATTTGAAATCTATCATTTCCTGATTCGCGGCATCTTTCATCAATTTTAATTCTCGGTGAGCACCAACAAAATTTGTAGCATTATCGCTATAGATAGTGGATACTCGACCTCGACGTGCAATGAATCGTTGGAGTGCTGAAAGAAAAATTTCAGTGGAGAGGCCGCTAGCCAATTCTAAATGAACAGCCTTTGTTGCTAGGCAGACAAAAATGCACAAATACGCCTTCGAGGTTTTTACTCCGCGATGACGCGTTAAAGTGATAAAAAAGGGACCTCCGAAATCTATGGCCGTCTGCAAGAAAGGTTTGACTTGGTTAATTCGGGTGGCAGGTAAAGAAGCCATCGGTGGTTGAATACATTTGGGGTGCATTTTCCAACATTGAATACACTTGGACAAAACAGAATTTATTGCTCTTCGGGGTGATAATATCCAAAAAGATTGAGATAACAAAAACTGCGTGGTACGAAAACCCGCATGAAAGTATTTTTTGTGGTAATATTCAATTAATAAAAACGTTAAACGACTCGTGCGAGGAAGTATGATTGGATGCTTAGCATCATGGGGTATACTAGCGTGCTTCAAGCGACCTCCCACTCTCAACACACCCTCTTCATCAAGAAAGGCATACAGTTTGCGAAAAGAACGCGAAAATGTCGAGTTTTCTAATTCGCTAGCAAAATGAATTTGTTGTGTATATTTCACTAAGATTATTAAAGTCGAATGTAATTCGTAGTTCGAAAGCGGTCCTGACCTTTTCTTAGTGGGATTTTTAGAATTGAAAATAAATCTCAACACGTAAGAAACAATTCTCTGTAGAGAAGTCAGTGACGAATATTTATTGAGCAAATGTTCCAGAAAGTTTTGCTGCTGAATTGATGCAAAACAAGTAAGTTTTCGCTCTTCTTCTACTCGAAAATTATTAGGAAATTGGGAATTTGTCAGTGGTAATTCCTCAGTTCTTAGAAATGGCGGACCTTCCCACCAAAAATTTTGAGAAACTATATCAGAGGGGAATAAACCACGAGAAGCCGCGTCTGCGGGATTATTAACACTGTCTACATAAAACCAGGAGGTAGGTGAACTTTTTCCTTGAATGAAGGAAACTCTGTGAGCGACGAAGGTTTTCCATCGATGGGGTTGTCCTTTAATCCAATGCAATGCAATTTGAGAATCGGACCACAAAAAAATATCGTTACATTGTATTGATTGAGAAATACTGTTCAAGACTGAATCGAGCAAACGGGTGAGTAATACGGCGGCGCATAATTCTAAACGGGGTATTGTTACTTTTTTCAGAGGTGCAACTTCAGATTTAGCACATAAAAAATGATTGATTTTTTTGGATGGCTCGTAAGTAAATTACGGAGGCATATCCTCTTTCACTCGCATCACAGAACCCATGAAGTTCCCATTTTGATGCAAGTGCGGGAATCACCAAGCGGGAAATACGCAAATTTGAAAGAAGTTGCAGGGTGGATTTATATTGTTGCCAAATTCTAATTATGTCATCGGAGGGAACGCCGTCCCATTCTACTCCCGAAATCCAAAGACGTTGAATCAAATACTTGTTGAGAAAGGTGACAGGAGCAAGAAATCCAAGCGGGTCGTATACCCGAGCTAATTCTGATAACATCACCCTTTTGGTGCATTTTGAATTTTCACCCAATTTAACAGAGAAAGAAAAGTAGTCTTGAACGGGATTCCATTGTAGTCCCAACACTTTGAGGGTTGAATCATTACTCGATTCCGACGTGAAAGAAAGGGGATGTGTAGACAAGTGTGATTCAGGTAGATCGGATAGGATAGAGAACTCGTTGCTAGAGAATTTTCGAAGTACAAAACCTCCCTTCTGCATGATTGCAATTAATTCATCGCGAATTGCTTTAGTTTGTTCAATAGTCGGGGAGCTGATAACAAAATCATCAATATATGAGCAATGGCGTATTGCCTGAGCAGCGAGTGGAAAAGCATGGCCTTCATCCTCAGCTAATTGCTGTAGTACTTTGAGAGCTAAATATGGAGCTGGGCTGAATCCAAAAGAAAGTCTTAGAAGTTTATAATCTTGAAGTTTTTCGGTGGGAGAAAATCTAAAAATTATTCGTTGGTAATCACATTGGGATGGGTCAACTAGTATCATCCTGTACATCATTTTTATGTCACAGCATAATACATAGGGGTGTAGGCGAAAATTGAGTAAGATATGGGAAATATCAGGCTGGAGTTTGGGTCCTACCATCAAACATTCATTAATTGATTTATTATTGGCGATTTTAGCCGAAGCATTGAAAACGACTCGTAATTTAGTTGATGGGCTTTCTGGTTTAATAACACAATGATGAGCCAGATAATATGATTCGTTGGGTACATCATTCCCATCAGTTATTTCCATATGCCCCATTTCAAGGTACTCTCGCATAAAGTGACAATATTGCTCATAGAGAGGGGGTTGTCTCAGAAGACGTCGTTCAAGTGAATAAAAACGGGAAATTGCGTAATCTCGCATTCCTGGAAAAGAAGGATTGGGCTCCTTGAAAGGAAGAGAGACAATGTATCGGCCTTGCTCATCTCGTGAGACAGTTTTCTGGAATAATTTTTCACATTGTTCCTCCTCAGGTCCCCAAGAATCAACATTGGGAACACTTTCAATTTCCCAAAATTTCTTGACAATATTATCTATTGAAATATCGGATGGATTACAAAAAAATGAAAATTGAGTTGCGGGCACCGAAACATTGGTTTTTCCCATAATTATATACCCCAAAACGGTATTAATAGCAGTAGGTTCGTTATTTTTACCTGGTACGCACCCATCTAATAGGATTTGCGAAAATATATCTGCCCCAAGCAAGATATCTACAGTTCCTGGACTATAGAATTTGGGATCCGCCAGTTGCAGACCTGTGAGGTGAGACCAAGACTCAGGTGAAATTCGAGAGGAGGGGAGGTTATCACAAATTTTTGTAATAACCATCGCATCAGTAAATAACATCGGTGCCTCTCTAGTAATTGGTTTGATTGTAAGAGTAACAATGCCATTATTAATTTGTGAATGCATAGTGTCAATTCCTTTGACTTCCACCGAACATTTTAATTTCTTCAAACCCAGTTTGTTGAGAGCCCTCTGACTAATGAAGGACGTCATGCTCCCCGAATCGAGGAGGCATCGGAATGATTGAAAATTGCCGCGAGAATCACACACATCAACCCAAGCAGTTGATAATAGTACATCATTTTGACGAGATATCGCACCGGCTCCGGCAAAAGTCGAGTTATTTTGCTCCTCATTGTTCAAGGCTGAAATATTTGAACTATTCGAAATAACAATGGGAACGGATGGAACATTTGAATCTTTATTCTTTTTTTCAGTATGAAGTAAAGTATGATGAAATTTGGAATTGCAGGTTCTACATGTATACGTTGATCGGCACGTTTTCAAATTATGCGAACTGCTGAGACAATTAAAACACAAGTGTAACCCTTTACAAAAACTATATCTCTCTGCAGGCGATTTCTTTAAGAAAGTAGGACAAGTGTAAATGGAATGAGTTTTTTCTTTACAACAAAGGCAAGCTGAGGTGGATGAATCTGAATGGTTGACGTGAAATACCGTAGAACGAGCTGAATGAGTTGGAACATTAGTATTTAATCCTTTTTTAGGCTGAGATGCTTGAGGCAAGGTTTCCATAATAGTACAATGATTATCAAGAAAGTCGAATAATTCATCGTATTTCGGTACAACAGATGATCGATGTTCAGTTTCGAAGCGAGTGACAATATTATTGTCTAAACGTTTGAGAAGGGTCATCACCATTATGAAGTCCCATTCATCGACCGGAAATCCTAAACTTTTGAGTGAAGCCAAATTTTCTGAAAATGTGTCTAATAATTTTCTCAGAGCTCCAGGAGAAGCAGAATTAATTTTAGTACTATTTTCAATTTCTTCCCAATGGCTCTGTGCTCGGAGACGAACACTTGAATCACGTGCAACGAGTGATTTATATGCTTGGTCATAGTTTTTTGCGGTAAGCTTTACTTTCCTGACAAGAGAAAGAGGGGGTCCCTGTAGGGATGAAATTAAATAATTGAATTTCTCTATGTCACTCAAGCAATTATTATTGTGAACCACAGCATCAAAATAATCATGAAAAGTTGAAAACGTTTTGTAATCTCCATTAAATTTCATAAGTTCCATCTTAGGCAGGCGGACATTAGGGCTGTTGTGTAATAGAGCTGTACTATTGAGCCCCGGTCCTGGAATTGATACATTTCTTGAATCATTCTCAAATAACTCAGCGTAAACTGTTTGAACTGCATAGTATTCCGTGAGAAAGCCTTCGCGAATTACATTTTCAGAGTCGATATCAGAGTTTTCCTGCGTCAGCAAATCACCCACTACATTATTGTGATGTTTATTGAAATCCACGAAAATTGTCTCAATGTCAGCTCCTCTAACCTTGAACAATGAATGCACTGATTTATCGACCTTTGCCTTTTCCGCAAGAGTATGAAGTATATGCATATCACCCAAAGCCGTGTTGCGATGAGTTTTGTATTTCCTTAATTTATCCATTTCAAATACTTGAGGGTTTTTGCCGCGGAAATCGCTCGGTTCAATAACTGAAACTGGTATTCGAAACAGTGCAAAAATTTATATTTTGAAAGTGAATATTTCGTTCTATCACTCGGCACCGATCGAGTCGTCGATGCGCCGATGAAGAGTCGCAGTACAACAACTCTCCCCACTTCCCGAAGTCCTGCTGCCGAAATACTGAACAATGGCTGCCGGCTACCGGAATTTCGAAATTGAAAAGAAAATGCGGTGTGAAACTATGATTGGGAAGAATGAATAATTACTTCCACTTCAAAAAAAATTCATGTTATCGTCTACTTTCGCATCCCGACTAACAAAATTGCAAAACGAAACAGATTTGAAGTATAATTGAATTTTTGCGAACTTATGCGGTACAATTCTACCCCAATTTTCTTGGCGAATAATAATTAATTAATTACTGATAGATATTTTTCAATTCTTAAAGGCTCGAAGGACCAAATGTTTCGTAGTTATAGCTCAGAAATTGGTTTTGATTAAATGGACTGATGAAAAACTCTATCACTGGGAATGCAAATGAGTTACCGACAAAACTGGCGAAAAAAATAAACTGTACCAAAAGAGATCAAGAACGAGAACATTAAGAGACTTACTTCGTTTCCTTGGAATCTTTCGGGTGGCGTTGGAAAGGTACCTTTCTGAGTAGCTGCTCCTTCAGGAAACCACGTTGGGAATATTTTCGTTCTTGATGACGATGTTCACAACACGTACACATACAAAGTTCTCAGTGAACTCAGGAGAGTCATTCATGAATAACCGAATTAATGGGAAATAGTTTCGTGAAAAGTATATAATTAATTGAGTTGATTAGAGATTCGTCTCAGTTAGTTCTACTTGGGTGTTCATTTTCAACCGCACTTATCGTAGAACCACTTTTTTCGCAATAATGTTTTTGTCTTCTAGAGGACATAAGCGTCTCGTGTGGGAGGGACGTCTCTATGGCCTCTTAATGTTCAATATGACGCGAAATATTTATATTTAAAATCAATGTAAAAAAAAGAAATAAAACCAATTCAGAGCTTTCCCAAACAATTTTGACAAAATGGTTAAGGCTTTCGCGGCCGAGGTTTGCAGTATCACTACTACGGTTCGAGTTTGAAGGTCGTCGTTTTATGGGAATTTCCTCCTGACCTTTCGCTGGCGCGAGTGGCTAGCTTCTTCAGAGGCTCATACAACTTCAGTTAGACTCCGAGTCATCATTGGATTCTGCTTATTTTATCGTGTGTCGTGTGTCGATGGACCGGTCGACTATAAAAATCCAATTTCCTAACTAGAACATCGAGGACTTTCAAAACTAATACTACTATATACTGAAATATTTCCTTCTAAAATTCGAAAGAAGATAACTTCTGTACCTGGCGAAAGCGACGCGCTTTCCTTCTTCATTTCTGTTCTACAAATCGAAATACAAGTTTTCGTGAGAATATTTTTCAAGAAGACGATACATGATCAAAACTCTACCTTGAATCGAAAAGCAAATCGTCAACTCTTCAAATTGAATAAATTTCAAAATCGATTCCAGACATTTTTCCATTATGCTTCAAAATCATTTCGTGAATGGGTGCTTGCGTTCTACCCACATTTCGTTCTACCCACAGTTTCCGAACATACTCGAATCACCGAATATTCTGCAATTCTTTATGAACCCAACCTGATCAAAACTAACTAATCTGACCCAACCTAACACATTCATTTTGGCCTATCGACAAAGAGGATGAATTTTGCAAGAGTTGAATCATTGGGTAGGTATATTCGGAGACTGTAGATAGAACGAAATGTTGGTGCAACAACATGCTCCGGCATGAATGATAATAATAATATTGAATCATAAAAATCCCATGACTCTCCTTCAGTACTGCACCTAAATGGAAAGTTGTATATGCGTCTTCAGGCTATTGGTATGTACAAAAAGCGGATATGTCGTGTTACTCTCTTACAAGATTCATCAAATTAACAACAAGCCCCACTGAATGAAAAAACCAAGGAATCATTCAAAATTACAATGAACAATTAGAAGACTAAAATTCAGCTGGAAATGACACCCAGGCAAACAAAAATGTAATCAACATCATTTTATTTGACGTTCTATGTAATGGCTGACAATTGGCGTCCAAAACGAGGACCAACATGAGATGAAACTAAATGGAAGTGGCCGTTACTTGATGAAAATCCATATTAAACAAATAATATACAGTTGCCTGTAAGATTTTCACATATTAGGGTTTACTAAACCGTGACACGTGTTTCGCTATACAATAACAATAAATACAATACAACACAATAACAACAAAGACAACAAAAATGGAAGTTCAGTATCAGATAGATCAGGAGTTTATAGATATTTTTGTGGTTCATGTCCTATTTTTTATGCCGGTCAAACGGGAAGAACATTTGATACACGCGTAAAAGAACACAGAAGTAGTTTCAAAAATGGTAAGACAAATTCAACGTATGCATCTCACAGAGGGACAGTCCAATCACGAATTTGAAATCCTTCATTTCCAAAGGAACGGTTTGAAACTCAATCTCTTGGAAAGTTTGAAAATTAATGAGTGTAAACATTCACAGTTCCTAATGAATGATGATCAGACGAAGTTGAATGATTCGCCTCTGTTGAATGAGTTCTATCCGGGAAATTGTACTAATAAGTATGTGACGTCGGACCATTAATATTATTAATTAGTTATCGGACTATATTCCTATTGACCGTCTGATATAATGTTGTATAAATTCAAAATGTAACAAGATTCAGGTTAGTTTAAAGTTTCTGCTTGGGGAAGCTATTGCACATTGCGGTTTAGTAAACTCTAATATGGGAAAATCTTGCAGGCAACTGTATATTATTTGTTCAAAATGAGATATTTTCATGCCTTCATTTCACAGAACTGAACTCTGTCGGAACAATTTTTCTATCTCGATTTCTCACAATACTCTGTAGAGACAAACTAAGTGACGCTTGTGCTTTACCTAGAACGAATTTTTCGACGGTTCAAAAAGCGAACACAATCTCCCGTGTATAGCTGATAGCCCGAGCTCCAGCCACAACAATCCCGAATTACCCAAACCGTCGAAATCGCACCCGTATCGATTTCCCCGTGGAATTTCTTCGGCGAAGTCGGAGAGAATTGTCGGGCATAAGTTCAATTTCAACCGAACTTGCTCTCCGTCTACGTGCCTAGACCAGACAATCTACAAGTTGATTTTCTGTCGACAGCCGTTGTATGATAAGTATACGTGATTTCCTCTACGAGTGCAAATTATCCCGGGATGTACGAGATTTCATTAGTATTTAGAATAGCGATGCCCCGTCTGAGATGTGAGTCGGATGGAGTGGCAGAGTCTTAATTGGAAATTCACGGTTGAAAAAGAGGCTCTTCAGACACAGGCGACCTGCAAGAACGTAGAGTTCAATTTATTTCCCAAACCGTTCCTAAATTTTATTTACAAACATATATGTAATGCTGTCATTACTAACGTCATTGAAGGTTGATAAGTGTCAAATTACACACCTCTACTTCCCGCCCTCATTTCTAGACTTTATCATTTATTGACTTTATCTCACATTTATTTATATTGGTGACAATTGTATACCCCGTAGTCACGGTAACAATATATCTACTTGATTATTCTGAGAAAAATTCTTAGTAATTTGTCGCTAAATGTAATATTTTAGATATGTTCAGAGTGACACAGAGATTTATTAATTTTAATCGAAATATGATGGTTGTAAATAAAATAGTATACAAACCTCGGTAGAAAGTTTCAATCCTGTCTCGAGATCATAGCTAACCTTGACGGTTTGCGTCTTGGTTAACTAACTAATCTCACTACAGAAATGAATCCACCTCGGTGTGTAATATACTATTATACCACATATGTAACAATACAATATACCACATATGTAATGCTGTCGTTACTAACGTCATTGAAGGTTGGGAAGTGTCACATTACACACCTCTGCTTCCCGCCCTCATTTCCTGTCCACACTTTCCGCCCTCATTCCCCACCCTTATTTCATCTATTTTAGACTTCATCTGTCATTTATTAACTTTATCTGACACTTATTTATATTGGTGACAATTTTATACCCCGTAGTCACGGTATAGTAATTTTATAGAACAATACTTTTTCTACAAGCGTAGGAAACAAATTCATTTTGTCAATTATTTATTCATGCAAATGGAAACAACTAACAAGAGTTACATTTTCTATTCACTAATTATTCGTAATATTTATTGTAAATGTACAATTTGATGCATTATTTAAATTTATAGCGGAAGCCAGCATATTGTTTGAAGATAGCTGATTTCCTGAAGAAGAAGGTAACTCGGGCAATACATTATCGAAATAAATCGAATGTGCAGGCACAGGCATCAAATCGTCGCCGATCGATATAGACGTGGATGGTTCTAAAATGCACCCGGGAGACGATGTAGTGTTCAAATTGAGGAATTTTGTTGGACATTTATTTTTTTCGATTGGTGGAGTCTTCTAAATTCCCCTTTGCAACTGAAGTCGATTTCCATCCTCCTAGGCGTTTGATATTAGTTATACCCACACCACAGTCAGCAAGTAAAGTGGCTGAGGAACGCCTGAAGCTGTGACCAGTGTAAAGCTCTGGATTTTGAAGGAGCAGATTGAAGCTGTGACCAGTGTGAAGCTCTGGATTTTGAAGGCGCAGATATACTGCTATTTCGGAGGGTATCTTTCCTATAGTATTGATTCCTACACATTGCACAGTACATTTTCCACTTTTGTAATACAAGAATAAAAGACGGTGAGGAGTCTCTTTTGGACGTAAATGTACATAATTTCTGTATACGTTCAAAATATAACCATCATTTGCTTCTTCAGATATCACGAAGGATCTAGAGGAATGATTTTTGGAATCCTTGATATTAACAATTATCAGGTTTTCTTTGTCGTCTATGTCGTCAATGGTGAGTTTTGTCAGCTCTTCTTGTCTGCAGGCACCAGCTAATCCAAAAATTGCCACTAACTTAATCATGAGGTATATGTCATCGGGTGCTTCACTCATAAATTTTGAAACGTCTTCTCGAGTGAAGATTTCGGCCTTTTTCGGTCGAAAACCGACATTCTGTCTTTTAATGAATGCAATTATTTTGTAAAATTTGCTAATATCCAAATTTTGCTTAACTTTGAATACACTCTTCAACATTGAATACCTTGCCCATAAAGTGTTCGGCTTCCATGTTTTAGACATTTCTAGAAAATAAGCCAAGAATACTTCTTCTTCATTTGGTGTTTTCACTTTTTTATTGTTGCACCATTCAATAAAACTAGTGTATTGCTTCTTATACCTTTGTTTAGATTTCGTTGGCAATAACTCTAAGTTCGCATCTGTAGCTGCTTGCACGATTTCTTGTGGAAGTTCTTCATCAGATGAATAATCCATTGTGGCAATTTCACTGAATCGAAAATTTTATATAAGTAACGCTTTGTCTGTCACTCTGACAATTACAAACAAATTTGTGTATTGATCGTCATGACAACATCAATTGTAACCTACTCGTAAGATGTCTAGAAGGATGGTGCTGGGACTGATGCGATATTGTTTAGAATTTTATGGCGACACTTTTCTGTCATTAGTGTCATTTTTTTTTACGTATCGTGGTGTGTTTCTCAATTTCATCGCTAGTTGACGCTAATTGGAAGTGCATAGTCAACCGATCGATCGACAAACTATATTCTTTGATTCGAGCAGTCAACAAAATGAGCAAAATCTAATGTCATACTCATAAAAAACAAAATCGAATGAAAGGAACACAATTATAGGGATTTTGGCCAGTATTCTAAATGAATAATATAGGTTGTTGATCTGTCAGCGTCCAAAAGTAAAAGTATAGCCAGCCGTCAGGTCGGCCGTTTATACATTTCCTAGGAAATTTGTAACTCTTTTCGTTGCACACGCCATCTGAACTGATTTGATGTCGAAAAGCCATGATGCTTATTATCATAGTAGGCATGTGTCGCCACTTAGACCCCAAACTTTCCCAGGTATAAACCCCTACACCAGGCGGGTTTCTAGACATCTACCTACTCGCTATCAGATCAATCAAAGCCTATATATAGTGCGATTTTCATAACAATACATTTTTATTTATCAATATTTGTTCATTTTTTCAATAAATAGTGCAAAATGTTGGATGATTTTGAACAAACTCACTTAGTATTGCAACAAAAAAGCTTGAACTTTCATATTTTGTCACCCACCACTTATATTTCACGAGGATATCATATAAATGTTTTTCCCGCACTAGTGTGGGAAAAAATTTCCCGCACTAGTGTGGGAAAACTTTTTCCGCACTAGTGTGGGAAAATGACACTTTCCAAACTGAATTGCGTGCGGGTAGAGGGTGAATCACGCACGCTTGTAGGAAAACAATATATCTACTTAATTATTCTGAGAAAACCGTGTTCTTGGTAATTTGTCGTTAAATGTAATATTTTAGATATGTTCAGCACGAAACAGAGATTAATCAATTTTAATCAAGATATGATGGTTGTAAATAAAATAGTATACAAACCTCAGTAGGAACTTTCATTCCTGTCTCGAGATCATAGCTAAGTAACTGATCTCACGACAGGAATGAATCACTTCCCACCTCGTTGTGTAATATATTACTTCCTGCCTGCCTTCCAAAATTGTTGTATTACAGATCATGAAGCATTTTAAATTGATCTTGAGTGACACATACTCTCATTATTCTGAATTACCCCAAACACAAGTAGGTGATAATGAATGAACCTCATTCAGTAGATCTTCTGCGCTTTAAAAATGTAAATTACTATTAACATATATCCAAGCCAAGCTAACTGATCTCACAACAGGAATGAATCACTTCCCACGTCGGTGTGTAATATACTATAATTTACAACCATATATGTAATGTTACACACCTCTTCTTCCCGCCCTCATTTAATCTATTCTAGATTTTATCTGTCATTTATTGACTTTATCTGATATTTATTTATATTGGTGACAATTGTATAACCCGTAGTCACGGTAACAATATATCTACTTAATTATTCTGAGAAAACCGCGTTCATGGTAATTTGTCGTTAAATGTAATATTTTAGATATGTTCAGAACAAAACAGAGATTAATTAATTTTAATCGAGATATGATGGTTGTAAATAAAATAGTATACAAACCTCGGTAGGAACTCTCATTCCTGTCTCGAGATCATAGCTAAGTAACTGATCTCACGACAGGAATGAATCACTTCCCACCTCGGTGTGTAATATACTATTTCCTGCCTGCCTTCCAAAATTGTTGTATTACAGATCGTGGAGCGTTTCGAATTGATCTTGAGTGAGACATACTCTCATTATTCTGAATTACCCCAAACAGAAGTAGGTGATAATGAATGAACCTCATTCAGTAGATCTTCTGCGCATTAAAAATGTAAATTACTACTAACATGTATCCAAGCCATCTATAGTCTAGCTCCTAAATTGTAGATAGTGATTCATAGGCTGTACGGTTCATGATTGATATGAAGCAGGTCAAGAAATAGAACATAAATCAGCTAGGTATTTAGGTTTCAAATCAAGTTTTAGTTTGACACTATCCTACATCCTCTCCGCTCTTTCAAATACCCTTAAAAACTGAAAATAAATCTCTATCTACAATTCAGGAACAAGATCATAAATTCTGCATTATCTTCGGACACACATCGTCAGAAAGATAAAAACCGAAATCGAGAGAAAATGACGATTAGCGAATAATAGCTATTCTGAAGCAGACGTTCAAGATGACAGAATGGACAGAATTATCTTAGGTGTTCTCGTCTCTTTATGCTTTAGCTGTATCTCAGACAACACACACCTTGAAATAGCTCAGCTGTTTCAACCAAGAAAGATTTGGGTTCTAGGAAATTTGTTGTTCTAAACGCCTCTTAGGTTGTTAAATGGACATACACACAAGCAATACCCCAAGGACCGGTGTTGGGACCTGCACTATTCAACGTCAATCTTTATAACCCCTTTTCGAAAGAAGCACATTCAAGACATATGATGATACTGTGATGCTCTGTGATGACTATGGCTGGCATGTTCTGAAAATGAAACCCGGAAAGAATGTACCAAATTAAAATGTAGTTCGACTAGACAGCTATCAATCAACTTCATCAACAGTTTTTACTTGCCGTTCGGTAGTAGTGAAACCTGAGAAAAATTAATATCTTCGTGGGATGCAAGTCGTCATTCAAAAGAGTGTAAGTCCGAAAAAATACTTTTGGAACAATCCATGCATGAAATTTTGTTCACCAATTTTCTTTCATAATTGGAGTTTTGGCTTCATTATTTAATTCAGGGATAGTGGTTTTATTTCTGTTAGAAAATACAAAGTTGTTATTACGAACTACAGCGAAACATTCATCATTAATGCAATAAAAATCACTGTAGTTATGTAATGCTGAAAAATGTATTTTTGCGATATTCTAACAAACGATCATTTTAAGAAACAAACCTACACAAGAATGAAGTATCTCCGTCCAATGAAAAAATCAAGTGATACCCATCTCTCGAACCGATTAATATCTTATAGTTTTTCATGAAAAACTAATCCAGCCTTTTTCATACTCATCAGAAGAATAATAACCGGCATCAATACTTAATGCCATGTAGTGAATACAAACCACTCTGTTTCAGTGTATTTATTGGTATTTCTGAATAATTCTCAATGGCATGTATCGATTATGTAATCTTCATTGAAGGTATTTTGGGAAAAACCAGAATTTTCCTGGTCTGCCGCGATGAATTTTCACTGTATGCTCTTTGGAACGGTTTTAGCAGTTCGTCAATTTTGACCAACAAACTCTTCACCTCAGTTCTCAACTGACTATTTCCTCACGCTCATGTTCGCAACCATATCATTTCCGTGGTTTTCCACTCAACATTAATCAACTGTAAAAAAGCAAGACCACCACAGCGTCGCCAGGGAATCATCATTCCTTGGCAATTCTTTCGTCAGAGAATCGGCAAATAGAGGCTATCCATCTGGGAGAACGGGGCTCATATCCATCTTGCCGAACACAGAGATACTGTAAATTAAAAATTCATGGGAAACTATACGAACGGAGGAAAGCAATAGAACATATCTGTTCGGTCTCTATGGCAACGGTGGAAATAAGAAGGAGCATCTCTGGCACGGAAGAGCATCAAATTAAATATAGAAATGAATTTTCGCCTCCGGGTGTTCCTCAGAGACTCCAACAACACTCCGGGAAAATACTTAAAATAGAATTATTGCCCTAATGGTATCGACTTATTTCTCTTTCATGGGATGACGCAGTTCTCGATTACTTTTCGTCGATGTGGAACGTGAGGCCCCGAGTCACACGTTTTGGGGGAATTTTCTTCAGTTTCACATATGCTGCTTCTTCAGAAAACGATAATCGAACGAATAATTTGCCTCACTCTGAGTATTAGTTTTTAGTGTTTTAATAAACATAAAGGAATTAAAATAAAAATATATACAAACACATAATTATGTAGTTTGGTGTATAAATATTGGTAGAACTTGAAAATATAGTTATATTATGAATTTACATTCTAAAAAATGGAAGACATCTTAAAACTACACACACAAAAAACAGTTGTCTTGATGAACAGCAATTGATATCACATAAACCAGAAATTTTATTGAAATTGGTACTGCTGACATAAAGAAGTGCTTTGAGGTACCGATTAGTACGAGGTCTCTTACAGCAAAACAGTAAGTTGTGTCTTACATTAGCGTATGGAACACGAAAATTCATCTGTGCCAACAATTCGGTGCAATCGATATAACTGCTTAGCAGTTTGAATAGAAAAATAATTAGTATCTAGTAACCAAAATGTTATACGAGATACTTTTGTCTGGATAGACATTATCTATTTTGAATGCTAAGAATTTCAGATATATTCTTTTAATGAGCTCGATAGAGTTTCTGAGAGAATCATGTAGAGGATTCCAAATAATAGAGCCATACTCTAACTGTGACATAACATATTCATACTAAACAGCTTTCAATGCACGGATATTCGTGAACGATCGACAATTTCTAATTATGAAGCCGTACATTCTATAAGCTGTGGAAATTGTTGAATTTATATGCTCAACAAAGCTGAGACGATCATCAAAGTCGATTCCCAAATCTCTGATAGAACTCAAGCGACTCAGGATTCCATCACGAATTTTATAATTTTGCAGAATTGGCTCAGGTTTTCTGGAATAAGTCATTATATGAAATTTACCTACACTGAGCAGCAATTTGTTGATAATAAACCAGTTTTGCACTTTATCAAACTCCCTTTGCAACGTGCAACAATCATCAGTCGAGTCAATTCGTTGGAAAATTTTCAAATCATCAGCAGAAAATAGTTTGTTGAAATTATTCATTTACTCGAATCAGCGATAATGAAAAGAAACAAAAGTGGTCCAAGATTTGAACCCTGTGCCACTCCTGAAGACGCTACGTACTTTTAAGGTGTGAAATCGTTGTAGGAAACGTACTGCTGTCTGTTAGTTGAATAGGATTGAAAAAATTTTATCAATGGACCTGCTGTTGACTTGTTCTTCAGTTTCTCTGCTGCTTCTAAAATTCCATCTTCGTTGATATCATGAACCCTTCTATAATTGGAGAATAAACTCTTGAAAACACCAGAAAAGAACTCGGCAAAGGCGTTTACAATATCTTGAGGATTATCTATAACTGTATCGTTGTGATACATTATACGTTATTATCATGTTAACAAGAAAATTTTAATAGAGTGCCAGCAATATCAGATAATTTCCATCTCATACAGAGGGTTGCAACAAAAATGGACCTCATCCTAATAGTTCGAAACGGATAAAAGTACAAGAGATCCACTCTAGACATTCGTAGCTTCAGACTTCTAGTACAAAAAATTGCTGTATAGACACCATATTCGCCAGAAAATACCAGAAACAAACATTTATATTCCATTAAAATTGGCGTCTGAACAGTTCTTCCATATGCATACAAAAACTGAAGAACGTTTAGGCTTTCACTTCTACTTGCAAATTTTCAAAAGATATGTGGAGTTGATGTAACTTTGAGTTCTGAAATTTTGGTTTCTACCGTTTTCAGACTACACTAACGGGAATCGTTTGACCAAATATTGATAATAATTTTTTTGGGGATAAACGTCGAGAATTATATGCATTGTAATACACGCATTTGTTTGAAAGTGGCCACAAAAGTCGATGGAAAAAATTAGAAGTCCTAATTAAAAAAAATCTAGTTGAAAATTGGTTCATATCAGATTATAACAAATAATTGACAGTATTGAAATTTCCTCTGACTTTTCCTTTCATCATTCGAAATGGAGGCGGTTGAGCCGAAAACAAAATTTGACTTTTTTAGTCTTTGTAGAATATCTCAAAAACAACCAATAAATATTTATGTTTTCAAAAGAGCTTATCATTGCTCCCCAAAATGAGAAACTTTTTTCCGATTTGAGCGACCTTGTAGATCTGACACTTTGGGAGATATCAATAATGGGATCATCTAAAAAAAAATAAAGTATATATAGTCAATGAATTCGGTATCAGAAACCGATATCATGTCTGCGGTGTATTCATTTTTCAGAAATCAGATCAAACCCTTCGAAATCATTCCGACGATAAAAGCACAATAAAATCCCATCAAGCCATCGAAGGGAGAGACCCAAAAAACTGGCGCTCGTCTTTCGGCACGGCATTTTCTAGGTAGCGCGATAGTTTCCACCCTAATGGAAAATCAATACGTCAAGTTAACTCAAACTTTTTACGGTCGACAGGTCGTTACCCACCGTTAATAAAATGTCTTCATGGAGGAAAATTCCACGAATAAAATGGATAGTGTGGCCGATAGGCTTACGAATTTTATTAGGTGTCAAGGAATGACGTATGGTGTTCATTACGTTTTTTATTTTGTTGTGTCACGAAGAATGAATGCTTTGTTCAGGAAACCTTTGGAGCCGGCGTAGTGAAATGATAATAATCTGGATCAAGATGTATAGAAACCCCGGTGCTTGTACAGTGGCATCTCGATTGATCAAGTTGCCAAGATACGGTTCTTTTTTCAAAAAATCATCAGCATCTTCATTTCTAAAATACCCTCGTGACCTAGTACCGACAATGGGGTAACTTGATTCCTTTGTGCCAGTTGGACTCGCAAGTATATCAACTACTCCTTTTTCGATTGTAATTCAGAAATCATCAATTGTAATTCATATTAGTCCACTGTCAATCAAGAAATATCAATTGTTATTAAGAAAAGTCAACTGTAGTTCATAAAATAGTATATTATGCAACGATCGTGTAATAACCATTACATGAGAGTTGCATACGCTATTTTATCTTCACCCAATAAATAATGAAGAACTGAAAATATAATAATATTAGGTATTTATATTGAACACAATGATAGTAGGTAATCTATCGTATTTCTTTGAAAAATTCTACAAAATTATAATTAATGGTATAACCACGAAAAATACAAGAATGAGAAATGAAAAAAAGAAAAAAATAAAAAAAAAATTCTGCTGAGGTCAGTAATTGAACCTGGACGTAACTTTCCACTGCCGGTGCCTTTGACCACTCGGACATGAGAGCCCGTAAAGTTTGGTTGAAAATAAAAAAGTATGTGTTCCATTTGTCAAGTGAAAAATATAATCCTTTCAAATGATTTTTTTTTCTTGTCTTAGACATCGGTGGAGGATCGCTTATAATTCTTCTATATCACTGCTATAAGACATTTTCATACGATTATCGAAAATTGACTGAATTCTTCAGATATTCAATACCTACTGATTTTGACTTGACGAACGTCAAAATGCAAAGCTTGCACATCATCCTTGATTGAAAAATAATGGGTTTCTATTGGTTGAAAATCTGTATCGTAATGGATCTCATTATAAAACGGGTTGTGGGCATATAAGTGTATTATTAGAGTACGGGTGTAGATAAAAGCCATTATAATTCATATAAGTCAACTGTAATTCAAAAAATATCAATTGTTATTCAGATTATATGGTCAATGGAGAAAAACAGCGTATGGACAAATATTGAACAAGAAGGTCTTCATCATTTGGGTAGATTTATTTGCCGAAAACTGTTAATACTTTCGACTTTCATTTAATCAATATCCCCACCTGCAGGGATTCATGGAGACCGGCAAAGTTTTTCTGTGATGATTTGTTTTGGACAAAACGGGTTCGTGCAGTTTCTGCATTTTTGCTTTGTCAATGGTTAGGGGTATTCGTTGATAAATTTATGTCGAAGTCGTTCGAATATTATTGGTTGCTTTTTTCAAATTATATTATTATATGTCTCATTCTTCTGAATCCAGAATTAGTTTTTAATGGAAAGTGGTCCAACTATAACTATGAACCTAACTTCTCTCTTTCGTTTGTGATTTGAAAAAAAGGGACATAATAATTTTCAACATATGCAATCAACCCACAAGAGAGGTGTCACAACACTAAAATTGCAAATGGAACGAGAGGTAGAGGTTATATCGTGTCATAAAGGTACAAAATCATATTTCCAATGATGCTTTATTTCTTGACATTTATTTCAACAGGTAATGAAAAAACGGCGTTAAAGAACATTGAGTCGATAATTTTGGAATTGATAAAATATATTAATACTAGCGGCCCGCCCAGGTTTCGCAGGGATAAAAATTGGTTGTCATGGGTTATCCCTGAGAGATAGACAGATACCATCGCGGCCTTCTTGAAGGCTTTTTGAGGTGTACAATACTGTAGTACATTATTTTGATCTATCTCGTAGGTTTCAGCCAGCATTTGCAATGTGAGCGCAAAAAATGTGTTTATTTACACATTTTTTGCGCTCACATTGCAAAAGCTGGCTGAAACCTACGAGATAGATCAAAATAATATACTGCAGTATTGCACACCTTGAAAAGGCCTTCAAAAAGGCCCCTGAAATTATAAGTGTTTCCCTACTATATTATGCATCTATTATACATATAATAATAATGATAATACTTACGTCTTTATTCACAGTAACATAGCTACATGAAAGCGATGCTTCACGCTTTCACGGAGTAATTTAAGTATAAAATTGTCAATAAGTCCTTCACAATATCTGTTCAATGTGCATATCCTATCTCTGTAATGTATTCCGCATCATGTTAGGTGAAAAACTGCCAAGATGGCCAGTCTATTAGTTGTAATGTCTATGAGCTGAGCATATAGGGACAGACAGACAGCGCGGAGCAACTTTGTTTTATGCTATGTAGTGAAGTTTTGGATATAAGGAATCAAAACATTCACAATTGGTGGTAGGTTTCGATGTTGGTTATTTCCACAGCTTCATCAAAAAGGTAGAGCAATATACGAATCATTCCCCTTTTTATCGAGATGACCGTTCTTTGAATACCAAGTAGTAAGTTTAGCACAACTATTATTAAAAAATTTGAGTTCAACGATTTCAACCCATTCTGGAACGGAATAAACCATGTTTCATGGTGAAATAGAAATAATTCCCGGAGTAATAAAAATGAATCATTGACGAAACTGGAATGAACATTCTCTAAAATAATTTTCCTTCTTTTTTCACCAGTAAACGCCAAAGATAAATAGAAAATTAAATAATGATATTAATGTATTACATCGAAATCTTTCTTCCGTTAAAGTGAAGTAATTCAGAAATATGTGTATTCTGATTCCTAATACCCTCAACTTATTTGTATTTTTCATCGATACCAAAATTATCTGACATGATATATCACTCGACCCAATGTTCCATTTGCAATGTTGGCTTGTGACAACCTCTCGCCAGGGGATTGAAGGCATAAGTTTTGAATTTATTCCCTTCAGAAGCACTTTCCACTTATCCGATACTTTCTGATTTTAATTCCATATATACGAGCAAAGAAATCGATAAAGTATCTGGAAATGTAGGTATTTATTCATTAGGCTGTGGTCTCAGTGATTAACTATTTATTCATCGACTGCATTGTTTTCTACGATAGAAACGTAATTAATAGACGGTTCGTGCATTTCAAAGACGTGGTTTCAGGTCAGCTAAATCTATTGATTTTTTCAATGTATTGAACATTGTGACTTCGCCATTTCTTGTAGTATGTACCTTCACCATTTTTTCTGTTCCATTTGTACGAATTATTGTAAGTCGCGCCAATACTGTGTTTAGTGTTTTCATTATTTTGTGTTATTGTATCTTCTATATTAGAACACCTAAAACTGTTTTTTATTATATAACTCCTCAGGTGTTCCGCTCTGCCAAATAAATAAAAGGTTTCGTTATGCATGATGGTGTTATTGAGGCATAGATGGGATATCCAAAGAGTGTGTGATGAATTGTTCTATATTTTTTTTCATTGGAAATGATACAGAGCTCTCTCGGACATACGTAAAAATTGCCGATTCTATATCGTTTCTGAATGGAGGGCAGGTGATCAAACGCTGGAAAAATAACATATCCAAAGATATGAAAGTTTTTTATACAGTTTCCTTGACAAGTCTCGAGTTCAGCGAAATGATGGATTGGTTCAGATCCTGTCGCGTCGCGATGGGATGATGTATGAGATTATCGAATAATGTCTGTCTTGGAAGCATATGTGAAAATGCGAATATTTCCAATTCCAGTTTATTCGATCATAGAAATTCAGAATCACGGGGAGTATTAGCATCGAATATACAATTCAATAATTTCGTCTGTCTTATTTTATACGCCAAGGTTTGAGGTATATTCCCTAGGAAATATGTACTTGAGAACAGGGTTGTTTAAGCAACTTGTTTTTTATAGTTGTGTGCTATGAGGAGAAAAGAGTGAAGGAATAGAAGTTTGTACAACAAGAGTGGATATGGCCAATATCCATTCGAGTTGTACGGTTGATTTTTTCTTCGATCAGATAAATATTTCAGAACTATCTTTCAAGCACCATATTGACATAATCAGTTTTCAGATATATTATTTCGATATTTATGAAAAACTCAAAGTAAAGAAACTTTATTACATTCAAAATTGAACGATAAAAATTGAATAAGTAACGCCAAATTGAAAGAAGGCGGTTTTGGTGAAATTCGAGCCCACGACTATAAAGAGAATCGTCTGAGAGGGCTAACGCCCTAACCAGCTGGGCCACTTGGACTGTATAATTTCAGTTAATTTCAATTATTGGTGTGAAGAGTATATGTTAGTCCTTCAACTCCATAAAAATAATTATCAATTTTGACAATTCAAACTTGACTCAATAAACTAGAATATATTTCAGATAAAAGAATATTTAGTTATGCTCAAATGAAACAACTTGGATTTCGTGTTTGTAGGTAGACAGATCAGAATTGTGACGTTTCAACAAGGTTGTCCCTGGTAACCAAGTATTTTGTTCTCTGTGATTGGTGGAATTCATATTCTACCTTGTGTGGATATAAAATCACACCCATTCAGTTGACTGAAATTGCCTGTAAAATTGCCTGAAATTGTAAACTAAAAATAAATTAGCATATTCACGGGTAGGAGGAGTAAAATTTATATTCTGTTTAAATTTTGACCCCAGTGGCTAACGATACGTAGTGACCAAAATGGCGGACTCGCATTATCCTAGTCAGTAGTATATCCTCATCATAAAGAAGTTAGAGACACTTCTCAAGGCTCAAGACCTCGGCAGGAGTGGCCTCGGCAATAATCTCTCTCACTCGGAACGCGAAAAAGCATTCTGCGACCTTAGTATACAAATAAATATTTGCATCGTTTTGTCTCATGTTGAATAATGCCGATTGCTGACATACATTAAATTGTTCACGTAAAAATTTTCTGTCACAAGTATTTCTGATTCAAGATAGCTCTATATACTGGTGCTTTCAGTGTTGCGATATTGTTTCAGACAAACCTATAGACAGGGTGTAGTTGTTCAGAATAACGCCTTAAGGGTGCGCTTGTAGTTGAAATTATTAAACATTTTTGAGATCACTCGATCCAAGGAACATGTTGTTGCCAATACAGATCACTTTTGGTTAGAACAGAGAATAGGAAGCAAGATCAATCTGAGTATAGTATATTCAATAACCGTATAAAAATTCGGATACATTTCTTGTCGTCGCTCAATGTTTGGTTACTATTTGAAAGAATTCTGATCAAGAGGCTTCAATAATCAGTAGATTTAATTTAGTCTATCATTGATACCAAATCAAGTGTTTGCTGTGAAAATTAACATAAAATCTATAACACCAGCCTCAACTGAAAATCAAATGCAAATTTGATATTGAAATATCCGATTCCGAGTTCAGACTGCAACTTTATTCACAGCAATCATTGTGTGTGTGTGTTATTCTTTCCTAAACTCAATGCTATAGCTCATGGTCATACAAAGTAGAACAAAGGAGTACATAATAGGGAGATTGAGCAGAATGAGGCCACTAAATATCTTGACTTTTTTGTTGATTAGCATATCACTCGGTCGATTCTGGTTGATGCTCGGTTGAAGAATATGTTTATTTTTCATTTGACACTACAAACATAAAGTTAATACACAACCGTTGCTACATTATGACGGTTATGTGCAGTCGTGTCTAGCAATATCAATATGTGGATCGTTATTTCTACAAATATAAATTTTGCCATAACCTTGTTTATTCATTTGAACTTCAGTTCTGCATGTAAAAAATAATTCCAATCTATTCCCCATCTACAGTCACTCAATATGATTCATGGATTGGCCTTGACATAATTTGGCTAAAATATCAAAGAACCCACAGCGTTTACTAATCAACAATCTCACTGCAGAAGTCGAAGTAATTCAAAACATTGATGTACTCAAAAATAAGAAAATATTGATGAAAAACTCATTTCATTCTTTGAAGCTATATTCGACTTGCAATTGCAAAGTCTCCAACCTTCTACCTTGACTATTGTCTGATTGATAGTTTGTTTGCTGTTTTGTCATAACCTTGTCCCTATACATCTGTTTTAGGATAAGTAATTTCATGATCTTCCACATACATCTTGAACATTTTGTTATCATTTTCCCCATACTGTGTGATATTTGAAAAAAAAGGATAATAATGTCAGTAGTTTGCTATGGTATCCCTTTCCTATCAGCTCAGTGTCTTGTTACATTCCCCCGGTGAAATGAGATGACAACCAAACAAGTGTTCTTCGTTTTTCATAAAGCACCAGCACAGCATCCTGTTTCTCATCCGTTGTCCATTAAAGCGGCCGACACCCGGAGTTTCCTTCTCAAATGTCCGGCTAGTCCAATTAAGGGTATAAATCGCCCCAAGGCCTTCCTGATGAAATTTCGATGCGGACGGATGATCGGGGCGTGAAGTACTTCACGGAAGCAATTAGCTATAACGACCATGCACACGCAGGCTTTTTCTCACTGGAGGGGGAGAGAACGGAAAACTGACGTAAGGATTTCGCCAGATCCACAGATTGCAACAAAGAATATTGCTCAAGTAAACAACTAAGCACAATTTGGTGGATGAGGCATATCTTCGGTGTACAATCCAAAATAGTTCAAAATAACTTGATAAAGGTAGGAAACGGGAAGCACACTTACTGGAGACGTTGACAAAAAAAAAGAATGAAAGAAACTGCAGGCTAAGGCAAACTGACAAGTCGGCCGTGGCGGAACACGCACTCAGTGAGGGTAACCACAGGATTCTGTTTGAAAATGCAAAACTGATTGCCCCCAACCAGGGTTACCATAGCCGACTGGTACAGGAGGCGAATGAGATCCACAAACATACGGACATTTTCAACAAAAGAGAAGAAGCGTATGCATTGTGAGATTGCACAAATCGAAACTGCGCATGCGTAGCCCTAGATATTTGACATCTGCATCAGTTTCTGGTATGCCTTCGTCTTCTCCTTTCATACTTTGGGGCATCACTGAAAGACAACTATCATTTGAGCTACTCACGTGTGAGAAATTACTCGAAGTTATCAGTCTCCATAGAGGTGCGTAGAAATTAATGAGTTGCCTGTAAAAACAGAAAATAGACAATTACCATGCACCACTCAATGAAGAAAAAGAAGAATTATGCATTACACGTTGAGTTCATCACATTTCTCCTATGCATTGTGCATTGGAGTTATCCAGTAAATTATAAATTGAGAGCTATCCACTGAATTTTGCTCATTTGCTGAACCCGACTTATGAATTATTAATGATTATAATACTTATTTTCACATACATTGAAGTAATGTACATACATACACTACAGTTGGAATTATCATACATTAAACATTCAAAACTGTTGTGACAATTATTTTTTCAGCTGTTGTCTAAACTCATTTTTATCTATTCGTCTTAATGTATAATGTCTTAATCATCATGAGCAGTCTGACTCACTACCGACGGTGAATCTGACGATACCTTATATTTACGAAATGGGACTCAAAAGTCGTCCTTTTGTCAGGTATTCACATCAAATAATTGCGATTTCCTATATTTATGGCATAACAAAAACTTCATTGAACCATACCGCCCACTAAATATTGTGATATAACCTCAATGCAAAAGTTATAAGACAATATTATATATAACTTCATCGTAATATGTTACTTTAACATTTTTTTCACACAACACGTATAACATATTTGAATACTTACTTATGTTTATCAGTGACGAGTATATAACACTAACTTATTATGTTTTTTGGCAGAATCACACTACCATAGCTCCATATATGGTTCTGGAATGTAGATAAAAGAACATGAGAAGATGTATGCTGAAATAACGAATTCAACAATAATAAATATATAGGAATTCTAGAATTGAAAACTCTAATTATTTCATGAAGACTAGCCTAGGTGAATGTTCAATCATTTTTCAATCGTTTTTTTTCTGTTCCTAGAACACCTCTGCCACTGTCTCCTGAAACGTATTTCTGGTGAGATTCGAAAAACATTGCTCAGCTGCATCTGAAAATTATTAATAAAAATAGGTATTAGATGTCACATGCTTTATTTCTCAGTGTGAAACACGAATCTAAATGTACTTTTTGTATATATCACGATCGGAACTACAATAGGCAGGCCCTTCGATAATATTTTCCCCAATATTTTCATCTTAACTTTCGAACGAAAAGACGACACTTCGTTTTGACTTTAGAATCGTGTTCGTGTGTACACAAAAAATTGAGCCGTAATTGAGCCGTATCAACTAATCTCTTTACAAGACTAGCCGTTGTGGGGATATCTAACCTTTATCAAAACGACATTTATATCCAAATAAAATCCAAACATTTTACTCCTACCTTAAGATAACCTCCATCGGTCATGTGGGCACTTGTTTTTTATCAACGCCTAGTGATACTGCTCGACCGGGCAACAGTGACAGTGTACCGATTTTTTACAGTCTGCCTTTGGAATAGGAAATACTTTAATCTGAAAAGAATCATAATCTGCAAAAAATAAAAATGGTACTTCATGGCTAGCCCAGAACTTGTTCTTGATGAAACATACTGTATACTTCCAAAGAGTATGCCTAATACATTTTTGTTATTCTCAAGATGAGACTGATTTTACTTGTAATTGAAGTAGGTACTGGGAAATGTTGGTTTTCATTAAATTTTTTGGCAATATATTCGGGGAATTTGTGAATCACCCTGTATCATTTGAAACAGTATATCTTCATTTTTTATTTTGACTTCGATCGATGTTTTTATATGTAACAAATGTAAAGCAGTCTGTGAAGAGGCTTCCATCCAAATTCTTGTTAAACTTAACGAAGGTATAAAAATTTATATTATAGTAATTGTTCATTATAGGTTGAACGCCATCCCAAAATTCGAAAATTGTCTCATATCATGTCGAAGCTCCTCAACTTCAATTCAATGGTTTCATACTCATGAAGCAAGCACTTCTAAACAGTTATGTTTTTTACACTTTTTCTCGTATATATGGGACCATTTCAACCCCAATAACGAGTTTCACACGTTACCTCAAAGCCATATTCGAAAAATTTTGGGTCTGATTTTCCTGACCAAGTAAGAATACTTTAAGACTAGCGAGTAAACATTGAAGGGATGATTGAAACCATGATTAGAAAGCTGAGAGGCCAAATTAGTGTTTTTCCAAAGCGTTTACCAGCAGACGCTATTCCTTTCTTCTCTTTAATTAATATAGCGATTGGTCTGGGTAGAACTGAAGTGATCTTCTGGCAATTGATTTCATCTTGATTATCGAGAACTGAAGCCCAGAGAATTACCAATTCACTACGAATATTATATCTCCCAAGTGGAATTTCTCGTCATTCTCTTCGAGTCTACTTCAGATCCGAACTCGCAAAACGCATTAGAGTTGCTAAGTGGATCAGGAAGAAAGAGGCACATCGAAATGAAGTGTTCTTTACAGGGTGTTCAGTATCACGCGTCGAACAATAATGATAAAAAAAAAATCACTTCTATGAATAACATCAGTTAACTATAATAGATAATGTACCTTTCTTCTAGTAACAGAAATGCAAAAACACATTAGTTTTCTTAATCGTCTATAAAATGAATCAATTCTTCTCAGTTACGAAAAGCTAAACAAAAGCGTCCAGTCAATCAATGAAATCACACATTGGTATTTTCATTGAATTGAAGGTCAAAGAATAACTCATTCAGGCAATTTTCTGATTTTGAAATATCAAACTTTTCATATAATGCAAGTTTCACAATTTGTGATGTTTTTTCTTTATGTAGAGAAGAAAACTCACTGCACCGTTAGCGTTGTAGCAGGTTGAGCATGGTTCGTGGGTTCAAACAAACGATCTGAGTTGAGAAAGCAAGCAAAAATTAAAGGGCGCCACTTGACTGTGATATCTTTCAATCTGGGTCTTATTTTAAGCCAAGAAAAGAGAGAGAAAATATTCTTTGGAGTTACTTCAATTCAATGGAGCTCGAGGTCTCCTTACTTGTATTCTGATAATAAAATAATCACCTGAAATATGACAATTGCCAGACACCTGAAAAGTGGAATAAGAAGTCATAACACAGAGTTCCCCTATGTACATTTACATTTATTTACATCTAAATTTACCCCTGAATTCATACCTGAAATTACACCTGAATTTATATCTGAAATTTCACCTGAATTTTTATCTGAAATTACACCTGAAATTGTATCTGAAATTTCACCTGAATTTCTATCTGAAATTACACCTGAAATTGTATCTGAAATTACACCTGAAACACACTAAAGAGAAGGTCAAAAGGACATGTCTTCTTGTTGATATTTAAATCTTTTCTCAGTGAGTAATAAGAATAAGTCGAATGTACCTTGTATCTACCAAGGAACTGTCATAAACATGTTGACAATATACGTAAAGAAAAATCAGAAACATATGCTACTGCCTGTGACTAGTCAATAGCGATCGCTCAGTACTGTGCGGTGGCCGTACACCATTTCAATGTGATATCAAAAAAAACAGTGAAATAATTTAGTTATAAATACCTAAAGAACAGTGTAGCATAATTCAGTACTTATACTTCTGATGTTTTTCGCTCTTCTATCCTGGAAGCTTCTTCAAAGATTTTGACAAACTCATATCACTCGTGCCTTCTTCTCTTATGACCAAATCAGCATGTGTTACACAACCAAACCCATAGTAGTTACGATTCCAACTCCATAATCATGTAAAAATCCATATAAATCCCAGTTCTGAATAAATTACAGTTCCTTATCCATTTCTATATACAAGGCATACCCATATGCCTGAGCATCCAAAAGTGTGGTTACACACAATCCATTAAATAGACCCAGCGGGGCACATTCTAAATGTTACTTGGTAGTTTTACAATTAAATTATCGATGGAATTCCAAGAATTGAGGCTCTTAAACCCATCCTGAAACCCTATGAAGGAAAGAAAATACTGTTTTATACCTCGGCGAAATGAAAATAGGTTTTCTCAATGACTTACCTCGCAAAGAGGGTTTCACCTTTTAAATAATCTTCCATAACCAAAATGGCGTAGGAGGTTGCACAAGGCGTCGGCGATGTCCAATTCGTTAAAATCTAAATCCCTCGGCCGGGAACAACAAAATTTGTGTATTTCCACATGTTCCTTGGGAACTGAAGAATTCCATTGAACCGAAACAGAAAGTTTATTGGACAGTAGCCACTTAAATCCCGTTTAAAACGGAGGACGCTATTCCGCCTTCCATGCGGAAAATCGGAAAAGGCCGTTCCAGACCGTTTCAGCCTTCAGGCTTTGTTTCGCGTCGACGCAGAAGTAAAAATTGAAAATCGAAAATCAAGCAGTGAACTCCATCTATTTGAGAAAAACCACTTCATTCGCTAGGTAACCATGATCAAAACAGTACTCTATCTTTACGCTTCATTTGTTGTTCGTTAACAGAGCGCCATCTGTTAGCGAGGGTTTGTAACAACTCATAGCTCATCGAAATTTGAAGTTTACTTTATTTACAATATTAGTGAGGGCGACCATGACGTCAAAACAAACGTTACAAATTGCAAGAAAAAACATACACACATATGGTATTCGTTTGGGGATGGTATAGAACAAGATGCATATAACCCTGGTGCGTTGACTTATACCTGAAAAATCGTAGTCATAAACTCTCGATATCTGGCATTCTTGATTTTGAAGAAATATAACTGAAGAAATCCCTTCGAGAGTTTGTCACCAGAGGCGCACCTCACGAATCTGGTTTCGAAGCCTACCCTGATCCACTGAAATTTTAATCTGTGATGCCGTGAACGTCAACGGTCCCGCCTTTCGATTAAATCAAATTTATAGGTTATGTCATGAATCATAACTTGATGCTTTTTCCTTTCGCTTTCAAGTTGATGAATAATGAATTAAAATCTCTGTGAATGTGATTTTAAATGTTCCTAATCAATGGTTGTGAGTGAAACTGGGAAGTATAGTGGATATCTGAGGAACCGAAGATAGGTAAGTAATGTTGTGCGAGCGATTTATTATGAGTTTCGTACAGGGGATTAGTGAATTGAATCGTGCACTCCTCAAATGATGTATATCATTTCGAATCGATTCGAGTTGTTCATATATATCTAGGATGTGACGAGAAATCTGAGCGTTCGGATTCGGAAGTTTCAGTGAAGCTCCTGACGTTTCATTATGGAATTTTTTTTAGATCTCTCTTGATGTTGAATTCACCTCGAATATCTATACTTCTTGTGGCTCGATCCTGACATTCTAGTAATCTATTGAAATGAAAAAGTTTCACAATATGAACTGGTTTTTCAAATTCAAATCGAAGTGTCAAACTTTTCAAAAAAATTGATAGGTTTCTATTAGACGAATTTGGCCTTACATATTTTGTATACTGATGATTCTATTGGTGACGAAAAATCCCGTGAGGATTCAGCCAATAAGACCGTCGGTATCGACATTCACTCGTAAGCTGCCGCCTGGTTGGAAATGTAGCCTAAGAAAATCGCATTTGTATCACTACCTGTGTCACTACCTACCGTCATAAAATATAAGCTCTGGCTTCGGTTTCTCAGATCGAGAGGATTTGACTAAACAAGGGCATATCTGTCGCCGCACCAGGGTTATATGCATCTTGGTATAGAAGAAACTTGCTTTTCGCTGTCTGTCTGTCCCTATGTATGCTTAGATCTTCAAAACTATGCAACCGATTTCGATGCGGATTGTTTAATAGATAGAGTGTCAAGAAGAAGGATCATATGTAGAGTATATGCATAATATAGTAGAAATACACTGATGGTTTTTAAGGTTTCTAATGTGATGTCGTGAATAAACACATTTTTTGCGCTCACTTTGCAAACGCTGGCTGAATACTACGAGATAGATAGAAATAATGTACTACTACAGTATCGTACACCTCATAAAGGTCTATAGAAAAGTCCACGTAGGTATATGTCTTTCTATTAGGGATAACCCACAGTAACCATTTTTATCCGCGCAAAGTTGAGGCAGGTCGCTAGTTTCAATAAAAAAAAGTAATTTTTGATTGATAACAATCATTGCATCCTGAAAGTACACAATATACATTATTTTAATGGAAAACTTGTCACTTGCCTAGTAACTGTCGGAACGCCTTCCAAAATCATCATCAATACCTAATATGTCCAATGTCTAGAGTCTTTCTTGGGTTGTGTTCCTTTTTCAACATTGAATGGTCAGAATCTTTGTTCATTTCTTCTCTTGAAGTAAACCAGCTTCTCCTCCTGTTCAAGAGTTTCCATAACCGATTATCATTCAGTGCTTTCAACTCCTAGGATACCATACAAAAATGTATGCTCATCCCGCAGGAATCGCGGTCAGTATACCAAATAAAACTTTTTCAACTAGTTACATAAGTAGGTATTGTGTTACCGCATTATGATGATGGATCTTATTTCATTGTTTCAACCAGAAGTATTCCTACCACAAACCCCAGCTAGACTCCTTCTTTGAGATCTAGTTCAACGAGTGACAAATGTAAGGAATAATTTCATCTGCGACCTGGATTCTGGGAAAGAAGTTGTACAGAGCTTATCCATTATAATGAATCAAATTTTGGTTCAGTTTATTCTTGAACTTTTTTCAAACACTGTATCTGATCACCACTGACCCGAAAGTTTTCGAATAGCAAAGGCTCTTTTCGCAATATTCCATCGAAGATTAAAGCAGAAATCGAAGTTGAAATTTTCATACATAATGATTCAAGTTCCTAGAATAGTAGAAGTTTCCTGTCCTTTTTATTACTGTCAAAAACACAATTTTCCACAAAAAGCAGAGCCTTGTACAGAAAACAGACATCTGATTAACTTCGGTACTAAAGAGCTCTGGGGCGTCTTACTGATTTGCTGCTGGCGCATTTGCTATTTCAATTCGATCAAGATATTCCACCATGTAGGATTGGTATTTAGGCAACCGGCAATTTCCTATCGCACCGAGTCGGACAGAAAAATTCTGCCGTAAACGCAGATTAAACCGGCAGTGAGAAATCTGAATCGATAATAAACCGGAACTGTAGACCACTTCGTCAACATCCGACCATTATATGACAAGTTTTCATTTCAGTCCTGCACATTCATGTTCCTAAATCAACTTATTTATCAACTGCGCATTTCAATTATCTCATTGATATTTAATTATTTCAATTTACCTTGACCTTATGAGCTTTTCGGCAGGTTTCAATATAGAAACTGATACAGGGTGTAACTTAATAAGTGTAAAACATTTAAGAAGGTGATTCCTCATCGAAAAAAAGATAGGATCTTTCATATAAAGAAACTTCATTTGAGCATCCCTTGTTAAGATACAGCCCCTGAAAGGGGGTACATAATATTTGTATAACAATTTTTTTTGCGAGCACTGAAAAAGTTACAATATTGAAATTAACCTGACGTTTTGTACTACCGAAAATACAATTAGCCAGTTATTTATTTGGTTTACCCTATGGTTGTAAAGGGTGGAAAACGCAACTCCTAAAATTTATTTCCAATGTAACTTTTTTCTTATCATTTGTTTACCATTTAAAAATGTATTTTAGATAGCCTGTTTCATTCTAAACAAAAAATGTTTCTTGGATTTTTTGCTCAAAATGAACTAGTTCGCAAAAAATTATTTTATCTACACCCGTACTCTAATAATACACTTATATGCCCACAACCCGTTTTATAATGAAATCCATTACGATACAGATTTTCATTACGATACAGATTCTCAACCAATAGAAACCAATTATTTTTCAATCAAGCATGATGTGCATGCTCTGCATTTGACATTTGTCAAGTCGAAATCGGTATAGGTATTGAGCTTTTGAAGAATATAGCCAAACTTCGATAATCATAACAAAATGTCTGATACCAGCGATATGGGAGAATCACCTTCGACACCTCCACCGACAGAAATACAGTTAGAATGATTAAATTTTCCATTTGAGAAATGCATGATTTATTTCTTATTTTTTCTCCACAGTTTGAGGTCTCTCCGTAGCCGAGCCGTCTGTGGCGCTGATATTGAATAATCTAGCTGGAGGAGACATTGGTTCGATTCCGGTCTCGAGTAAACTTTTTTTTCTTTGATTTTTGATTTTCTTTTTATATCTCATCGTTTTATTTCTCGAAGTAATACTATTAATTACAATTCTGTGAAATTTTTCAAAGAAATTCATTAAATTAGTATTATTGTGTGCAATACAAATATAAATATAATATTTGTACTTATTCACTATTTATCGGGTGTAGATAAAATAGCGTATGCAACTCTCATGTAATGGTTATTAATACACTCGCATAAACCATACGAAACTCACCTTCGGCTCGTTCGTATCCCGGTTTATGCTCAGATATTAATAACCATCATTACACGATCGTTGCATAATATACTATTATGAACAACTACAAAGATACATCGTCATAAATCGAAAATATGAAACTAATCTATCTAGTAGGTCGCTATAAGCGATAGTGACAATTAAATTGGTATGACGCTGTCAGTTCGAGAATTTTCGAAATTGAATTAATACTAATGTGTGTTGTTTTCAATGTTCTTCAATGTTGCGTTCCGCCACTGAATTGGATTTCCAAATGAATGAATATCTGTCATCGTAATGACATCTGTACCATAATGAACTCATTACGATTCAGATCTTCAATTCGTTTTATAATGGATACCATTATGAATCAGATTATGTACCCATAATCTGTTTATAAGTGTATCAATTGTATTTGAATTCAATGTAGAACATATGTGACGAAGGACCCAGTGTTTTCGGTAACTCAATTGATAGAGAACTGCTAGGTATGCAAAAGTGTGCAGGTTCATTTCATTATTTTGTTAATTATACAGACACCAAAAATCTCACTTCTCAGAAAGGGACGAAAGAGGGAAAGCATCAACTGAATCGTGTCCAATAAATCCAATCGTAAGTTTCGTCACATCTGGTGGTGAATTCAGAAAAACGTGTGGGCTTTTCTTCTCACAGTTATCAACGTCTTCAAGTTCAGCTATTTCATCCTCTGTACATTTTATTTTCCACCATCAATCCAAGATTAAAACGAATGGAGCATCTGCCGCGCTGGGAAATTCGCAGTTCTGGTGCATTCTACAGAAAATGCGCTTCTGCAGCGCTGCCATTAATCACGGCGCCAATACGACTGCGATTGTGGGTGGAATATCAAGTGGGTGGCCGGCTTTTTATGCAGGAAACTGGATTTGCACTGTTTTGTGAACGCGCTTCTTAGAACGGTGTTTATGGTGTTGCTTTTTCTGTCTCGTTGTTCGTCCGAGCCATATTACTCCAGTCATTTCGTCGGAAAAATCGGGTTAGAAATGCAAATGAACCGAGAAAGCCAAATTGTAGATATTATGTTGGAAGGGGCTAGAAAAGCTTAAGTTCAAATTGTCGACCAAAATATCTTGTGGGTTTTCCGCCATCTTGAAAAAAGGTTAAATTCAGTTTTTTCATCATTACTCGGTTCCCCGTTGAGGTACGAAAATTTTATTGAATACTCTTTTGTTGCTTTTTGCACGATCTACAATTGAGGTGCTATACATTTTTCACGTATCGATCTTCGTTATCGAGATATCGATGAAAAAAACCATAAATTTGGGGAGAAAAAATTGTTTTTCTCTATTTTTTTTTTCTCGTGGAAGACATCGGAAATGTTCGAAATGAAACTTGTAGAGCGTGTCCAGACCTACAAATTCGTTCTTTTATTTTTTATTTCCGACAAAGTCGCCGCAAAGTCAATAAGACTGTGTCCGGTTTTTATTTAGCCGCTCGCACGGTTCTATCCACACGTCAAAATGGAGAAATGGTTGTTCAGGGAATTATTGCAATACAAAATAAATTAATAAACCAGCCAAAGTATATGTCAAATACATTAAATTTATTGATCAAATAATTGTTATGCAGCAAAAATAATAATAACAGGCAGTCATTTTTTTCACACGTTTTTCGGGGTTTTGATGGTCCTGGCTGTTCAAACTTCTCCTCGGGAGACTCTTCGAGTCGTGAAACTTCTTCAATCGCAAGAAATCACCCATTTTCGCAAAAATTTTCAAATAGGTATGCTCGCTTCAAAAGACTCGAGACAACTGACTGGAATCAAAGAAGATTTACGTATAACAAACAAGAAGCGTCACTTGCCGCTACACAGCCGCTATTCCTGTGGTCCCCACCACTACTATATTTCATGACCTCCAAACTATTTTTGTTACGACTACGCATGACTATCAGCAAAAAACAGTAATCCAGTAAACTACTCGACAAGAAACACCAGTACGTGTTTGTTGATATGACTGACCGACTGCAAAATGCTGACACTGCTGGTAGACATGCGCACTCAGGGTGTATTTGTCGAATTGTCAGATGCGCTTCTTGTTCGTGTATACGTAAATATTCTTTGCTGGAATGCTACAAAAAGGAGCAGATGTTTCGGTACGTACACGAAAAAACTCTAACGGTCGCCGTATAGACGCGCTCTATGGCGAGACGCACATTGCAGCGTCGGGCGCGATGAGGCCGACTTTGTGGCGCGCTAGAGGTCGTAACTTTTGTCGGAAATAAAAAATAAAAAAACGAATTTGTAGGTCTGAACACGCTCTACAAGTTTCATTTCGAATATTTCTCGATATCTTTCACGAGAAAAAAGAAAATAGCGAAAAACAATTTTTTCTCCCCAATTATGGATTTTTTCATCGATATCTCGATAACGATGATCGATACGTGAAAAATGTATGAAACCTCAATTGTAGATCGTGCAAAAAGCAACAAAAAAGTATTCGATAAAAATTTTCGTATCTCAACGGGGAACCGAGTAATGATGAAAAAAAACATAAATTTAACCCTTTTTCAAGATGGTGGAAAACCCACAAGGTTATTTTGGTCGACAATTTGAACTTAAGCTTTTCTAGCCCCTTCCAACATAATATCTAAAATTTGGCTTTCTCGGTTCATTTGCATTTCCAAATGTATATAATGACTGGCCATTGGCAAGCGAAACTCTTTCAGAATGAACGTTTAGTGAATAAAAATTGGTTTCGTTTTATTTCTCTGTACTCCCGATAAACTACACCTTGAGAAATATTAATACGAATTCTTACCTTTGGTTTTGTGTATTTTGAATCTTCGTCTCTTCTTCACGTTGAATGAAGCCAATGAAGGTTGAGGTGGGGATGGAATAGAACAGGATGCAATAGGAAATACTGAATTGAACTAAACAACTATTGTTCATTAATCAATAACACCGTTTCACTCTTTCAACTTAATATTCACACCGAAGCAATTCTGAATGCAGTTCATTCGCACATTAAAAAATATTTTCAGTCTCGTGTCGGCTCACACACAATTTTTTTTCTTTTTCGAATCCATACGCTGATTCCAATGGTGCCAAATTTTCTTTGCTTATTTCAAACCGCAATAAAATCAAATTGAAACAGAATTCGTAGAATAATTTCATGATATTGAAAATGAAACTCAGCACGGAAAATTTAGATTTTGAATGTTGAATATTATTGTTTTTTCCGAATACAAAAGAATATATCCGCTATATGATTTGAGTTTTGTATGCTCAGCATACAAATCAAGCAGGAAAAAGTTACTACACCCATGGGAGTAGCTGTTTCGTTTTCGGGAAAGAATCGGATGTCTATCAGTAACATAAAGGTACCTATCAGCAGAGTTTGTTTGCGATTTTTTTCAATTCTACATCTCAGCTTTGTATTTTCTATTTTCATTCGACCTGTTTCTTTGAAGGCTCGTAATTGAGTTCCATCTTCGTGGTTGACCAATAATCTTACCGAAAAGTATAGTGGTGAAGTGACTAGTCCTATTTGATATCTCGTTTCTACAGTGGACTCAAGTTGAATATATATTTTTTTTGTTTTACTTCTTTATTTAACGTCGGCCTGTTTCCGCTACCAAGGCCAATCACCGACGCCGGTGAGCACACTTCCCCCAACCAGAAATTTTGCCGAACCCTCTGGTATTCCAACCAGAGGTAGGGATCTTTAACGAGCCCAACATCCATGGACTCGGGACCGAAGGCTTTACGTCCCCTCCGAAGGACGGCATATCCTCAATATATCTTGTGCTCATTGATAAATTGTCTGCGAGCTATGATGTGCTATTTTGCTGCAGCTGTACGGGCTTTCGACACGGTATTTCCCTGCATGGTCACCCATCCAAGTACTAACCGCGCTCGGCGTTGCTCAACTTCAGATATCGAATGACTGTCAGTCAACCTGAAGAGATGGGCCATGCCCCCAAGTTGAATATTTATTATGGTTTAGTGTATTATTTTTGGAATTTATGTAGAATTGAAACGTTCTGCAATGCAGTTGCAAATAAATTTAAATGAATGATGCGTTTTTGTACTTTTCATTCCTGTCATTTCCTCTCATTTCAACTAAAATAATTGTTTCACAAATTTAATTGGTTATAGTATCACTACTTTGGTTCGAGTTTGAAGGCCGTCGGTTTTTGGAATTTCTCCCTGACGTTTCGCTGGCGCGAGTGGCTAGCTTCTTCAGGGGCTCATACATTCGTATATCATATTTATATGGATTCAAGTAGCCTGGAGTGATAATTACTTTTTCTGGATTCGGAGAATTTTCATTAATATCAATTGCCGTAATTACTGGATTCGGAAAAGTATCATCAGCATTAATTGCCGCACTATTATTATTTGTTATTTTTGATCTTCTTGAAATGGGATTCCATATTCGGTTGAGGTTCACAGCTTCTCATTTTCTGTTGAATTTATCCGTGTGTTTGTGGATCTCTATTGCCTCCCGTATCAGTCGACTATGGTATCCCTGGTTGGGGGCAACGGGTTTCGCGTTTTCAAACAGAATCCTGTGGTTTCCCTTACTGAGTGCGTGACTTGGTATTACGAAGTCGTAATACCCAGTCATCGGAGTCAAACTCAAGATGTGAGAACTTCTGAAGAAGCTAGCCACTCGCGCCAGCGAAACGTCTGCAAAAAATTCAATAAAACGATGGTCTTCGAATCCGAACCAAAGTAGTGGTACTGAGAACCTCGGCCGCAAAAGCCTTAACCATTTATAGTGCTTATATTTCCAAAACGATGCATCGGATTAAAATTTCGGTAATAATATTTCTTCCTATATATTCCAAAATATATTCGTGCCAAGTATATTATTCATATTCATTTATGATTATATGTATCTTATATTTAACTTTTGTTGACCGTATCGGAGATTCTTCTTACCAGCTGTTGCTCTAACAATTATATTTTCTATTTTCCGGCCTATACCGAATTAAATCAATCCTACTTGTCGTGGGCGAACAATGTAAATTTCCCCCTTCCACTGAAACCACCCGTTTATTACTTTACCTTTCCCTCCGCAAACACATTACATAGCAAATTCCGTACACAACTTTTTCCACCTCTTTCACAAAGAGGACTAGATCTGCGGTCCATTATCTGGAGAGTATAATGGTCTTTGTAAACTTTTTCGAGTTCAGTGAAATATGTTCAGGGTCTGGTAAAAAATACATGGCGAAGCTACAATGAATAGTCTCTTCGGTACACTATCAGTTCAATATTTCAACCCCTCTCAAATAATTGATAAGTTCGTGCGAAACTAGATATAACATACGAGCTTCAGTTTAAACATAACGGAGTCAAAAATGTTCGAAGAACCCAACCATATAGCTGAAATAAATGAAAGTGTAGTTGAAAATACCATTGTCAGTTGAAAAATCAACACTTTTTCGAGCTGGAGGGTAAGCAAGTAATCAGTATTATTAATTTCGGCTTTTTATGTGAATATTCGTCATAAATTGTACTCAATTAACATTGCTGGCCGAAACTTCCTCTGGAAATTAACACTTTGACATTGTTTGAAATTTTTGACCAGAGGGCGTAGTGCTTCTCTTGATATCCCAATAGCATGAGATGCCCTACCTGGTAAGTGCAAAATCGAATTCGGAATCATAATTCTGACGAAAAAAAAAAAGGTAATAATCGGGAAATGAATATCATCGTAAAATTGTGAGTAGTTGTATACTCTAAGAAATGATGACAATCAATTATGTATTTCTCTTGGTAATAAATAGAAACCCAAGTGCAGATTAATATAATATAAAAATGATTGACTTTTTATAAGTGAACCCTGATAGATACTTACTCAAACAATGAAAAAAAAAATTTGGAATTAATCATCGAAACAGAACCAACCACAGGTACAAAATAATTCTCATTCCGCGTTTGTTTCAGAATGGTAGTAGTATACAATTATAGTATTTTATACCAGACACCATCGATTCCGACTGTGAACTTCAAAAAAGTACTAGGGTTATTCTCCGATACGACAGAAAAAAATCCTAAAAGAAAGAGTTCTGCTCTATTGGGGTATCGAACCCAGTATGTCATTCCTGGACAGAGCACATAAACATTTGCGCCTATTCCTTCGCCCTACTGGTTTGTATTTTATATCCCTCCCTGAATTCTGTTCACTATTATTCGTGAAAGCAGCGTAGTAATTCAGAGGTATGGCAGTTAAAATAGAAAGTGGGTCGTCCATTTCATAACAAAAGTGATGTCAACCTCAGGCTCATTTTCAGACTCCATTAAGGAAAGGGCTTTGTATCGGAGCCATCCTTATTCCCCATTCTGCTGACTCAAAGTTTATGAGAAGGATAGTTGAATAGGACGCAAAACAAAAAAAAGTTAGTAGCACATATCATCATTATCATTGAGGTAATAAAGATTCACTTGGAGTTCATGCTCAGTTTTCGTTTGTGATGAATTCGGGCCACTCCAATACTGAAAATTAATTCCAGCTTTAGTGGAGAAACAGGTACATGCAGGAATTTCTTCAATGAATAATCCTGCTAGCATCTGTTATTCAATGTCTTTCGGGGTATTTGCTAGGAGAATAGTTGGTTGCTGACGAATGTTATTGTTTTACTTCACTGTGTACGTGAAGTGAGACGTATCCCTCAAATGTTTTTATTCGATTATCTATAGAGAGGATTCTGCATAAGCAATTTTCTATATTTTCTATAAACTCAAATACATAGAAATTCAATGTTTCGAATCTCAAGAATACATTTAGGGGTTCGGCTAAGATTCAGCAACATGAATTTCTGAAAATAATTTTTCAAACCAGATTTGAAGATAAAAATTGAACAAGCGGTGGAAAAGCAGAAAATTAGTTTATGAAGTTTGAAGAACAAGGTATAGAGTTCAATTCATGGTACGCAATATGGTACTCAAGAACCTTTATTGTTTATGTTTCAATAGTATTGATATTGTTGTTCTGTATTGTTTATGTGTTCATAGTATAGATATAGTTATTCTTGAAGAAATCAAAATTTACGACTTTTGTTTAAAGGATTTCAATTCTGCGAGTGGATATGATAATATAGAATTTGCACAGAGTACAAATACAGAATTCTGAATTATCCACAAGTATGTAAGTTCTCTCTCAGCATTGTTTATAGGGATATGGTTGGTCAATAGCTGTGTGAAAACGATTTGAAGCGTTTTTCTTACGCCATCTACAGTAAAATATCGATATTTCCGTTTACTTGACAATGCACGACAAATTTTCCTATTCTGAAGGGAAATATAAGTGCAGAGTTCTGTCTGTCAGTTTTACTGAAAAGTTGATAGAGAGATAATGAAGCTTCAAAATAGAGTTGACGCTAGAAATTTATGAGGGAAATGAAAGTTTAGGCATTAGAATAATCTTCGAAACATAAATGATCTACTACATTGACAAAAAATTCCACTTCTGTTTTGGAATTGATTGCCATCTTTCGGTATTATGTATAAGTAATCAAGGAAGTGACCTGATAAAGAAAAGATATTACTTGGAAACGAAATCACTAGTGTCATCTACCCGCAAGATCTATCCCTTTAAATGATATTTCCATGTGGTTGACTATATAAACAATGCTTTCAATACGTCGTATTGCAAGATCAGAAAAACTACCCTTCTCTCAAATCAAATCAAGTGATTTCTCGTAGACAACATACATTGTATGAGAAAAGTCGGATTACACTCTCATCTGGAGAATGGAGTAATGAAATAATTAAAAGACAACAGTCAATTTGACAATACAAAATATTACAAGCAGAACATGGATATATACATATACACACACAAAATATACATGGATACAGTTCACATTAGGAGGCACTAACGAATTGATAGTATTCATTCATTGAATATAAGCATTTCTCAACTAAATAAGACTTCAGTTGTTTTTTGAATGAATTCCCATGTTTCTCAGTCTTCAGAGTATCAGGTAAAAATTGAAAATTTTTGGACCAATTCTACTTGGGGCTTTGTAAGTAACATTAATTGTGGAAAGTGGTTGACGAAGGTTGGTGTTTTTACGAGTATTGTATGCGTGGAAATCAGCACCGCACGGAAATGAAGATCTATTTTTAGAGACAAAAATACAAGTTTCGGATATATACAAGCCTGTCAATGTGAGAATATTAAATTCTTTAAAAATATTTCGGCAAGAATGATCGCGTTTGACTCCTGCGATACATCTTATTATTTTCTTCTGAGAGATGAATACTTGCTGGGCTTGGGAAGAGTCTCCCCAGAGACACACTCCATACCTGAGTCTGCTCTCCACCTGGGCATAATATAAATTTATTAATTGTGCCCGTGTCAAAATGGGTTTGAGATTTCTTAGCATGAAATGAACTGAAGAAAGTTTGGAGTCTAAAAATTGACAATGTTTTTTCCAGTTTAAACAGGAATCAACAAATATGCCAAGAAATTTACAACTTTGATCAACGCTCATCAAAGAATCATTGAGTGATATATCGAAATCTTCAAAATCCCTCCTTGTCGGGTGAAATAGTATAAGATTCGTCTTTTCTACATTGAAATATAGAGAAATATCATTGAACCAGCGGGCGAGTTTACATAATGTAGTTTCACAATTCTCTTTTAAAGTAGCTGAATTTTTGTGTGATAGAACCAAAGAAGTGTCATCAGCATAAATGGTCAATCTTACGTTAGAAGAAGAATTACCGATTTCATTGATATACAATAAAAAGAAAATTGGACCCAGTACAGAACCTTGGGGGACACCTATATCGATTTGAGCAGGGGAGGATTTGATGTCACATATCTTATATTCGTTAGTATATTTTAAGCTGATGTATTGCGCACGATTTTTAATGAATGACTCAATCCAATTTAGACAAACACCTCTAACACCATAGTCATATAACCTTGTCATCAGAATAGAGTGATCAACACAGTCAAAAGCACGACTCAGGTCACAGAAGATGCCCATGGGGACCTCACCCGAATCGATATAATTTATAAGATCATCAAAGAACTGATGGATTGCAGTAGTAGTCGATTTATCTCTTCGAAATCCGTGTTGGCTGCCTGTCAGAATGTTCTGTTTTATAAGAAAATCAGCGAGCCTGTCCAACAGACCATATTCAAAAATCTTGGAAAAACTGCTAGAGATTGTTATAGGTCTATAATTCTCAAGTTTTTCGGGATTATCTTTTTTATGAATCTGGGTGGTAAATTTGGTTCCGAGAGATATTTCCTGTCTATTCGTTCGATTCATTCGATCCAAGTATGGAAAATCACTTGTTATTCTTGAAAAAACAATGACTTTTTCGCGCATTTTTTGCGGAAACCTTTGTTCCTCATCCACTTCCCGAACAAAATACAGCTGATAACTCACAGGGAAGCAACTATTCAGAATCGCATTGCATGTCATATAGACGTCAAAATCAATTGACACCAGCATAAAAATTTACGATTTATTCAATCTTCTCTCCTAACTGGATCAAAATAACTGCATTCAGCTCTATCTGTGTTTGTTGACCATGAGCTTCCAAATTTTACGACAAAGCGGCTGTTACATTTGTAAATTCATGTCTGTGTGTCCAGTGCCACCACATCTTTTCGATGTACAATAGAATCCTCGAACTAGACTAATTAGGTCTGTTTTCACTGGAAATCGTACAAAAATGTTTAACTTTGTTGAAAATGGATTTCCATCAAGTATCGCTCATTTCAATTCAATAATTGATGATCTGCTATTCTTATTGGCCTTGAGAGACAGCTGTATTACTTCAGAAGAATAGCGATTGTACACCATGAACAACAAACAAGGATCTTAAAGAAACTCCAGCGATCGATAACGCACCACAAATAGAAACTGGGAATCTAGAGGCGCCACTGGAAGTAATCTCTCTCACAATGTTTACACCAATTCCGCAGAAAGGTTTCAGCTGAAGGCTACACACAGACTTCTATCCGCGATAAACTAATTACGCCATAGCCCTCAGGTGATTTTAAACTTCTGTGGATGGAGTGAAAAGTTTTTCAGATGGTGGGAATAGTCCAGTATAGAAAGAGTCATTCGAAAGCTCGAAATAAATGAAAAGCAATGGATTCGAACGAAGAACTGATTCAAAATTATGACATCTATAAAGTAATTTCACAATCTCAGGAGTTAGTGGAATATGTTGTATTTCTGAAATTTTTCGAATACCCGAATATTACCAATGTTACCAAGATAAACGTCTGCATTATCACAACTGATATAATATGATTTCATTCATTTCTAATAATTGATATCGTAATTAAATCACATTATTTCGGAAAATAAATGAAATTTTCGAAAGCAACAAACTTCACAATGACGCCACCACATATTTGTGGTTTGAGGCAACAAATTCACCTTACACCCCGTTTCGACGAATTTTTTCGCTGCAACTTCTCGCGGCGACTTGTCGCTGCGAGATATGTCATGTAGCTGTCAGTTTACATTGCCAATATTAAAAAATAGCACTGAATGTTACAAAGATGAAAGTCTACATTATCACAACTGATATTAATTTCTGATAATTGATATTGTGATTGAATCACCTTATTACTCAACTGGATTCCTCAAGTCTCGAAATATAATTGAAATATTCAAAATCAATATTCTTGACAATGATGCCACCACATATTCGTGGTTTGCGGCAACAAACTCACCATAGAAATAACTAAGTCGCTGCAACTCATCGCACAAAAAAATATTCATGCAAGTCGAAAACTTGCATGAACACAGGTGATTTTCTGGAGTTGCAGCGACACCTTGCATAGTCGAAACAGGCTATGAGCAATACAATAGAGACACTCAAATGTCAATTTGTCAGGTCGGGGTGTACAATGTCATGTTTTGGTGGTAAATTCAAATTTACGGGATACTGAATGTGATGAGTATGTCATTTTGCATGTTCAAATGAATATCCAATACTCAAGTAGGCCCTGATTCTATTTCACGAATTCGATTATCGAATTATTTAGAATATGCGTATATTTTCGGTACAGCGCATTCTACAGTCACAGTCTGAGCTACTCGACAATCGAATTCGTGAAATAGAATCTGGGGGCAGCTTGTTCAATCCATCTTGGCACAAACTCAGATACTTTTCCAGTTGCACACTGGTAGTGTAGACCAAGACAGGAGAAAAAACACCTTTTAGGGATAAATTTCAACACAATGAACACATATAATAGGTGTTTTTTCATTTCAGTATACTTCACAGAGATTGTAGGGCATATACGTTATTAGTTCTGTGCCAAGATGGATTGGATAAGCTGTACCTATAATAATGCGTAACAAACACTTAAAAAACACAAGGATGAAATGTAGTTGGGTTATAACATCAATAAACTTTATTTCATCCTGTGTTTGTAAACAAATAATGTGAATGTTTGGTATTATTATAAGTACTTGAGGGATTTCACGTTTATTCCAAAGCTCATTGTTCACAAAATATTCATTCAAACATGCGAATGACATACTCATTAGTATTCGGTATCCCGAAAATTCAATTTTACTACCAAAACATGACATTATACACCCTGAGCTGACAAACTGACATTTAAGCTTCTCTACTATATGGCTATGGTATATTGTGTTGTAAGTCCAAATAATCATAGACATTTCTGCTAATGGACTGGCCTTTGTTTTTAATATAATACGATGCGGAATACATCAGAGAGAGAAAGTATGTGCCCATTGTAGTGATATTGTAAAGGACAGTATGATAATTCCATACTTATTACTCTATCCTTCTTAACCTCTCATTGCTACATTGAAGAAGGAATTCGCTTGAGGTTATATTTGAAGTATATATCTTGTTCATTCTGTGTTCCAGGCTCTGAAAAATAGATGGTGTTCGATAATTAAAATTATCTACTCTAAGCTTATAATTACTTACGATTAGCAAGCTCTTCGAAAAAATAGAACATCGAAACTGAATCTGAAGAAATCTCGAATTTGAACCTAGTTTACCAATTATGTATCATTGTATCGTTTCTGTCACAATTATCTCATCAGTATTGACAGAAAAGTGGTTATATAACCCGTAACAAGATAATAAAAAAGCGAAATTTTCAATGAATAAATCGTTGAAATCGGAAAGTCATGAAACACATATTTATAAGGAATACTATTTCAAACAACCAAAATAGAACTCAGGAATCATGCTTATGTTATTGAAGGCTTGAGTAGAGCCAGAACAATCACTAATATCGTTTAGCAAGGAAATTGATGATGGCAACAACCACAATAATCTGACCAAGATTCCAGCTGAAGATTGAAAACCTAACTCGTAGATCGTATTTCAAACGGGTCTGAGTGGGTTTTGTTTCATTCCTTTCACCATTACGAATAGTAGGAATTGGCTGAAAACAGAAGTTCTCCAATTATTCCGGAATCTAGGAGAGAATTATATATTCCATGAGTGTTGGTCACAATGAAATTGTAGGGTATTAATCATTCTGTCACACTCACTAACACTTACCAACCTCAGTTCCTGGAACGAATGAACTTGTCTTGGCAGTTTTTATTAATTGTAGAATAACTGCATAGCTCTCATTTGATAATGGTTGACGAGGTTCTGTGTTGAGTAGTTAATAGTTATTTATGATATAAGTGCTAAAAGTGATATTTTATTTTGTGAGAAGGGAAGTTTGGGACACGACGCCGAAGGCAAGGCGGAGTGTTCCATCCCTTCAAACAAAATAAAATCACCTTAGCAGGTATATCATACACTATTTTTTCCACAAACACCATTGAAAGTCCAAATTAACGCATAATCAATTGATTAATTATTAAATTAATTGATAAAATAATATCCTTAAGATTATCAGTTTTGAATCCAATTTCATCTAATCTGTTCATAAAACAAGTTGCCAAGGTAATCAGAAACAGAATTTGTTGATTTGTCTTGTTGGCAACTGACGTCAATAAATCACGAATTATTCTTTCTCGTTTCTTCGTTTCTCGATGGAAAGTGATCCAGAAAATGAGTTTCTACCGCCGGAAATTGAAGAAGCTGCCAATAAAGCTGCTTTTAAATTATTGCATAGTAAGTCAAAGCGACAGTACGAGTTTTCATACGATCGTTTCTTGGAATGATGTGATCAGAAAAATGTCAGTGGCAAGGAGGCCAGTGAAAAAGTGCTTCTTGCATACTTTGAAGAAAAGTTCAAAATATGGAAATCGTCAACGCTTTGGTCGAATTATTCTATATTGAAGTCGATGATGAACATAAATAATCATGACATAAGCAGACATTTCAAGCTTGTGGCTCTTTGAGGAGGCCATGGAGTTTCTTGTCCTAATTGTAGTTTCACTAATTGTACGTTCAAATGAATTAACACTTCATTTCGAATAATGTTTTTATATTTTCTCTACAAATACTTTTAGCACTAGTGCTAAAAATGATTCACTTTCAACACCAGTGTCATAAAATGACATTTTAGACATTGACAGTATGCGTCAAAAATTATACTTCACTGACATTTGTATGAAAACTCTATTCAAACCTTCTGGAAACGCATAATGTCGATATATTTCTGTTCTGAAGGATATAAATGGAAACGTATTCACGATAATACTGGATAGCTTTTGAGGCATGATACACAAAGCACTATTGTCTTGTTTCTAGGATACCAAGGAAATAAGGCATCAATGCAAGTTATAAGTATTCACATATTACTATTCCGATAAAATTAGTTGGTTTTGGAATTTTACTATATATCAGAATCAATTGATGAGGAAATTACTTCCTAGAGTTTATTTGTCAATCATTTCCGATCCATACAATGTATAGAATTTACATGAAATAAGATAAATAAGACAAAATCTATATTTTTGAAATTGCCAGTTTCTTTCTCAGTTGGGATATGGAGTATGCAACTCGCCTATTTTTTTTCTGAGCAAATTTCCTTGTACCCCAATTGTTGTTGAACGGCAATAGTACTCCAACATACAAGGAACAGAAATATTCCATTTTCAAACTATGTCCTTTGGTCTAAATACATATGGCAACCCCGTGTTTGTGAAAACACGGTACAGAGATGTCTCAAGTTTGGGTGAGATTTGTTTCACTCACTGCTAGCCCAAAATTACCTATATATTTTCAATGGATGGATAATTAATCTTTATTATCGACGAAGAATAACTTGTATAATGGCCCATTCAATAAAATATACCTCATCATTTCAATCTCGGTTCAGGAAGAAAAGGGTCGAATTGATGTGCAAACTCACGGGATGATGATCATGAATCTGATATAACAAGTATATTATTTAACGATCATGTAATGATGGTTATTAATACACGAGCATCAACCGGGATACGAAACGAGCCGAAGGTGATTTTCGTATGGTTTATGCGAGTGTACTAATAACCATTACATGAGAGTTGCATACGCTATTTTATCTACACCCAATAAATGATGAAGAACTATAAATATTATATCATTAGGTATTTATATTGAACACAATAATAGTAGGTAATCAATCGTATTTACTTTGAAAAATTCTACAAAATTATAATTAATGGTAACAAATATCTTGCATTTGCATCTATCTATCTATCTATCTATCTATCTATCTATCTATCTATCATTTGTCGAATGAAAAATATAATCCCTTCGATTGTATTTTTCTCTTGTCTAAGACATCTCTGGAGGAGTCGCTGGTAATTCTTCTATATCACTGCTTCAAGACATTTTCATACTATTATCGAAAATTGGCTAAATTCTTCAAAAATTCATTACCTACTGATTTTGACTGGACAAACGTCAAAATGCAAAGCTTGCACATCAAAGCCATATTTTCTCGGTAAAGTATTTGTAATACTTTGAAATCATTTTATTTTTGCGTTGAAATAATTGCATATACAATAACGTTACATCTGTCAAATATTGAAAGTATTTCAAAATCATGGTTGGAATAATTTCAAAATCATCAACCGAGAAAATATAGCTCATGCTTGATTGAAAAATAATGGGTTTCCATTGGTTGAAAATCTGTATCGTAATGGATTTCTTTATAAAACGGGTTGTGGGCATATAAGTGTATTATTAGAGTACGGGTGTAGATAAAAGTGTATTATTAGAGTACGGGTGTAGATGAAATCAATTTCCTCATACTGATTTCGATAAGATGAAGTAATATTGAATGGAATTTTTGAATTCATCGGGACATGTGAGTTACTCCCGCAAAGTAGGTGAGATATTATCCCACATTTTGATGGTTTCACCAAAGACTGAATGAATATTTTTCTTCATCTTCTGAAATTGATAAAGGCAGATTGATTCAAACAAAAAATGAACTTACGGTGTGACACAAACTTCACTCAGGAGAAGAATTTTATCACCCAAATTTTAAAATATAAAACAAAATCGTTTCCATTGTTGCCATTCAAGGCGTTACCCACTGAACGATGTCTATTTCAGATTCAACATGATGTCAGACATCGCCTTCGTGAGTTCACTATTGAGGTGAAGACAAAGACTCGTTTAATTAGTTCGGGAATAACTTTCTCTATTCTCACCATTCAGTCAGTATGGCATGAAAGAGATAGGAGCCGTAATTTATCCTACTAGTAGTTCGGCATGTCCAACATTTTCAATCAACTTGAAGGTTTCAAGAAATACAATGTGTTAATAGGGTTCATGAATGAATATAATGTAAGATTTGCAAATGGATCGGTGTATGAGAAAATTTGTCAAAGGGCAGAACCATAGTAGTGAGAACTCGGTGAAATGTTTACCAATGCAAGGTGGTTCGCTTTGAGTATAGGTACAATGTTTCCTGAACGTCATGAAACCTTTGATTTCTACAAATAACTCATAGGAACATAGGCAGCCTATCTACGTTCATAGAATCCTTAGTTTTGGAGTTTCCTGAGCTAATCCTACTACAATCTGAAGAGATGTTTATATATCATTTTTACAATTGTAGAAGAGCAGACACTAGTCTACTGATAGAAATATATCATCTTGATTAGGTACAATACTAAATTTCAGTCGGCAACTTGCTGTTTCCTTCAAATCCGCTCTACCAAAAATATGGTTTATTTTGAATTCCAATTTTTTTCTTTCATTTCAGAAGCTTCAATTGATTGAAATATAAGTATTCGGTTTTTCTACCGTTCCATGAAAATGTCAAGGTTTGAGACCTCAGAGTATTTCGGCTTCTTCCGAAAGGTGTACCCGAGTATGATCTTTTTCAAATTAATTTATTGATACAGAGTTGTGGCTGGGGCTAGGATTCGTTATCGATGCAGATTTTTGCAGATTTCTTTTTCTTGCATTACTTCCCACGATGATGTGGGCATAGTTATGTTTTATTCTCGACACATTTGCTACCCAACAGCTACTTCCCCACTCACGTGGACCCAGTAGTTATTGGGTCCGAAGAATCATGCTCTCCAAATATATTTGGCCCTGTATCCCCGTGTGTTCGAATCCCAAACTATAAAATAACATTTTTTTCTGCTGGAAAATGTTGAGAACGAGTAAGTAAGAGAATGTATAGTGCTTTATCAGAACAAGGACCAATTTTGTGTGTTAGAACAACATAAATTTGATGTGGAAATTTGTCAAGTTTTACAACAAAATGGACCTATATATCTGAGAATATATATGAGACTGCCGAAAATTTGATGAGGATATTTTGTAGAGGAGACCAAATTACGTAAGCACCACAAAAAAATCAAAAAAAAGGGCTCATAGCGACCGAAGTATTACCATACTCAAAAGTATCCATTAAACATCAATTGTCATTATTTTCTCCGGGATACTTTTCAGGAAACTGAAGCATAAAACAGGGCGTTAAGAAGGAAAAACGAAATACCTCTTAGACATTCATCTCCATCTGATTGCTACTGGGGAACTCTGGAGCGTTTCCAAAGGAAAACGGGCACCCAGCCTTGATTCAAGTTCAATTGTGAGAGTCATAAATTCTTGCAAAACCTGTTACAATTTCAATTCATATCGAATAATTTCCTACAATATTGAAGAATCCGAAAAAATACTGTTTTCCAGTATACGTTTCACCTGTCTTTTTACAATTTTTTTCCAAATCCGCAAATTTTCGGCATACAAACCGATTATTATTGGTTGACTCATCAACAAATCAAGACGATTGAGACAAGACAATGTATGAAATTTGTTCCGTAGTTTTCTGGGTTTGTAACCTACCACAATCTGAAGAAATAAGAATTAATATTGGAATCGATACAAGTGTATGTATGTATGAAAATGCTTATCGTTAACGTTTCGGAAACTAAATTCGCTTCCGTTCTCAAAACTTATGCGCTAATTCCTGTTCGAATGCGAATATCTCTTGTTGGCAATCTTCGTAATTGAGATTTGTCAAATATTATAACATTTTGTCCTTCAGGAGGGGCAGCCATCCGCAATCCATACCAAGCGAACTCATAAATATGCATTCTTCATCAGACAGCATGATGAAAGCAGGTTCCTTTAATTTTCGTTTCCTGCCATCTCTTTCGTCAAAATTTTAGTGTCGTTCCATTCAATTAACTTTAAAAAAACATTCTTCCTACCCATACATATTGACATGAGAAGTATTCCCTCTTATGATAGCCTACGAATCACTGAAGACATCTCAATATGCAGCTGTTATAAGATCAAATACCTCGGTGTTATGATAGACAATAACCTGAAATGGAATGAACAAATCGAATACGTCACTAAGAAAATACAGTTTCAATCCATAAACTTAAAAATGTTTAAAATATACTAGACTTCAAAACAATGAGAACGGTATATCAGGCATTGGTGGAACCACATATCGTATATGGAATATTAGCATGGGGAGGTTTAAGTAAGTCTCACCTCGAAAAATTAATCATTGTTCAAAAGCGCCTACTCAAAATTATATTCAAAAAAGATATAAAATACCCATCAGATAGATTATTCAATGAAATTAATATTATGGATCCCAGGCAACTATTTTTCTTACGTAGCAACATCAAACAACATAATTCTAAACACGACTTGAAGAACCTAGAACATCAATACAATACAAGGAACAGAAAACTCACATACTTGACTCCTTTTATGAGAAAGTCGAAAGGACAAAAAAGTCTGACATATTTGAGTCCCAAACTATACCAATTTCTTCCAGTTGAAATTCGAAATATTTCAAGGCCATCTACGTTCAAGTATAACCTGAAATTGTATATTTTCTCATTGCCCAGAACAACAATTCATAGTCTTATCGACTAATAACACCACACGAAAAAACCTGATACTTACCTCATTTTTGAATATACCTCATCAAATATATATACACATCGTTTATACTTATCTACCTTTATATTATATATCATATTCCATTTGTTTTTATACTCTTATACAAGTATATACATATTATGTAACCGCATTTCATCCACGCACAGGCCCCGCCTATAGTGGTTTTCACATGTTTATTTTACTGCTGACTATGTACCTTACAAATTTATTATTTTTAATAATAAACATGTATTCTATTCTATTCTATTCTATTCTATTCTATTCTATTCTATTCTATTCTATTCTATTCTATTCTATTCTATTCTATTCTATTCTATTCTATTCTATTCTATTCTATTCTATTCTATTCTATTCTATTCTATTCTATTCTATTCTATTCTATTCTATTCTATTCTATTCTATTCTATTCTATTCTATTCTATTCTATTCTATTCTATTCTATTCCATTCCATTCCATTCCATTCCATTCCATTCCATTCCATTCCATTCCATTCCATTCCATTCCATTCCATTCCATTCTATTCTATTCTATTCTATTCTATTCTACTGTGTGATCTCCGTCGGCAGTGAGAATGTGTTCTGAAAATTTAGAATCACCAATCTGTCTGTTCCTGATGTACATCTTGTGTTCACTCTTTCGAACTTTCAATGTTCGAGACGTTTCACCGATATATTTTTGACCGCACTAACAAGGAATTTGATAAATACAATTCTTTGTGTTTTCCGTTGTGTTATTTGGATTGGTAGGTGTCAGTATTGCCCATAATGTTGTTCTAACATTATACCTGTGGCCGATCCGTTTTATCTTTTTAGACAAACGACGGACATAGGGTATAATGTTTGATACAGGTTGTGTATTTTGTGAAGGTTGTGTGTCTTCATTGTAGACTGTGTTCGGATCATCAGTTTCTGTCAAAGTTTTTCTATGAATTTTTCTGGACATCCATTTTCTTTCAATACTGATTTTATGAAGTCAATCTCATCATTGATTTTTTTCTTGCGAATTACATACAATTTTTGTTCTTTCATAAAGGCATTTTGCTATACCTTTCTTGACACGAGTCAAGTCGGGGTAGATTAAAAATCTGCCATTCTACACTTGTATAGATTCAAATAATGATTATATTTTCAGATTGTGGTAGGTTAGAAACGCAAAAAACTACGGAACTGATATTGATCCACTACTCGTTCAAACTGTATGAAATTCTTATTACTCCCGGTCTGGGTGAACCTCATTTTCCGGTATACATTTTTTCATTCCGTCCTCTCGAGAATATACGTCCCGCCTGAAAGCTATAAGATGTACCTGCCTCAAGAATATACTGTTATTTCCGGAGCACCTTCGTCCGGGAATCTCGAAACCTAATTCGAGTCAGCGAACCAGATGTTCCGGCCCATAAATCCCGACTAACATCTCATTTTATGACACATCACCCACTAAAATGCCACCGAATCAGACTTTTAAATAATACGACGCGGGCATCCCAATAAAGGCACCAGGTCTACCACACGCACGGCTCGAATTGCGCTGCTCTAACCTAATAGCACAATAAATCGTGACCCTAACAAGGGTCGGTGTGGTATGTGCCTCAAATTCTTGCACTCCGGGTTTATTAAACCCGCCGAGGCATTATAGGTCAAGAGGGCGTTCGTTCGAAAATTGTTTTTATGTGAGACGATTACATTTGCGGAAAAAAGAATTAGGAATATTTCCGTGGAAGAAGCCAGTTTTATAGAAAGACGAGATCATCTTTGAAACTATCAGTGAAGTTTTAACTTATTCGTCGAAAATCGAAAACAATTTGTAACAACATTATCAAGATTGAATGGAAGTCAGGTGGCCCCAAGGATCGGTTCGGGGCCCATTCTGATGCTCCCGTATGTGAACGATATCACACTGGTGGAAAATAATAAATCTGGTCGAAGTTGAAAACTGATAAAGCATTTTCTCCGTAGTTTTTTGAGTTTCTCACTTACCACAATCTGAAAAAATAATGATGAATATAGGATATAACAAGTGTAGAAGGGCAGATTTTTAATCTACCCCGAAAAGTTGCTGGGTCAATTGAAAAAACCGTTCCTTATATATATATATATATATATATATATATATATATATATATATATATATATATATATATATATATATATATATATATAAAAGAACTTCGAAACGACCATTCTGTTGGTGAGGTTGCAGTCAATCTTGAGGATGCCAGGGAGTGAGAAAAACTCTTTGGTATTGCGTGAAGCTTTCGAAAATGTTCATTTCCTTCTTCAGCACTTACTAAAAAATTGTGAACGAATTAACAAACAATTTTATAGACCGGATGAGACTACTTACTATCGTGAGTTTGAAAGAAGCTAGTTTCTTCATAACAGTCAAAGCTTTTCGGTCATCATATGCAGATAAAAAACAGTGTAAAAACATTTAGAAGTTGAGTGATATCTTTAAAAACTTAATCGTACCAAACAGCATGGTTGAATTATGAGAATTATTTATTGGTTAGTCACGTGAAGCGTGGTGAAGTTGATGTATGACAAGTGACAGTTGACAATTTATTCAAGGATTAACATTGACCCATGACTATAGGCCAATTGCACTACTCTCAGTATTTTCCAAAATATTCGAAAAAGCATTTCAAGTGAGACTTCTGAGTTATATAGAAAAGCTCGAGCTACTGACTGATAGACAATTTGGTTTCACTAAAAATCGATCTACCCAACAAGCACTTTTGTCTTTTTGTGACCAAGTCCTCAATAATTTTGAGAATAGACTAAAAACCTCAACAATTTTTTTCGATTTCCAGAAAGCTTTTGATGTTGTAAACCATCCTCTGCTTCTGAATAAAATTGAAGCATATGGTATCAGAGGCCCTGTCCTCGCATGGATTAAGTCATATCTCTCTAATAGAAGTCAACAGGTTTGTATCAGATCGAATGGACAAAAAATTATATCAGGAACTATGGAAGTCAGCAGCGGGGTTCCTCAGGGTAGCACACTGGGGCCAACACTTTTTATTATAATGATAAACGATATTGTCCAAAATATTCAGGGTGGATTACTGACGTTGTTCGCTGACGATACGTCAGTGGTAATGAGTAGTGAAAGTTATCAAGATCTGTCAAACGAATCCACAAAATGTATCAATGCAATGGAAAAATGGTGTAATACTAACGGTATAGTCCTGAACGTATCTAAAACAAATGTTGTTTTATTTGCACCCATAACATCTAAATCAGATGTTAGTATCCTAGTTAGGTCTGGTGCACGAAATAAATCTATTGAACAGAGTGAGTACTTCAAGTTCTTGGGCGTATATGTGGATCAGAATCTCTCTTGGGAAATTCATACCCAAAAGTTGTCGAAGTCGTTATGTTCAAAAAATTTTGCTATTCTTCAACTCAAAAAAAACACAAACAGGGACGCTGTGATGGCTTATTATTACAGCTGTGTGCATTCATCGCTTGTATATGGAATACTGTGTTGGGGTAACAGCTCCGGAGCCGATCTGATATTTGCCAGACAGAAACGCATCATCAGGACAATATTTGGCTTACGTGCAACAGATTCTTGTCGTCAATTTTTCATTGTCAATAAAATACAAACCCTGTTTGACATCTATATCTTAAGTGCTGTGACTTTCATTCAAGATAATTTGGATAGATTCAAAACTGTTGGAGAGATCAATAAATACGTCACAAGGAATTCGAATAAGTTGTATGTTCCTACTGCCTCACTAAAACAAATCAAGAAAGGACCTCTAATAACCTCATTGAGATTATATAACCACTTGCCTGACTCACTGAAGTTGCTCAAAAATCCAATCTTCAAAATACATTGCAAGAAATTTCTAACTGGTAAATGCTACTACTCCCTCGCAGAATACTTTGAAGACAAATTCCAATAAAGGGTCAAAATGTATAATTTTATTTGTGATGTAGGTTTAAATTACTTCATAGTTCATGTTACCTATTTATATACACCTTACTATATACATTCATTTTAGATTAGTTGTTATAGTTTTATATTTATTGACAAATTCAATACTTGTTAAAACAGGTCTGATGAACAATAAATGATTTGATTTGATTTGAATCAATAGATCTATCGCTCGCTTTCTCTGCCATGGAATTACAAAGGCTTGTTCGACAGAATGTAATGTATAATTTGTACCTACATCAAGTCACTAAAGGAACTCATTGGAATATCATAAAACGGTGACGGTCCACCTTTCTGAGTATTCTGGTGGTACCGTTTTTTGTTCATTCGAATGTTTTGACGTTCTCTATTGAGATGTAGTGATCCGAACTTTCACTGACTGAAACCAGTTGGCAAATCTTGATCTGTCGAAACGTGATCAAAAATGAGGAGGGATGGGAAATGTCTTGACACTGGAAGTAAAAAATGATAATAGAATGAAATGGGATTTGGTTAGCTTCATGAACATATTCACATGCGATGGTTGTTCTGAAGGTGAATCTGGTGATTATTACTCACTAACCAATTCAAATATTATAGTAGAAATACAACGCAGTTTTATATTGATAGTGAAATTCAAAATAGTTTGTAAAAAATTCATTTGACTCTGGGAGAGTGTCTTTCTCATTATAGAATGGAATTTCGAGATGAAACTGCCCAATTGAGAATCATTTCCATCATAGGACGAATATTCAAAGCAAAGTGAGCTTTAAGACCTGTCGAACCTCTCCTGCACAGGGATTTCTTTTCATCAGATCAGCTGAACTTTGGAAACTCTTGCCAACGGAGGTTTTTCCTGAGGCTTACAAGCTTCAAAAGTTTAATGTTGATGTTTATTCGTATCTCCTGTCTCTTGATTCACGCGGTATTCTTTGAACATCACAGGGCTTTCCTTTCGTGAGAAATATAAAAAAAATATCAATGCAATTCTTGAGGAATAAAAACAATAGCAGTACCCAGTTCTCAAGAAAACAATCATTAAAAATAGCCATAGCCACTATTCAACATATTGGGAAAAAATCGATTTTATTATTTCAACCAGTTACTGTTGTGAAAATTATAATCTATCAGGAGCTTGATTATTGAAAACAATTGGGGTCTCACATACCTTTTCATTAGGGAATAGATAATTTTTTTCGCATACATCAATAATAATCTCTATTGTAGATTTTATGTGAACTTTTTTTTTTTTTTAGGTGAGTCTGCAATACACTCCTTGGTGTTAGAACTGGAAGAAGTGTAAGTATGATCCATAGACCTTATAAAATACCTGAAATGAGAAATACTGTAAAGAAAAGATTCTTGGTTGGCAAATATGAAAATAGTACCACTCGAAAATGGATACATGAATACTTTATTGAATTCAATAGTCACATCACCTTCTTTCAGTTTGCACATCGATGTTCTCTCTCTCTCTTTTATGCCCAGTTCCAGTATTTTATAATGTCTTTGGTATGGTCTGATCCGATTCTGGTAAATATATTATGAATAACTGTCAAAATAACACCTTTTGCTATTTTGAACTCGATTTAACAGTTATATAACACAAAATCCCCTCTCGTCCGAAATGATGGTAATCAACATTCTGAATTCAAGACTCTGAAAGTTTCTACTGCGTCTGAGAGTCTGTATCGTAGGGATACTTCTATTCGGAGTATGAGGCCCTATTTCTGAATTAGTGTGTAGTTAAGGTTCATATAAAGTGACAAATTTCTCGTTTCTGATCTGTAAGATGGCGCTAGCGGGCTTTGTCTTCTGCAATCTATGCAACCGAAGCTACATCAATTCGACACTTCGCGACAGAAAAATTGAAGTTTTCTGCTGCAATATTTCCAAGAATTACAGTTTTCTATTGCAATATCTACTGACTTTCCAATGTTCCACTGTCGGATATATGTGGTGTTGCCATATCTCAACATCTGTCGAAGTACTGCGAAGTACTGTGTGAGTTTGTGATTTTTATATTTATATAGAGAATAGAGAGAGACAATGCCTCGTTTAATTGTGAAAAAGTCGCGAAGGGGATGGAATCTTAAAAGGTAATTATAAACTACTTATACTATTGAAAACTTCCAAGTCTTCTCCGTTGTGACGGCACATGTCATTTTTGGGGAAACAACTTTTTTGTGATACTATCCCTGGAAGTTGATTTGGTATGGTTAATCTCGACATACCGGCTGTCTCGACAGAGCGTATTTGTTCATAATCGATTATTCTGATAAATATGAAAAAAAGTCTTATGTAAAAGTTATGTCGCCCTCCCGTTGTTCGGGCTATAAACTTTTTGTCTCGCGATTTAAAATACCACTTCAGTCCCTTGGTATATAATAGGATCATAGAAGTAAAATGTCCTTACTCAGCCAGAGATTATACTCCTACGGATGCAGCGAAGTATTTAAAACAATTTTACTGCAAATTATCTGATGATGAAAAAAGTATGACGCTTGATAGGAAACTATTTCTACCAGATACAAGGACAACTCCATATATCTCGGAGAACATTTTGTGATTTCATAGTTTGGACTCCAAAAGGACTTCATATCGAGACCATACGACTTGACCCGATCTTCATAAAAAATATGATGGCAAAATTGAAACAATTTTATGTTGATCATTAAGCAGTGGAGTTGGTGGATAGTAGACACGAGAGGAATATGCCGATTAGGGACTATGATACGAATAAAAGACACAAAACCTGAATGTGATATGTACAGGGTCTTCACATATATTTTGAACCCCCCCTCAACTTGTTTATTTATCATTCGATTTGTTTTTTCAAGAAATGATCTAATGTATTTTTTCTTGTAGATTTTATATTTGTCAACAGAAAAACAGTTGAAAATCAAGTTATGAGCACCAAATTTATTTTTTCAAATGGAACACCCTATATATTTTGTCACTATTGGATAGAGTATATTTTTCTGATATCAAATATGTATACATATATCATGTTATCTCCAACAGATTTCGAGATATTTGATGTTGAAATTCAGATTTGAATATAATATGAATATAATTGACATATTAAAGCATTCATCAATTCGAGAACAGATATATTTCAATTATTTTCAAAGCTACCTTGACCATCTACCTATGTCCTAAATAACTGAAAGAATCCGTATAAAAACTGAATTTCAACGTCAAATATCTCGAAATCTATTGGAGATAACATAATACATGTGTGTATATCTGAAATCAGAAAAATACACTATATCCAATAGTGACTAAATATATAGGGTGTTCTATTTGAAAAAATATATTTGGTGCCCATAACTTTTTTTATAGATCTTTTATATAACTTCGATATGCCTAAATTTTTTGGTACATTCTGTATACCCCAAAACAATTCCGAAATGTAGCCTTCATCAACATAAAAATACAAAGACGACAAAAGTTTTATCGTTTCGCTATAAATCTCCATCGCGCTAGTCGTGAGCCACCCTGTATAATAATCATATCTGATGATGTTTTATTATACATAGATTTTGTGATCAGCTTACATTTTCATGAGGAAGGCAAATGTCAGCTTAACAGACAAGCCATGGTCCTCGATGTTCTTAAAGAAGACTCCATGCATGGGCTTGTCTGTATGCAGCTGCAGCATTTTAGCATTCTCTGCAGCCTTGATGTGAGCTTTTCTCCGAGCGGGCTCCAACTCGGTGACAGAGAGTTGGTTTACCCGCTCGGTGTCGAAGACTATATCGAGTTCATCAGCAGCGCGCCTTGCTGCCTTGAATAAAAAGGCTTCGATTCCTGCATGTTCATGATCTCTGACCATGCAGTTTAGGGGATCCGAACTCCTGATGACTCTACAGGCTCCATCCAGCACCATTCTGTTGTGTATGTATTATTATCATGTCATGTATTATTATTATAGTTTTTTTCATCCATTCATTCTTTCCATTTAGTATAATCTAATTATGAATTTCAATTCAATAAGATTGTGAAAATATGTAAATTTTCGGAAATTACATGATATAAAATAAATATAAAATCTGTCAAGTTCTAATGGAACATGTTGAACATAATCAAAAACTGTTATGGAAAAGCAATTTCTGTTTTTTTAATTACTAATAATTATTACTACCAAAAGATGGAAAGGAATTTTGGAATTTTCACTTTCTTGATATACCTAACTGAAAATTATTATCACCAAAAGATGGAAAGGAATTTTGGAATTTTCACTTTCTTGATATACCTTACTGAAAAATATAAATAATTTCCTCGAATGCACAACTTTCTCCCATATAACGGAATCCGTATCTCTTGCCGTTGCCGAGGTCCTCATTCTGTTTATTTTCATCCTGGCCACACTGTATAACAACTGATCTGGACAAAAATCGCATCATCCGAACAACCTATCTTTTCTTTCCAGGAATAGAAATAACATACATCGGTTATCTCTGTTTAGAACTATTGGCAACGTTGTACAGTAAATAACAGATTATGCGATACCTTCTGGATTGACACCGAACTTCACATTGTCTTTTCATTCCTATTCAGCAGAGGCAGCACCTGCCGGGCCAATTTCGATGGTACAGAGCGTTCGAGGAGATTTCATGACGAAGTATTTTGAAATCGTTCTTAAAAATAGAAATAATGCAAATTCAGATTCGAAAACTGGTATGAATTGTTCCTCGATGTTCATTCTTACAAATTTTATTTTGAGAAGCAATCATTCTCGATTCAAGTTGATTTTATAATGAGTTTTTCTGATTTTTTAGAAATTGTAGACAAACTGTAAGTTCAAAAATTTTGAAAAAAATTATGATTGTCTCTTTTCCCAACATTGAATTACCTTGATAGTCTGAATAAAAACTGTCGGATAGTTATTGAGAAAACTTGAAAAATACCCTAAAAATGACCTTTTAATTTTTTTCCCCGAAAACTGTTCGACAGATTTTCTCCAAAATCTCAAGAATCATTATATTTGAACGCTCACATATAACTCTGATTTTTTTCGGAATATTTCAACTTGCCGTTAATTTTCTTATGGGTTTATATGAACCTTAATCGCATTAGAGATAGAATAAATCTTTCAGGAAGTAGAGCCATAATATCCAAATGGGTACTTCATAATGGATAAATTGCGCATATTTCATCATTACCGAACAACAAAGTGTTGTTCACTGCCCGAGGAGTTATATATGAGATGAAATTCAACACGTTTCCCATCTAACAGGACTTTACTCCCTACGTCTGAGATCTATCTTATACATTGTGATCGAGGTAAAAAATTCGTCCAGATTTGTTGGGTGATTCCAAATGCGTCTCGATACTATATTTCCAAAGAAGTGGAAAATCACTGGGCTTTCTGGAGTCAAAAATAAAACCAACATAGTAATCGTTGAACAAATTTCAAAAGTGATAAAGTTCCATCCAGTTCAGGAATCAGAATTCGATGGCAAGTCCTACTGAAGTGTCATTTCGATTCTGATATTGATGGAATCTTTCGTGTGGGGATGGTGTTTATACAAGCCGTTTATATATATATATATATATATATATATATATATATATATATATATATATATGTTGTTATGATATGAACTTCATCAAAAGTAAAGGAGAAATGTAAAATTGTGAGTTTGAACTATGGAGAGAGTAAATATGTTGAGTATTCTACGTTACCAACTATTTGTCAAACTCATTTCGGCTAACCAAAAGTAACCACCATAAAAATGAGCATCCAATGATTTTCCATGGAAACTTCTCAGTTGTGTTGGATTTCTGAACAGGGCAAAAGACAAGGCAGGTACAACTCTACACTGGACAGCCTAAAATACAAAGAAACATCACATACTAATCATACTACGGACTGACAAAAACATTTCGAAACACCTAGATCAAACTCAAGACATTTAAGAAACACACTGTACATTGAAATTCACTAACAGACTACAAAACAAAACAAGCACAATGACAGCTTGGGAAAGACTGAGACAAGACATGTAATTTAAAAGTAATCTGATAAAAATCTGGATTGAAAATGTCACTAAAATCAAATCAAATAACTTTAGGAACCTTTTCCAAATGAAATTTCAATATATAAAGCTCAATTGTAATTAATATTAGGTAAAATTAGTTCATAAAGAGTGGCTTGTGGAAAAAATAATTTTGTGAACTAAAAGTGTTGTGATGGCAACAAGAGGGATCAACAAGAACGAGAAGAGACGCGAAGGTGTGGAAATTTTTCAAGAAAGTTAAAAATTTTATATATCGAAATAAAGTAAAGAGTTATTACTGTAAGAAGCAGAAGCCGAAAACGTACCTGAGACAACAAGTTCAAAGTTCCTGAGGTATGGTCCATAGCTGCAAAATCCAAGGTACCAATATCTGAATCATTTTCCTGCCGATTCAATCCTAGAGAAGCATTCAAATCGATGTGTTTGATGCAAGTTTCATCCTCCTGAACTTTTATTTGCCATTTTCATCACAATATAACCAAAGAGTAGGGGTCTTTAGACCCCCTACTCTTTGATATAACCCCCAAAAAGACTAATTTTCGCGTAAAGACAATTTAAGATAGTTCGTTTACACTTTGAGTAGCTCATTTAGTTTGCACTGAGAGCGCGTTCTAGCTGCGCGGAGCAGATATTTCACGATTTCTGTCATTAAATTAGATAATCATTCATAAGTTTGGATTTCTCCTAGTACAGGGACATTAAGTATAAGAAACTATATGTCAAAGTTCCCATACATTGAAATTATTGAAAATATTTGACAAAAGGTATTTAATTTGAATAAAGTTGGTAACAGATTTGGTTCTAAAAACCATTTTCATTGGTTCTTTCTACAAAATACATTTTATGACATCAAGAAACTGCTCTACGATCCAGTGAAACTGCACCGCTGAGAAAGATTTCTTCATGTTCATTGGCGTCGAAACTGAGCTAGAAAAGAGGTAAATTAAAAGAAGAAAAATACAGGTGAAAGTGAAATACTGGGCATATTTACTATTTTGAAAAAATCAAAACTATTTTCAGAAAAATCAATTTTACATTTCTTTTACATTCCTTTATAAAAATTCACAAACTTAGAAAATTTTTGAATCTATTTACATTGCAATTTGATATCACTACATTATCAAGTGATTTGGCGTCTAGGTCTAAGTCTTCTTATTACCTATGACTTATCACTATAGATCGAGGACTGAAGGATATTGGGATTTGTTTGTTTATTTATGGAAGGGTCATGGGTCAGGTAATGGGGAGTTTTCCCAATATATAATGATATTTTATACACCTGAGTAAATGAACGTATTCAAAAATGAAAATATCAAATTTGCCCCGATAAACACTTTTGTGGTATTTTTAATAAATAGGGAATTTATGTCAGCACAATGCTTCCGAATGGTATCCTCCAAATGTTCTTTGTTTGCAAATGGTCTGTGCCTATACAGTTTTTGTTTCAGATAACCCCACAGAAAAAAGTCAATCGGAGATAAGTCCGGTGATTTTGATGGCCAATAATCTTTCCAATCTCGTCCTATCACATTGTCCCTAAACATCTGATCGGTGCCCCGTCAAGCTGATACCACTAAGTTTGTCAAGCAGATTCTCCAAAACTTCAGACAACTGATTCATGATGAAATTCCTTTACATGTCTGCGTTCAAATTCTCTTTAAAAAATATGGTCCAAATATTTGGTTACGTAAAAACCCACATTTGTCACGGCATTCTAATCCAAAATTTGGATTATTGTTGGACCACCAGCGACAACTTTGGGAACTATAACTGATCCTTTCGACGTGGAAGTTGCTTCGTCTGTACATAAAATCCTGTCGGGAAATGTGATTTTTCTCTCTCACCTTGGAATCAAAATGAAAATCCCACTTGAATATCGAAATTTGTTCTTTGAAAGTGTATGAACATTGGCATAGGGATGGAACTCATTTTTGTGCAAAACTCTTCTCACAGTTTCTCTGCCAACCCCTGTATGTCCACTAATACTCCTAATATTTGTTTTTTCGATTTCAACAACGCTCAAACCAACATTGAGTTGTTCTTCATACTAATTCATTGGATCATGTGATTTTTTGAAACGATTATCCACAGAGCCGTTTATTAAAAAAAGAAGTACTAGTGTAATAAGAATGAAGAGGATTCCGTTTATTCGATTACTAAAATATTAACGTCCATACATGGAAAAACCAAATCAGTTAAACAATGAAATGAAAAGATGAACTTTGCAACAACAAAGACGAATTTCTGGAGGTGTATTCATTTCTTTTTCTGGTAACAAGCCAATGCGGGTATTTTTTGGGTGAGATATGACATCGAAGTCTCGTAATCATAAAAATTATGAAATTTGAGTCATGTTTCGTTCGAATCGATAGAGCGAAAGATTCGAAATATTAAAAAATTTAAAAATAGTCGAAGTGACAGTAGAGAGTCTAAACTTCAAGCAAAGATATGAAATTGGAACCTGAGAAACTTTTTTGTTTGTCATTTTTCGAAATTTCCAAAAAAAAAATTATTTTTTATAATTTTCGAATAAATGTCAAATTTGACAGGTTGAGAGAAACACAAGACAAAAGGAAAAAGACTGATTTTTGAAACACAAACTAACTGCGAAGTCAAATTTCCATTATATATATATATATATATATATATATATATATATATATATATATATATATATATATATATATATATATTAATAAAATAACTCATATATCGCGAACTTTGAGTGACACTATAGTGGCATTATAATTTATAATACACTGATAAATTTGTTATTGATAATGGCTACTGAAATAATGAAAATAATATAGTTGCGTATCAAAGGAAGGAATACTATATCAAAACAAATATGAAACAGACGACAAGTCTTTTCCACTTGGTTTTACATTATAAATTGAAGAAGTAGAGCAGAAATCCGAAAAACTGCGAATTTTTCTTATATCTCAAAATAACTAGTGATATTCTCCAAATTTCAATGGATTGCATTCCAGTATGGTTTTGATGGTTCTTCAATTAGATATTGTTAACAGGCATCACTCAGTTCCAAATATCTTGATGAATCTATTTCAAGAACAGCTTAGACTAGCCATATGTTTTATAGCGCAGTTCTAGATTATTAGTGGAGCGCCGTGAGATTTATACCTCAGTATCCAGGGCAGGTTCTTCATGAAAGCTATTGTTCAGAGCTCAAATGAAAAAATTAAAAAAACAAAAAATGTGCGATATTGCTTACAAGCAATTGAACAATTTACTGAGAAATGAGAAAGGACAAGGAAAAAATGTTCAAAGCAATAATTTATACCTTATATATAATATTTGCAAATTAAATTCAATGTTAATTCATTCATATTTCGCAAAAACAAATCATCATAAACTAATACAAGGGCTTGAATTTTTTCACCTTGTAATCCAATTCAATAGAGCCTCTATGTGGAAGCTATTTTAAACGAAGCATTCCTGTAAAACCATTATGCCCCTTGTTAGGAGTATTATTCTATTATTTTCCAAACTTTCGTCTTCTTTAAACTTTTTATGGATGATCCTGAGTTAATTTTTGACAGTGTTTTTCAATTGAACATCTGGAATTCTTCGCGAAAGAGGAGAAGTTTTCTTGTAGCGGCTGAAAAATTGGAAGCAGAAATTTCGCGAGACTGGGATACAGTATTACTGAAATCGATGAGGAGCGCCAAATTTCTGATCAACGGTCTATTTAGCATTTGATGGGTTTATGTGAAGTGAATTTTTTGACAACACAAGTTGGAATCAACAACACTCTGTGAGGGGTGCCTTGCCTTCAGCTTTTTTATCAGAATAACGACCCGCCCGGCTTCGCACACATAAAAAAGGGTCATTGTGGGTTATCCCTAAGAGATAGACATATACCATCGCGGACTTTTTAAGGTGTACAATACTCTAGTACATTATTTTGATCTATCTCGTAGGGTTCAGCCAGTGTTTGCAACTCAAACGCAAAAAAATGTGTTTATCCACGACTATTGTATAATGTACCCATTATACGTCAGTCTGCTCGAACTTAATAATACCCATTATTCACTAGTGAATAATGAGATATCATTCTCTGCTGTCGAAGAATTCCTTGATTTAGCTAGAATATTATACTGTTTTGCTACAAACATTCGTTTCTTGAAATTTTATCGTATAAAGCACCAATTATTTTCAATTCAGTTCTGTACCTACAAATAGAAAAAAAAGGCAAGGAGCATTTACACTGAGCTATCAGCGATTATGAATGTGGGTGTTATACCGAAATAGCTTTCGAATCCAAACAAATTTGACTCAAACCTATTAACAGAATTGTATGAAATATTTGATACAATAAAATAATAGTGTTTCTGAAAATATGTATGTAATGTGTAATATCTTGGTGTAATGCTGGATCAATTTCTACGTTGGGATGAACATATTAACTCATGCATAAATTCCACCAACTGAGGAATGTACTACACAATAAGCTTTTATTATTAATATAGAACTCCTTAGCAGCATCCATTATAGCGTACAGTAAGGGGAGGTTTGAGTAAATCTTATTCGCATAACTTACAGGTCATACAAAATACATTATTGAAAATTTTATTGAAAAAAAGTCGGAGCTACTCCACTGAAGCAGTTTATAGGGAGACAGGATTATTTGAAGTAAGAAAACTATATACTTACCATTGTTCACTCTGGATAATGATTTTTCCATTGACTACTTTAGAACACTCTCATAGCATCCGAGCAAAAGCCAAACAAGACACAGTTGTGCCATTATGTAAAAAAAATTACACTCAAAGATTTGAATATTTTTATGGTCCAAAACTTTTCAACATGCTTCCCCCATATATCAAAAATATTACGAAGAAACACAAGTTGAAAAGGGAACTGAAGTGTTTTATAGACCTAAATTATGAACAAATGAAAGACATATTTTCTAACACATACTGAGTAATTATTTTTTTCTAATTCTCCTGTTTTACTAAAACATCTTGCCCTGCTCATGGTCGTATCTCGCTATATTCTACCATCTTTATACATATGTTCATGAAAATGCTTGCTTAGGTGGCTCAAAGTGGTAATCGATCATTTTTCTTTTGCGAAAAAAAATTCTATAAATCACCTTAATTAATTACTCACTTACTTGCTAATGTGAAAAAAATTAAAAAAAAACTTAAAAAAAATTTTTTTACTAATCGTCGATAAAGTATAGTACCCTACTCGCGTATAATGGCAATTATTCGCTCGTTGAATAATATACTATTATTTACGACATCACATTAGAAACCTCTAAAATTATCAGTGTTTCTCTACTGTATTATGCATGTATTATAAATAGAATAATTCCTCTTGAATCACTCCTATTCAAAAAAGAACTCATCAGAATCCGTTGCGTAGTTTTGGAGATAATAATAATAATAATAATTTATTAAATCCTTCGAGATCACAGAGTGATATAGGATACGTCAACAAACAAATACAGAAATAGAATATATATATATATATATATATATATATATATATATATATATATATAAACTAGATTTGGAAGTTCTCAGGTTTGCGGTCTGTTTACTAATAAGACTCATTTGTTCTTGATCTCAATATTTCGCTAATGTTTATTAGCTTCATCAGGAGAAAAGCTACAATGAATGTGACAAAATTGTACAAGATTGAATCGAAAATATCAGTTCTACTTACAATCATAGAATTAATATTCCTGGTATGTTCATTGCCTTGGGAAGCTGAATCAAACTACCCATGCTCGCATAGTTACTGCCTCACTTAAACTGAATCAGCTAGGCAAAATTCATGTTTATAGGAGTCCCTCAGCCTGGTACAGCTGAGGGACTAGTGAGGCAGTAACTATGCGAGCATGGGTAGTTTGATTCAGCTTCCCAAGGCAATGAACACACCAGGAATATTAATTCTATGATTGTAAGTAGAACTGATATTTTCGATTCAATCTTGTACAATTTTGTCACATTCATTGTAGCTTTTCTCCTGATGAAGCTAATGAACATTAGCGAAATATTGAGATCAAGAACAAATGAGTTTTATTAGTAAACAGACCGCAAACCTGAGAACTTCCAAATCTAGTTTATAAAGTACGGTCGAAAATACATCACAAAATATATATATATATATATATATATATATATATATATATATATATATATATACATATGTACACACATATAAAAAAGACAACTTGTATAAGTATAAACATTTCACACTTAAAACTAAAATCAAAAATATATGTCACAATGATGATAAAATAGTCTCTCATGAACCTAGGTATTCATCAATACTATAAAAAAAAACGTCAATCAAAAACACTTTCAGGCTTTGTTTGAAACTTTTCTCTGCGTTTTACATTTTCATGTAATTTGGAAGATGATTAAACAGCTTTGCCCGCACATAGGAAGAACATTTCTCATATAAAGTAGTTGAGTGTTTTTTCAACCTGATGAAATTACCATTTCTGGTGGGATATGTATGAAAATCTGAGTTACGAAGATGGTTATGCAAATACTTTCTGAAGTTCAAGATGGACTTGAAAATATATATGCAGGGAACAAGCATGATTTTATTTCTGATAAAATGTGGCCTACAGTCCAATTTATAAATCAAGCGCATCACTTTCTTAAGCATATAAGCATACTTAGGGACAGACAGACAGCGGGAAGCGACTTTGTTTTATACTATGTAGCGAAGATGTTTTCTTGTTCTCAGGGCCTAGAAATGACGCCCCTATCGTAAATCAAATCAGAATTATCGTACCCTTTATTTTCTGCACGAAATACAAAGAGCTTTCTTCATCTAAGTTCATTGCAGCGTGCACACGCTTGACGATTTCTACCCAACATAATTTGCCAGTAGTAGATCCTACCTTGGAAATATTTCGATGGATATTTCATGACTGTGGAGAAACAAGTAGTTATAAACTTTTTTTGGTATTTCATCGTGTATCCCAAAAAATATAATGTGAACTTGATGAAACAGTGACATTTACGTACCGTAGAAAAGTGAGAGAATTCTTTCATAATATTTCTCATAAAACGTAACTGACCTCAATTTCGATCAGCTGAAATTCTATAGGGAATGCTGACACATATTGAAACAATGAAAATTCCAGATGCTATCTGTACACAAGCTGTACTGTATCATTGTCATCACAGCCATAGAAACCTCATGTTCATTACGGCTCATTAGTTCTCCCGCCCTAGGGACTCAATTCGAACGGTTATTCATTTATTATTACAGATATGGGAGCTGAAAATAGCTCGTGATCAGATTATGCCAAACAGATGGTTTGAATTATATTCTCCGAATTAGTTTGTACGGGGTGCCACACTAACGAGTTATAGGTACGAGTTATTTTGTTATGCTTCAATTATTATGAACACAATATTTTATAGCGCTCAATATTTTTGTAAAGTATAACGCTGAAGTTGTTCAGTATTTTAATCAGACTTCAACAATGGCTAGGTACTGTCCTAACGAGAAATGAATATTGATGTTTGTTTAATACAAAAACACAATTTAACATCCTGTAATCCATTTCTTCTGGTTTTCTCTCCCCTCGAAGTGGAAGAGAGAAAGTTACAATTTCTTATAATATCACAGACAGACAGTAGGCCAGTAGATATAGACCATCAGTTCACGATAATTCCAAAATTTTCAAACTTTACCAGTACGTTAGTGCGTGAATGAAAACAAAGTATGAAATTTTGCATAAGCCTGCAATGAACGGAACATTGTTCAAATGGAAAATACGTTTTAATGTTCTATTTTTCGCACAGAAAATTGCAAGAGTTCTGCAAACTAGGAATACTGCTAGTAAAATTGTTTTACAACTTGCATTAAGTTTGCAACCTTGTTGCATTCCTGAAAACAGGAATATGTATTTATAAAACTTGTTTCCTCAACGCCACCATGTCCAGTACACACGATCATTGAGATAATTACAATTTTTTTTATACGTGATTGCAAATGAAGATAAAATCGAACACAGTGTGTATTGTAACGAAATGTGCTAGCGCCGGCCCTGCCGCCTATCGATGCGAATTGATGCGAGATTCCAGGATCGATTATACTCGCGTGATCGCGGCTCATCCAGAAGATTCGACTGTGAAGATTTGTCTAGATGGTTCTCCACTGTATGAGCGAGCGTATAAAAGCGGGAGCGCGCACGCCGGCCGACAGCAGAATTGTTAGTACTGAGAGTTTTAGTAGCGAGCATTGGAAAGTTATCGGAGCGATTTAAGTGATTGTGTTGAATTGTATTGTGATAGAGAGTTATAATTAATGTAGTTTAGTGTTGTTTGGTGTTTTAATCGACGAACCCAAAGATATATCGTAACAATATGAAACTTTGCAACCTCGAACTTAAAACGGAACCTTAATCATTCAAAAAATACTAATCGCATTTTTACATCCCCAGGAAGGGACTTACATCACAGTTATCCAGCTGAATACTTGATTATCATTCGGGTTATGCCTATTACATATTTTACTGGTTTATTAGATCTGAATTCCTTCATTAGTAGGTACCGGTGTTTGATATTGTTAAGTTGTATGTGGTAAACTTCATTAACTACTAGTTTTCAACACTTCACTAGTTTGCAGAACTTTTGCTTTTTTTGAAAGAGTACAAAAACAAAATTATCTTTCTTTTGTTTTTACCCTTATTTCGGTGTTACGGACGTGGTTGCAAATCAACGTAAAAGTTCGAAGGGAGGACTTCTCCATTTACAACTTTTATCGAAAACTTTTGTGAAAATTTCGACACTTGTTTCAATCAAAACTAACAATTCATTGCGCAAATATATTTTCCGTTTGAAGCAAGAGGGTGCAAATTGAAGTACTTCCCAATAAATAGATTTCGGTTATTTTTCCAAATTTTGCAGAACTTTTGGAGTTTTTTTCGAAAAATTAGGATTGATAACATTCTTTTTCAAACAAAGAGTTCCGTTCTCTTGGAATGGTTGCAAATTTATCAGAATAAATAAACAAATATTTCTCCACACTTCACAAATTTGCAGATCTTTTGCTTCTTTTGGTAGATAACAAATACCATAATATTTTTCATTTTGATTATACCCTCATTTCCGTATTACAAATCAATGAAATCGTTGTATGTGAGTACTTCCTTTGCAACCCGTATTTAAAACTTTTGTAAAAATTTCGAAACTTTTCGAAAATTTCGATCTTTTGCTTCTTTTGGTAGATAACAAATACCATAATAATTTTCATTTTGATTAAACCCTTTGCAACCCGTATTTAAAACTTTTGTAAAAATTTCGAAACTTGTTTTGATGACATTGAACAACTTATTGCAAAAATATATTTTCCGTTTAACGCAAGAGGTTGCAAATTGAAGTACTCCTCAAGAACATTATTTCGGTTATTTATGCAATTTGCAGAACTTTTGGAATTTTTTTTGGAAAAATTAGGATTATTGCCAATTTTTTTTTTGATAAAACGAAAGGTTCCGTTTTGTTCAAATGGTTGTGAATTCACCAAAAGATGTAAACTGCTATTTCGCAAGTTTGCAGAACTCTTGCAAATATCTCCGTACAAATAATGCGAATATTGACAAAATACTGATTTTCAACATGTTCCGTTCAGAAAAAAGGGTTACAAAATCAGACTCAATATCATATGAACATACTTTTCATTCTACTGAAGTTTCAAATCTTTTGTAATTATTGTTGAATTTTGGAAAAATTCTTTTATACCATGTAGCGAAGATGTTTTCCTGTTCTCAGGACCTACAAATGGCGCCTCTGTCGCAAATCAAATCAGAATTATCGTACCCTTTATAAAACCCTGATGAGTCCCGTTGGCAATCTAATTACATCGGCTTGCCTTTCCAGCAGCCACTTCGTTCGGTATTCCCCGAATGCGACTGATCGTTCCTGTTTATTATTCTCGATAAGTGCGCCCCTGTTTATCGTTTTCTGTCACACGCGATGCCGTCAGTTTCGGTCGATCGGGCCCTCAACTCGGTTCATTCATCCGGAAAATTGATCAGTTCCCTTCGCGGTTCGTACTGTTCGAAGCAAATGAAGCCGCGGCTGATGAAATAACGAATACGTTTCGCGCGTTTTCCAAAGATTTTCCGACGTGCACGTGCCAACAACATCAACGGTCGAAGTAAACTAGGCCAAGCTGGATTCTAATTAATAGGCAGTGAATTATTGATAATACAGGTAATAGAGGATTTTGTTTTGCAAAATTAGGCAGGAGTTATTTTATTGCATGGATAGTTGCAGTCTGACGTACTTAACCTAAAAACACAAAATACAAAAATGGCGAACGGAAGTGCCGCCATTTTGTGAAAAACCGTTTGGGCCTGTATCTCCGTAACCGTGCACTTTAGGCCCACAATTATAGAGACCTTCTTTATAGATAATTGAATTTCCTATCTTTATTATTCAATACTTTTTTTAAAGCACTTACCGTTCACGACTTATATTATTATTACTTATTGTTTATTCACTTTTTTACCGATATCTCTTTAAATAATTGTTTAAACAATGAATAGTTTATAATAAAACTTTTGAATCGATTAATTTTCTACCACTTTTATGCGAAACTTTTTTCTCTTAAGTTAATATTTTTGAAGTTACAACACGTTCAATGTTGTATTACCGAGTACAAGGTTATTAAGAACGAAGTATGCATAGCTTAATGATGTAGCGAATCCGATACATAATTAAAAAAATATGAATTTTTGGAATTTTTTTGATTTAATGAATAATTAATTATTCAAGTTCTCACCTGCAAGAAATAGCGAATACCCATTAAAAATTTTTCTTTGTATTTTCTTTTATACAATTGAACATTACTATAATTAATTTAAAAACTACTGCCATAATTAAACACGCAAATGAAAAAATGGAATATTTATTGAAGAATATATGTGAAATATATTTTTACAAATGTACACCAAAATGAATCATATGTCTTCTCTGACTCTTTGGCGTTTCGAGGGTGGTGAATTTTCGATGTTGGTTACATTCTCCTCTTCCTCTTCGTTATCTTTGTCAGTGGCACATAAAGATTGTAACGCCTCTATTAATTTGTCGTTAGAATCATCACCAATATCTTCATCGATGTCGCACAATTCTGTGTTGTTGACTATTACTTTCAGCTGATTAGTGCACGTTTCCTCTGTGTAGTTCTCACAGATTACCGTACAGTCCAATTCTGATTTTCGGCACCCACAGGCTCTGCCACAGCCAGTCCTGCATTTGCATGAAATGCACTCTAGTTGATCTCCCAGATACAAGACGATTGAAATTAACGCGTTTTAACTTCGAAAATATTAACGTCAGAGAAAAGAGTTTTGAATAAAAGTTGTAAAAAATTTATCGATTTGAAAGTTTTATCAAAAACAATTTATTGTTTAAACAATTATTTAAAGAGATATCGGTGAAAAAATGAGTTAACAAAAAGTAATAATAATATAAGTCGTGAACGGTAAGTGCTACGAAAAAAATTATTGAATAAAAAAGATAGGAAATTTAATTATCTATAAAAAAGGTCTTTATAATTGTGGGCCTAAAGTGCACGGTTACAGAGATACAGGCCCAAACGGTTTTTCACAAAATGGCGGCACTTCCGTTTGCCATTTTTGTATTTTGTGTTTTTAGGTTAAGTACGTCAGACTGCAACTATCCATGAAATGAAATAACTCCTGCCCAATTATGCATTGACACGAGTAGCTGGCTCCCTTTTACCTGTACTATAACATCGCATTCCGAAAGATTAGTTTCAACGTCAACACTACTTCACGACAGTTATTATTTTGTTTTCCTTGATAGTCCAGTCTATGACCATTTTCCCATGTATTTATCCCATACAGCACCGATTCGCATGAAAATTTGGATTCAGGATCTACATACACTCTTTTTCAAAATCTACCCTGTGCCGAGGGTTGCTTTCCCCCTGGGGGTGGATGCCACCCCTTTTTGGGGGTGAAAAATTTTTTATTGAAAATAAGTGCGGAAATCAATAGATTGACTAATTCCAAGCACTTTTTGTTCAATGAAGTTTTTTCTGAAAAGCAATAGTTTTCGACTTATTCACGAGTGAAATTGTCGGTTTTCAGTAAAAAAAAACACGTTTTCCGATCCTTTTTCGCGAATAACTGGAAAATAATGCGTCTAATCGAAAAACCTGTAGAGAGCAAAATTATAGCTCATGGAAAAACAAAGGCGATTGTTCAATTGTGATGTATGCAAACCCACTACAAACTGAATAATTGCTTGTTGAAAGTCGATTGGTATTTTCAAACGCCAAAATGGAAAGTTTCTATGTACAATAATAAAAAACCAATGCATTTTTCGGGAAAAAAATCGTTTATTTTTGTTATTTATAAAAGTTTCTAGCATCAAAACTGACCGAGGTATGAAGGAAATAATGTTGAATCCTATTTTTTCCATGAAAAAAAATTGTGAATAACTCATCCTCTCTTCCCCCCCCCTTTGGAAAAAATCGTTGCCTAGTTGAACTATCTGTATGTATAATATATAAAAATATAATATACATATCGTTCCACTAGGCCTTAAATATAATTACTATGTGTATTCTTCATTATACTAATGTAAATACTCTAATTTCTACAAAAATTGTTTTTGTTTTTTTCCCATAACTCGCTTAGTCTTCAAGCAATCAAATCCACCAAAAAAGTATTTTGTAGCTTTTTTCAAGAGCTATAAGCTTATTCGCATTATTTCTTGTTTCAGATTATAACTTTGAAAAGGTTCATGCTGAAAAGGCTCAAAAAAAAGGTACTTTGCGCGAACCCTCACAGTATTTAACTGGCCATATCTTACTCTATTTTCATCCTGCAGGAAAAAATGAAACACCGAAATTTTCAGAGAAGAATAGCCTTCAATTTTGTACTCTAGGAAATTTTGCATGTGATCAATACTTTTCGAGTTATTTCGAAGAAATGGTGACTTTTCGCTGAATCACGTATTTGATTTTTTCTCTTCAATCTCAATTTTTTCCGAAACTACTTACTCTCACTTGATGAAAAACTCAGAACTCATCATAAAAACATGAATGAAGTGAATTATGGAGTAACAGCGATTTTTTTCAAAGGGGGGGGGAAGAGGATGAGTTATTCACATTTTTTTTTCAACGGAAAACTAGGATTCAACATTATTTCCTTCATACCTCAGTCAGTTTTGATGCTAGAAACTTCTATAAATAACAAAAGTGAAGGATTTTTGAAGGACTTCAGAAAAGGTCGAATTAGTTTTTTTTCGAAAAATGCATTGGATTTTGGTTATTGTACGTAGAAACTTTCCATTTTGTCGTTTGAAAATACCAATCAACTTTCAACAAGCAAGTATTCAGTTTGTAGTGGGTTTGCATACATCACAAATGAACAATCGCCTTTGTTTTTTCAAAAGCTATAATTTTGCTCTCTGCAGGTTCTTCGATTATATGCATATTTTTCCAGTTATTCGCGAAAAAGGATCTGAAATCGTGTTCTTTTTGCCTGAAAACCGACAATTTCACTCGCGAATAAGTCGAAAAGTATTGCTTTTCAGAAAAAACTTCATTGAACAAAAAGTGCTCAGAATTAGTCAATCTATTGATTTCCGCACTTATTTCCAATAAAAATTTTTCACCCCCAAGAAGGGGTGGCATCCATCCCCAGGGAGAAAGCAACCCTCGGCACGGGGTAGATTTTGGAATGGAGGGTAAGTAGTACCTATATCCAAATTTTCATACGAATCGGTGCTGTATGGGATAAATACACAGTTTACACTTTTTTCACCGTCATAGACTGGAGTATGAGGGGTTGTGTTGGGGACGTGTAACTAATCTCATAATTAATGAAAGAATGAGCTGTTTCCAAACGGCGTTCGCTTGAAGAGCAACTTCTCTCAAAGCAACCTACCCCGCTAATAGCAAAAGAACTCATTTTGGACGTTCAGGGTACGTATAGGTCGAACTCGTATTGAGGTCGCCCCATTAACATCCAAGATAATTCCACAAGTCATATCTATGGCTTCCCATTTCTATAGAGGGTAATACTTTGGTCGCTATGAGCACCTTTTTTGAACTTTTTTTGTGGAACTTACGTAATTCGGCCTCCTTTACAAAATATCCTCATGAAATTTTCCGTGGTCTCGTATATTTTCGGAGATATGGGTCAATTTTGTTGTGAAACTTCACAATTTTCTATATCAAATTTCTGTTGTTTGAACACACAAAATTAGTCCTTCTTTTGATAAAACACCACACACTCTCTTATTTTCCCATTTTCAACAAGTTTAAACAGAAAAAAAACATTATTTTTTCAAAAAATGCATCTCCTTTCGAACTATTAACAATTTATTGTAATGTCATAGTGCGATGACAGTCGAAAATGATGTATTTACAGTGTTGCCGCTATATTTGTTATTGTTGAGAACAGGAGGTATTAATGTTGACTTTTAAAAGTGTTGAAAACGCGCTAATAAGAGAGTGTGTGGTGTTTTATCAGAAGGACGAATTTTGTGTGTTCAAACAACAGAAATTTGATGTGAAGAAAATGGTGAAGTTTTACAACAAAATGGACCTATATCTCCGAAAATACACGAAAATTTCATGGGGAATTTTTTGTAGAGGAGAACGAATTACGTAAATTCCACAAAAAAATGTGTTCATAGCGACCGAAGTATTACCCCAAAGAGGAGTACGCCCTACACATATGTCCATTACGGCATCATCTCACCTGATTCAGAAATCACTCAGGAGTTCAGAAAATGGAATCTGGACCACTTAGTACCATAGCTGAATATAATTACTGTGGTATTCGCTTTTTCTTGGAATGTGTACTATAGAGAGTGTTCTTTCAAAATAGATTTTCACAGATCAATCAGATGCGCTTATTGTTTTTTTTATCATATACTACGGGAGAATACCTGCAAAGCTGGAAATTCAATATGTTAGAGCTGAGATAAGCTCATCGTCTGAAACTATCATTATTGTCAAAATGCCACCTCATTTTCCAAAGCATACCTATATGCGATTGAGCCCTGGAAACAAAATTCCTCAAAGGAAAGTCCTTTTCCAGTTAATGCATGTGAAAAGTGGTTTCAGATTTAACATTGTCGATAAGGGTGATAATTGTATTTCCCCGATACATCTGCAGAATAATATTCCATGAACATTTTTCTTGGTAGTTAATTTTCTACATCTTTCTTTGGGGAAATGAAAGTGGATGTGTAGCAATATCTTCATTCATTTTGCGACTCTTCAGGGGCTTTTTTCTGTGATCCATATCTGAACTTTGGCTGCTCTGCCTTATCTTATTTTATGTGAACTTTGATATGGTGTGAATTGCGTTTGGTCTATATCCATTGTTTCTCACAGATATATTGATTAATGAGCATATACTGTTACTTCCAGACGCTTCTGAATATTGGACTTTCCTGCCTTTGAAGTTGTTTCAACTTTTGCGAATTCTGTTCAGCTTTCAGTCTATAGCTGTATCGCAATCAAATCATTCGATTGGTCAACCAACCAATTACTCAACAGAAAAGACCATAGTTAGGTGAAATACACTTCTCTCAGTGATCTCAGTGAAGAGGAATTTATTGATTGACATAGTAAGTTGGTCACATGCAGAGATTTCTGATGCATTATTTCATGCTTTCTCATCTTCTTATCTCAGTTTTTGAGAGCAATGCGCAAAATATCAGTTTGAGGTTTTTCATGCTGATCTATATTTTCTGCTGATCCAATAGTATCAAGTTGACAGATTTTTCGAAACGTCTGGCATGTATACTTAATCCGTTGGTGGATTATACAATTAGGCCTGGTTCCACCAACGACTTTAATCTGGATCATCTTGCTAACTGGAATATTTGTACTCATTCATGAATTCAGAAATCCCAATTAGCAAGATAATCCAGATTAATTTATGAAAAATCGTATTTTGAAACTCTGATGATACTGACAAATCAGCTATTGAAATTGTATGAGCACCACTTTGTTTCGATCGAATCTAGAATCATTACAATTATGAAATAGAAAAAGAAAAAATGGTGTTACTATTGTTTTCAGACTAATATGGTAATTAGCCAATGAGCCGTGGGCGAATGCTGCGAATCATACTAGTGGGAAACCAGCATTCCATGCGAGTTATGCACTATACTTTTTCTACGGCTATGACAGATAATAGCGAAATGATTGAACAAATAATATGAACTTTGAATTCAATGTCATTCGAAATTTCCATTCAGGTACAATTCAATAAGTAAATAGAGCTATCATTGCTTGACATTTGACATTCCATGGGAGACCTGATCCATTATGTGACAATAAATACAACTGTAATACAATGAATTTATTGTATTATCAGGTGAGAAAAAGAAATTGAAGACATACAGTGTACCTCAATGTTATATCAAGAACAGTTGAAATCTTCTCTAAAATCTGAGTTTTTTAGTTTGACTGAAATAGTAACAGAAAGCTAATGAAGCTTCAAAATGATGATACGATACCATAGTTCTGAATTGATTGCCATCATTTCGCAATGTTCGAGAAAATGTGCAATTCAAGCTACCATCTCCGTAAAAAAATATAAGAAAAAACATGGCTCACTGATACCATCTATCCCTATTTCCCTAAGTTTGTAAGCCTCAGGAAAAACCTCTTTTGGCGAGGAGTTCCAAAGCTCAGCTGTTCTATTGAAAAAAGATTTTCACGGTTGGTGCTCTTCAGAATTGTTATCAATTGTTCCACCCTTGGCAATTTCTACACGGATGACTCGACGACGAGTACAGAATTCCCACCCCTTTGTTACGAATTTGGAGACCTATCGAACTTCTCTTGCTCAGGGATCTTTTTTCAATAGAATACCTGAGCTTTGGAACTGCTTGCCGAAAGAGGTCTTTCCTGAGGCTTACAAACTTCAAAAATTCAAAGTGAGTATTAGTTCGTATCTCCTGTCCCCTGATTCACGCGGTGTTCTTTGAACATTACAGGGCTTTTCTTTCGTGAAATTCTGCATATAAAAAAATATACAGGTGAACCGATATATTCCTCAAAATCTAATAGACGATTTGTTTCTACTAAAATTGAGTAGAAAAGCTACCAAAAAAGTAGATTTCTACTAAATATGGCCACGCTGAGTACGCGAACGACATCAGAAGGGCAATAAATAGCCAGATGTTATTCAAGGCCATGCGGGTAGAGGGGATTCTCGAAGGGGCTGACTATCTTTCAAATATATATTTTCTCAATATAGTATGTAGACGAAGGAAAAAGTCCATGCTCAAAGTGGAGTGGTTGATTTCAAAAAAGGGAATAGCCCAAGGTCGTCACCACATTTATGAATTTGAGTTTATCCTTTTTCAAATAATATATAGTTTGTACATGAAGAGACACAAATGTGACATTTACAATTGCGATATCTCAGGAACGATGATGACGAAAAATTTAATGAGATTATTTTTTTAGAGAATTTCGAGATCGCTATTTTTCTGATTCAACTCACCGTTTTCGAGAAAAATTTAAAAAACCTGAAAATTTGACATTTGACCCCGAATAACTTTTTTAGCACACGTGGGATTTTTGGGGACTTTGGAATTTTCAATTCTTTATGGTAAACCCAAGGTTTTCACCAAAATTTGTCTCTGTCTGAATTTTTGTTATTTGATCACTGTTCTTATGTCTAACTTTACCGGGTTATTATGATTTCAACTAACATTTGTTTCAATTACATTATTTGTTTTTATCAAAGATTGTCATTCGTGTATAACTCAAAAAAAATTGGATTTTTGAAGAAATGAGTAGAAATGGTACCAACGAATGATCATCATGCTGAGTTGATTTTTGTTTATCCATTTTTCAGCGTTCAAAATGTATTTATCAGATGACAACCCCAACAGAATCTACTCAGAGAAAGAAAGTTCCTTGTATTCGGTGCAGAAATGTAGTTTTTTATTGAAGTACAGCAGAGCGCTTTTCACAAGAATAGTCATCATCAGTGCTTAATCGTCAGGTGTACAAAACCATATGAATTCATGTCTCCGAGGGTCATAAGTGGTAAACAATCTTTCGAAAACACATTTAAAGTCCTTCAGAGACATGTATTTTTATGGTTTTGGTTCTTGTACCTACTTCTGAGTAAGTACTCAGAAATTACAACTCCCATGAAAGAAGTAAAATCAGGAAAATTTTAACTCCCTGTCGATAGGTAGATGTATATCATTCAAAGAGGTTTTTTAAAGATGTGTTTCTACACGAAATACGAAGAACAGAGCAAAGAACTTTCTTCATCTAAGTTCATTGATGCGTGTACACAGCTTGACGATTTCCACTTAACATAATTTGCCAGTAGTAGATCCTGCCTTGGAAATATTCCAATGGATATTTCATGATTGTGGAGAAACATAGATAGATATAAACTTTATTTTGGTATTTCCGAATATGTTTCATCATGTATGACGTATCGTAGAAAAGTGAGAGAATCCTTTCGAAATAGTTCTCATAAAACGTGACTGACCTCAATTTCGATCAGCTGAAATTCTCTAGGGACCGCTGACACATTGAAACAATGAAAATTCCAGATGATATCTGTACACAAGCTGTACTGTATCATTGTCAGCGCAGCAATAGAAACCTCATGTTCATTACGGCTCATTAGTTCTCCCGCCCTAGGGACTCAATTCGAATGTTTATTTATTTATTAAAACAGAAATGGGAACTGAAAATAGCTCGTGATCAGAATATGCCAAACAGATGGTTTGAATTATATTCTCCGAATTGGTTTCTACGGGGTGCTACACTAACGAGTTATGGGTACGAGTTATTTTGTTCGGCTTTAATTATTATGACGACAATATTCCACAGCGCTCCATATTTTTGTGAAGTATGACTCAACTTGAGATTCAAGTTGTTTAGTATTCTAATGAATTCTTGTAAAATCTGTTTTTGTGGCAAAATGGTATATTTGCCGCGATATTTAACTGCAATATTATAAAAAAATAAAATTGACTGACTACTTTGTCAGTTACATATCGTGTTTTCATGAATTTGGTGAATAATATTCAAAAATATAATAGAAATTGAATATACTTTCCCTTGGCGACGTATATAAAGCAAATCTGCCTTCTTTCTCCTGCTCTCGAAAAAAAAATTCAATGAGACTGGGTTTGTCGAAATGTAACACAACTCTTTTCAGAAAAGGCATTCAATATTGATCTCTACTCAATGACTTATCTATTTTTCGTCTTCTTGGGTAGTTTTTATGTTCAGCTGTTCCTATTTTGACGGCCTTGATGTTTCGCCAGTATAAACACGTCACATGCACATGTTTATGATATGATTTGATTATTTTAAAGGAAATACAAGTAACAATTTGTATCTAGTCACTTGTTCGGAGATTTTCAAACGTTTTTTCAACTAGAACGTCAGGAAAAAAAGTTGATTATTCTTCCAATTTCCATGATAAACTTTACTTTGGGTTCTTTTTGGTTAATATGCTGAAAAAATTTCTTCAATTCATAGTCGCCAGGATGTTAGATTACAAATATATCATCAACGTATCTCCACCACGGTTTTGGGTGTTTATAAATACAATTTTCTTCAAAATTTTACATAAAAACATTACTGAGAATAGGAGCCAGTGGAGACCCCATTGCCATTCCAAAGGTTTGTGAATAAAATTCATCTCTTTGCTGAAAATATTTCGTTTTCAAACAAAAATCCAACCTTTTGTGAGATAAATAGCAACTTTTGTTTCACAATTCCTGAGGGTGTTTCACTTCGGAAATTCATGAAATCCATGTTTAAATCCATGAATCCCACTTGAAATCGTAGAAGAAATCCAGAAATCCACTAGAAATCCTGATTTGATGTACAAATTGTACGGATGTGAAACTCTCAGTGAAACTCCCCTCGACAATGTCTCGATAGGCACACTCGAAAATAAATTCACTACATCAAAACTAACTAGAATATCATCTGTGCTGATTGTTATGTTTTTCAAGAAAATGGGAGTGTTCTTTATATAACTTCTTTAAGTCCAGCAGTTTGGTTTGTAGTAGACATTTCTAACTCCTAAAAAAACATTCGAACAATATCAACAATTCAATGTTTTAAAGAAAGAATGTTCATGAATCTAGCTTCCATGAAGTATCTCTAGTGCTGTGCTACCTCACCTACCTGGATTGATAGCTAGGCAACCAGCTGTTTCCTAAACGGAAAGCTTCTGCCAAGACAGGGGATTGAATCCGCTTGCGAACCGGCAGCGAGGCGGGAAAATGCAATAGTTCAATAACTGGCCGATTTATTACTTTTCAAAAGGGCTTTCAATGGAAATGTACCAGAAAATAATTTCAAAAATGTTCATGAAATTGTTGAAAACTATGTTTCGTAATATTTTTGAACAACGTTTCTAACAAATTCAGTTAGAAGTATAACTACTTTCCTTCGGGCTTGAAGACCGTCGTTCTTTGGAATTTCTTCCTGACGTTTCGCTAGCGCGAGTGGCCAGCTTCTTCAGAGGCTTACTCATCTCCGATGACTAAACGTTTCGATTTCTCAAGGCGTATTCATTTTGATGCAGGTAGTCTGGAGTGTTAATTACTTCTGTCGGGTTCGGGGAATAATCATCATTATTAGTTGCCGCACTACCTGCCGTGATTTCATTAGTTATTCTTGATTTCCTCAGAATGGGATTTCAAATTCTGTTTAGACTCAACGCTTCTTCCTTTCTGTTCAAATTGTCCGCATGTTTTTGGATCTCTACTGCCTCCCGTACCAGTCGGCTATGGTAACCCTGGTTGGGGGACAATCAGTTTTGCATTTTCGAACAGAATCCTGTAGTCACCCTCACTCAGTGCATGTTCCGCCACTGCCGATTTGTCGGTTTGCCCCAACCTGCAGTTCCTTTGATGCCTTGTACCCATGGATCTTTTCGTGGTACCGATGTAAACCTTTCCACAGGTGCACGGTATGCGGTAAACCCCTGCCGCTAACAGTGGGTCTCTTCTGTCTTTAGCCGACCTGAGGCTTTGAGAGTTGAGGATTGAACGATGTGGTGCTAGACTAACCCACAAAGTATACCGAAAACCAACGGACACGGATAGGTACCTGCACGCACTATCGAACTACCATCCCAGTTAAAAGAGAGGAGTCATATCTATCCTAACTGAACGTGCTCGAAGAATTTGTGAACCAGAACAACTAGAGCAGCAACTGGAACATCTTCAAGTGACCTTGAGGTCTGAGATCAACAGGGCCATGAAACTGAAGAGTCACACGGTTCATAACAGGGAGGACTCTCAGGTAGTTGCGAATGCATATCTGCCATATATCTCGAGGGTCACTGACAGAATTGGGAAACTCTTGGGGAAATATAACATAAAAACGGTTCTCAAGCCGACCAAGAAGATCCAACAAAGCCTCAGGTCGGCTAAAGACAAAAGAGACCCACTGTCAGCAGCAGGGGTTTATCGCATACCGTGCACCTGTGGGAAGGTTTACATCGGTACCACGAAAAGATCCATGGGAACAAGGCTCAAAGAGCACGAAAGGAACTGCAGGCCGACCAATCGGCGGTGGCGGAACACGCACTGAGTGAGGGTGACCACAGGATTCTGTTCGAAAATGCAAAACTGATTGCCCCCAACCAGGGTTACCATAGCCGACTGCTACGGGAGGCAATAGAGATCCAAAAACATGCGGACAATTTCAACAGAAAAGAGGAAGCGTTGAGTCTAAACAGAATTTGAAATCCCATTCTGAGGAAATCAAGAATAACTAATCGGAGACCGAACCCGACAGAAGTAATTAACACTCCAGACTACCTGCATCAATATAAATACGCCTTGGGAAATCGAAACGTTTAGTCATCGGAAATGAGTGAGCCTCTGAAGATGCTGGCCACTCGCGATAGCGAAACGTCAGGAAGAAATTCCAAAGAACGACGGCCTTCAAGCCCGAAGAAAATTAGTTATACTAATAACCTCGGCCGCGAAAGCCTTAACCATTTTGTCAAAATCGGTTAGTGTTTGGCGATATAGTATTTTTCGCACTCTATATATACAAAAATTCGCCTTTTCAAAAGCCGCAATATAATTTTTGCACGCCACTGACCACTCAAGAAAGAATTTCCAATTTCCGTGGTATTTACTGTTCCACGATACACTCCCCAGAAATTAGGGAGCTGATATATCGATGGCGGATCGTTGTCGTTTAATTTTATGTATGTCGTCATTTTCTTGACGGCGGAGTTGTGAAGTTTTATGAAGTGTAATAAAACTCCCGTCGGATTAGGAACGAGAAGACGAGTAGCATGACATCGTTGAAGAAAATATTTTGATCCTTATTCAACTATTTTATGAGTTATCAGACGAAGCTCACTTTATAGTTTGTTTGAGGAACTTTATTGCGAGCATATTCTCTCTTTAATATTGTTCCGGGAAGATAGTGGTTGTACGATTGGAATTTTAATATCGGTTTTATTGTTCAGCGTAATTTGTTTGTCAATTTAGAAAGTTATTGAAACGCATCAACCAGAAGTTTTGCTCACGAAAGATTTTGGGTAATATTTCACAGCTACTTCACTTACGTAATTGGGGGTATGATGTGGGTATTGGGAAATACATTTGTATTATGCCCATTTCAAGTTATATCGTGATATCAATGGAAATTTATTAGACAATGTTTAGAGCAAAAAGATTTCTCCAACAACCGTGAAATCTAGTTTTTACACTAGGCTAATTTTATTGCTCATCACGATTCATTAAAGCATTGGAACAACCTAATACAAACGATATCTTCCTTTATAATTCGACAGTCATCTCCTGACGTGGGCATCATCAAGCAAAACGTCGTCAGCATAGTCTTCACGAGCTCAGTTGAGACAGCACAGAACTCTATATCAGCTATGAAGACTATTAAAGGTCCGCCTCCGGTGTTTCATCAAAGATACGCCGACTGTAAAGGGAATTTCAGTTTTTACGCTGTCTCAAGTGACTTCGTATAGACTATACACTCAATTTTGAACTTGATTTCAACATTTTTTCAACTTTTCCTTTAATTTTTGTCCACTGGTTTTTATTCATTTTACTCTTGTTCAATATCTGCTCATTCATATGTATTTCAATAAACGCTTCCTTTCAATTTTTTCAGTTAGAATAAAGAGTTCTCTTATATAATTTTGAGATCTGTTTCTGAATATATGAGTCAACAGCTTCAAAATGTAAATAGAGGTAACCGTTGAATTTTTTTTCTCAACCTATCTCTGAAGGTATGTTGTTTTGGGAGGCAAACTGAATATTCCTCTCAAAATACGTTTTCGTAACAAACTCTGTATCAGACGCTTGTCTCCATATAACGAGAAATTACGATACGGCAGAGTACGCTAATGCATAATATACATCAGGCAAATATTTTCTTTCTTTCATGAGATCGAAAATAATGGAGATCGCACTCGATATTTCAAAAGCGTTTGATCGAGTTTTTCATCAGAGTCTCCTTTCTAAATTGCCGTCTTATGGTTTGCCTCCTCAGTTGTGTTCTTTGTTGAAGAGTTTTTTGTCTGATAGGTTTCTGCATGTGGTTGTTGATGGAGTATCATCTGATATTCTTCCAATAAATGCAGGTGTTCCACAGGGTTCAGTTCTGGCGCCCAGTTTGTTTCTGATTCATATCAATGATTTGCTCAAGAAAACACCTTGTTCAGTATATAGTTTTGTGGACGACAGTACTCCTCATAATCCACTTCCAGAGTCCATACCAGCTTGAGAAACAAAAATTCATGGAAACATTCACGTCAATAATATTAACGATGATTCGGTGAAAATAATAGAATTGGGTAACATGGGAATGAAATGAACGGAAATTATATGGCAAAAGCTATAATAATAATGAAAACTGTCAAATCTTGAAATTATACTTCGAAGGCCACGTCCTCAATATCACCCTGTAGTTCCGTTCTCGGTGCTCATTTCTGTGCGTATTGTAAAAAGCGTTGAAAGAAAACGAATACGATTCATCACCTATCTTTCGCCGTTGGCCCGCATTATTCATTATCGTTCTTACGCTCTGAAAGTGTGTATCGTGACTAGAACAATGCCAAGAATGAACAAAAGGAAAGCCAAAAAAGGCCTGGAGAGGATGAAACTGAAGTTGAGGAAATTGGAGAAAATGTTTGATGTATCAAGTAAGTGAAAATTTTCACATTTGTGGGAGCCGATGTGTCCTCCAACTGGGATTAATACTCAGTTTGGAGAGGCATACAACAGTTTGCACAGAATCCATAATATAATGAGTAATATCATTATTTTTCTTCGACACTCACCAAAGATAATACTTTGGATGAGTTGGATCATTCATTCTCAGGCTGGGGCTAATACTCAGTTCTAAGAATCATAATGAGTAATATCATTATGTCACATTGAATCCTTCTTTGGATGAGTCAGACAGACCTACGCAGACTAGGACGTCCATATTTGGTTTCTTTAAAGCACTTTTTCATTCGACAGGTAGTGATGACTCATCGGACAGCTCAAGTTCAACAAGTTCGGGGGATTCGAAATTTTCCACTGTGCCCAGGGTCGTGCAACGTACACCCGAGCCTGACGGGGTGGAAGACGCTGTCGACATCCAACAAAACAATCAGCCGGATGTGATTTCTACTCTTCTTGGTGACAATCCTTCTACAGAAGCATTGTCAGGTCCGGATATTGTGGATGATTTGGCAAAACGATGGACAACGTATCTTAGGTCCGGATTAGAGAGAGACAGTCGACAATCTCTTCTTCGAACATATAATATCCCGGGAAACTGCCATGCCCTTGGGGCCCCAAAACTGAACCCGGAAGTACAAACGTTGCTATCACAAGGTGAGCTCAAAAAAGATAATTACCTGCAAAACCTTCAGGAAATCATGGGAAAAGGTCTGTCTGCTTTGGGGACAGGTATATCAAAGGCGCTGTCCCAGCATGATAACTTAGACCAGGGTCTGATAACGTGTATGGTAGATGCAGGGAAAATATTTACCGATATGCAGCATACCATATCTACACATAGAAAGTACAATTTGACTCCACATTTCAATCCAAGCGTGCAAAAAATTGCATCTCAACAAGGGATTGACGACTTTCTATTTGGATCCGATTTTGCAGACAAGTGTAAGTCTGCACAGTTGATGGAGTCAACAGCAAAAGAACTTCTTCGAGCTCCCCAGAAACGTACTACGAATCATTTAAACTATCCACGTCCTCCACCAAAAGCACGGATGAAACCAGAAGAAAAAAGGAGGGGGGAAGTTCGACAGGAGAGGCACAAAACAACGAAGGCCGAGAGAAAATACAAGGGAAATGCCAGCACCTGGAACAGACGTCGATAGAGGTAGGTTACGCAGGACGAATAGCATTATTTTATGAGAATTGGAAACGCCTTACTCACGATAAAGTTATCCTCAGTTGGGTACAAGGGTATAAAATCCCTTTTGTTTCCAAACCCAAACGAATCACCCTTCGACAGCAACAGCCTTCCGCTGATTTGTCTCGAAGTATCGCTGATCTTTTAACAATGGGAGCTATTCAGCGTAGCACCCACTGTTCGGGAGAAATTTTATCTCCATATTTTTTGCGGCGAAAACCTAATGGTAAACATCGGTTTATTCTGAATTTGAAAGAACTGAACAAACATTTAAATTGTCCTCATTTCAAATTAGAAGATTATAGAACCGCAAAAAATATGATAACAGAAGACTGTTACATGGCAAAAATAGATTTGCAAAATGCTTATTTTCTTGTACCTGTTCATATCAATTATCGTAAATTTTTGAAATTCACCTACAATGATGAGCTTTATGAATTCACAGTGTTGCCAATGGGCCTGGCTACAGCCCCATACGTGTTTACGAAAATTTTCAAGCCTATCATAAACTATATGCGATCCCTAGGATACCAATCGGTGTTATATTTGGATGACTGGTTTTTATTAGGTAAAAACCGAGAACAAACGTTGTTAAATATTGATAACTCGATCCAACTTCTGAAGTCTTTGGGGTTTATTGTTAATTACGATAAAAGTATTTTAGTACCTTCGCAAGAAATCGAATTTTTAGGTTTCTTATTTAACAGCAAGAAAATGCACATCGCAATTCCATCTGATAAATCCGAAAATATTAGAGGATTAATACAGTTCTTGAAATCAAAAAGAGTTGTAAAAATTCGTTTTCTTGCTAAAATCATTGGTACTTTAGTATCGGTCTGTCCAGCTGTACCATATGGATGGGTCCACATGAAAGAATTGGAAAGAGTTAAATATTTAGCACTTAAAAAATGTAACGGCAATTATGAGGCGAAAACCATTCTTCCAAATAATATACAAGATGATTTGGATTGGTGGTTGAAAAACATTAGTAAAGCAAAAATGACTTTAAAATGCAACCATTACGCATTTACCATTTTTACTGACGCTTCTAATTCGGGCTGGGGAGCTTCATGTGGTGATAAAACTGCTAGAGGGTTCTGGAATCCTGAGGAGAGTTCAAAACATATCAATCATCTTGAACTCCTAGCGGCATTAAATGGTCTAAAATGTTTTTCTAAAAACTCTAGAGATTGTGATATCTTATTGCGTATCGATAATATAACAGCAATAAGCTATATAAATCGTATGGGAGGAATTCAGTACCCCAATTTGAACTTAGTAACCCGGCAAATTTGGGAGTGGTGCGAAAGCAAAAACATATTTATTTTTGCGTCCTATGTTAACACAAAAGATAACACTATAGCTGACAAAGAGTCGAGATCTAATAATATCGAGACAGAGTATACTCTAAATCCGAATGCTTTTCTACAAATAACAAAACGATTCGGGCAGCCAAAAATTGACCTTTTTGCATCCTATGCAAATACAAAATGTGAACTATTCATGTCATGGCATCCCGACCCAGAATCACAAGCTGTCGATGCTTTCACTGTTTCTTGGAAAAATTTGGTGTTTTATGCTTTCCCACCATTTCCACTTTTGCCGAAAGTAATAAATAAAATTGTGACGGATGAAGCCCAAGGCATCGTGGTTTTTCCGATTTGGAAAACGCAGCCGTGGTATCCAAAACTTGAAAGCCTTATTATATCTGATACAATTATCTTGCATGCAGAGGAAGAATTACTACTTTCACCTTTCAGAAAACCACATCCTCTGTGGAGAAACCTTTTCCTGGGTGCAGCAGTTTTGTCCGGGAAGCTTATTCCAAACAAGGTCTACCCGAGTCAGCTATCGAAACCATTATGAATTCCTTAAGCCTCGCATCAATGAAGCAATATGCCACGACATATAGAAAATGGTGGACATTCTGTAAGGGTACAGAAGTCTTTGAGGCAGATCCGAATAAGATTATAGATTTTCTACAAAAGGAATATGATAATGGAGCGAGTTATAGCACGCTCAATACACACAGGTCAGCTCTGAATACCTTATTACAAATTAAAGATCAAACATTTGTGAATAGATTCTTGAAAGGTGTATTCAGAAAACGACCCACGATTCCCAGATATAACGAAACGTGGGACCCCACACTAGTCTTAGAATATCTGGAAACCCTTTCTCCTTTGGAATCACTGAACATGGAACAAATAACATATAAATTAGTTCTTCTTCTTGCTTTAACATCAGCACAAAGAGTTCAAACTCTGTCTAAAATAAAACTTTCGAATATATCCATGTTCCGTGATCGGATAGAAATCAATATCAAAGACCTGATCAAAACTTCCGCACCCAACAGATGTCAACCAAAGATTATCCTTCCCTATTTTCATGAAAAACAAAATATATGTGTTGCTTCAGTCTTAAAATTTTACATGAATAAAACAGAGCAACTAAGATCAGGGGAAGATCAATTACTTATTACATATAAAAGACCGCATCATCCGGCAACAACACAAACAATATCGCGATGGATAAAACGTGGGCTTCAACTGAGTGGAATAGACACGCAGTTGTTTAAAGCTCACAGCACTAGACATGCTGCTACTTCTGCGGCTGCTAGAAAAGGACTCACCATCGAAAAAATACGGCAAGCGGCTGGATGGACTGAGAAGTCCAATGTATTCAACAAATTTTATAATTTGCCTCTAGTGGATTATTCGGAATTTGCAAATTCCATTATGAAATAGTTCATATTTTGTTTTGACTATTAGTAAGATTATATTTACAACAAGGATTGTATATTTGGTGATGGGAAATTAAAACTTAGGAACTCAAATTTGATTCTTAATTCGATCACCATGGCAAAATATATACAGGGGACTTTTGGATCGCTAGACTCTGAACATCTACAGGGTGATATTGAGGACGTGGCCTTCGAAGTATAATTTGAGATTAAACGACTTACCTGAAGGAAGTTCAATCCTCAATTATACGAGATGGCCACGTCCGAATATATCACCCCCGCCCTCCCTCGAAAACCCTATACAGGGCGATCCAAAAGTAATATCGCTCAGAAGATAATGAATAATGCGGGCCAACGGCGAAAGATAGGTGATGAATCGTATTCGTTTTCTTTCAACGCTTTTTACAATACGCACAGAAATGAGCACCGAGAACGGAACTACAGGGTGATATATTCGGACGTGGCCATCTCGTATAATTGAGGATTGAACTTCCTTCAGGTAAGTCGTTTAATCTCAAATTATATAAGAAAACACTTTAATTTAACTGTATATATATATATATATAAGTGTATAACTATATAGTGGGGTCTGCAGCGTTGTAAAAAAAGACTCTTTAAAGTTTTTCCAAGCTTTCGGAATGTTATTTATTCCATCATCAGGGACTACAATATAAAATGTTATATAAAATGTAAAATTCAGAAATATAAGTACTTACATCTTTGTTGAGGATGTTTACATATATGTTATGTTTGCAAAATAAATTTCTTATGATCGTTTTGAATACAACAGGAAGATAATTTTAATTTTAAGAACCACAACTGATCGAAAAAACAGATTGTGTACATATATTCATAGAAACATAATTCTTTTGTTTCAGAATTTGAAATTTCAATTTTGACATATTTGATGTTAAGAAAGACACTATTCATATGACGTTTGACATGTGAACGTGTGTCTTTCTTAACATCAAAATTGTCAAAATTGAAATTTCAAATTCTGAAACAAAAGAATTATGTTTCTATGAATATATGTACACAATCTGTTTTTTCGATCAGTTGTGGTTCTTAAAATTAAAATTATCTTCCTGTTGTATTCAAAACGATCATAAGAAATTTATTTTGCAAACATAACATATATGTAAACATCCTCAACAAAGATGTAAGTACTTATATTTCTGAATTTTACATTTTATATAACATTTTATATTGTAGTCCCTGATGATGGAATAAATAACATTCCGAAAGCTTGGAAAAACTTTAAAGAGTCTTCTTTTACAACGCTGCAGACCCCACTATATAGTTATACTCTTAACTAGTCAGCGACTATTCCTCCTTTATATATATATATATATATATATATATATATATATATATATATATATAAACAAACAGGTCTTTTATATATATATATATATATATGAGACCTGTTTTTTCGAGAGCAAAATTTCCATCAAGCCGTCAAACGCAGCGTAGTCACGTCCGTATAATAACATGTTCGAACACGACTCTATGCATTTTCGCGCTTACGTAATCCCATTCGAATGAAAATTAGCTCTTAACTGAAGAGGCGAACGCATTTCCTTCTAATATAATCAGCAGACCATATTCAATTAGAAGAATGCATCCGGATGCACATTTGCATCTATTACGGCTAGTGCGCCGCTCTAATCGAACAATATCAGAATTGAAAATGCAAGCGACCGTTTTACTCGATTGCGCCGTCGAAATGTAACGAGTGCGACTGGCTTTTGTTTTGCATAATCATAATATCGAGCGCGTTTTTTTGAATATTTAGTTCGTCGGGAATGGCAATGAAATTCCAACTTTCAGATGTCAGGAGTGAATATTCCAGAAAAGTCAAGTATCTCGATGCTAGGAATTACGATCAGTAATAATATCTTAAGGAAAAACCATGTGAGATCAATCGCTGAAGGTTCTTCCCAGAAGCTTGGCTTTCTTTTTCCTGTGAAGAAATACTTGACTTCTCGTCAGCTTCTGATGATATATATAAGGCACAGATACGCCCAGTCGTGGAATATGGTTCGTGTAGTACATAGTACATGTCGTCGCTTTGAAAATAAACCGTGGTAACTCAAAAAATCAGAATTTTCACGAGATCGATCTCTAACTTTGACGAACTCCTGCTGTAGATGTACTCAAAACTATGGAGACTATTGCAACCTAGTTTGTTTCTTTTACGTTCTCCAAGATCCACACCTAATTTTTTTTAGCATTCCTAAGTTTGTGTAGATTTCGAAATGAGTGAAGCTACTTCGAGTTGCAACACGTTTCTTTTATTAAAAGTGTATAGTTTTTTTGATATACGTCGTTATGTTTCTAAAAATAATAATAATAATAATAATAAATCGACTTTATTCATTCATACATGAAAGGGCGGACTGTCAGCAGTTGCTGTTTCTCAACTGACAGAGATCTTCATTAGTACGTTGCAAAATCCTCATGAACAGTACAAAATCTTCCAATAAGAGAAGAACACTCCATACTTTGTTGCCTATTATACCGTACGCTGATTAACCAGTTCCTCGGTCACTCATCGTCGGCTGCCTACAATATTTGAAAGATGCCCTTTGTATCTAATAGGTGAATTTCACAGTTTTAAGTTATTTCGCCTTTATTTCGAACTAAAAACATAAAGGGTTTTCTCTTGGGAGATAGCATCGGTATTATCCAGAGAATAGGATATTGAAAATTGGTTACTAGGAGTTTCATAGAATTCCCTTTCCAATTCTCTGAACATACGATTATATCTCGAAAGAAGTGAATGAGTTACAATGTTTCAATCCAAAAAGAAATAATGGCTAACGTCTACGTCATTATTTTATTTTGAGAAAGATTGCTACAACTTTAAATATAGTAATATATAGAATAGAATAGAATAGAATAGAATAGAATGGAATAGAATTTATTTATCCTTTGTGCTACATTACATAGATGGGATACGTCAAATAAAATTTTTATCTAATACATATAAATGAGTAAATAGTATAATGTATATAGACATATATACACACATACACACACACACACATACAAATATATAATGATCTTAGCGTCATATTATCATTAGCCTTAGACCAGTAGATAAAGATAACGCAGTCTGTACAGGATAAAATAAAGAATATTAAATATTTACAACTTCAAGTAAAAATTCGTCCACTGTATAAAAGCCATTTGTTGATAAAAACGATTTGAGCTTTCGTTTAAAGGCAATTGGTGACAGTGTCTTTATACTGTTTGGCAATTTATTATAAATACTCGTTCCAAAAAACACAGGAGACTTTTCATATTTTGTATAAATATGTTTTCGAGTTGTGAGCATATTGTTTTTCCTAGTGTTATAATTATGTACTTCTGATCGTAGGTCAAAGTGTCTTTTATTCTCATGGATGTATGTCAAGACTTTCAGAATGAATATGCCTGCCACAGTTAATATTTTGTTTACTTTAAATATTTCCCTACATGACGTTCTGTAATCGAGGTTAAAAATTAACCTCAACAGTGCCTTTTGTTTCACAAATATTCTGCTAATTTCAGTGGCTGACCCCCAGACAGTAATGTTACAAGATACTATGGAGTGAAATTTTGCGTAGTATACCGTTAGCAGGGATTTGGTATCTAGTTTATTCTTTAGTGATTTTATCAGGTAGTACGATTGGTTCAGTTTCTTGGATGTAAACTCTATGTGTTCCCGCCATGTGAAAAGGGAGTCAATCATTGTTCCTAAAAACTTTGTACAGGTTGTTGATAACACGCGCACTCTAGTATTGTTGATATTTTGAAAGAAAACTTCAACTCGAAATACAGCACTTTGCTTCCTTAAGGTTATGATGAAATGACACAGGTATCTTAATGGTAAACTGTCACAATTCAAAACACAACGATGTTCTTCAAAATATTCTACCCGAAAAATAAAATTTATTTCAAGATTTGAAATACAACACTGTAAAAAAATAAACGACTTACTTTCTCCAATGTTTTGTGGTAACTGGCAAACTGCTACACTTTTCCACAAAACGACAATGGCGTTTCGCGCCAATGCTATAACGATGTATCTGCTCTCCAGCGGAATTATGTGAAATTATGAAGATGAAACATTGTTTCTCGAAAAGAATGAGTATTTTTTCACAATATGACACAAATATCTCATTTTTCGATTTCTCCGAGCTACAACGGAATTGTTTGAAAGCGACGATGAAGAAAAAAAAATTAAATATAGACCAATCAGAGAGCTGTCGAATCGTCGTGCCAACAGATTTCGGATCTGTCTGAATCCAGCCTTAGAATTTGCTGACAGACTGAGTACATAGCATAAATATGAATTATTGATTGTCTGACATCGGAGTTCAAACCTGTTATTGGTAATTTATATAACACTGTGCTAAATGAGTGCCTATGTTTAATAGACACCTGAACTTTGAATTGCTTTTGGTAATTCTTACCACCCGGTACGAATTTAATATCGTTTCGAATAAGTGATGAACAAAATATAAAAGTGCCAAGAGGTTGGCAACGTTTTTATTCAACTTCTGAAGAATGGCTGAGAAATGAGCACATTGTCATATGATTATTGATTGAAATTTCATCAATTTATGTCAGGTTGCAGCTTACTGGTTCTCTAGTTTTTCCAGTTCCAGAATTTATTTCAGTATTTCAATCCGAAAACTTTCAGAAGAAACCTTCAGTTAATGGAGCTCTCTCGTAATCAAGTTATGGAGGGATCACAAACCTTTTTCCCTCAAGTATCTCATATTGAGATTGCATTCACAGTCAATGAATATTCCTTGAAATCCAAATACTTCCTTCAGCTCAGGAAACGATCACATTATTTCTGTTTCAGATTATATTATATATATATGTTTATATATATATATATATATATATATATATATATATATATAAACAAAAAGGAAGTTCTTGGGTGAAGCAGCAAGCAAAACGTGTACTCTTTCAACACTATATTTTGAAATATAATGTTGAAAGAGTAGACGTTTTGCTTGCTGCTTTACCCAAGAACTTCCTTTTTGTTTCCTAACAAGTCAGCAAAGACTTCCTATCTACTATATATATATATATATATATATATATATATATATATATATATATATATATATATATATATATATATATATAATTGAGAATTTCAACAATAACATCCAACCAACATATGTGGCCTGTACAAATTAAAAGCTCATTAGGAATATTATTGTATGAGAATTAAAAAGAATACATTCAAAAGATTTCAAAAAAATTTCAAAACATTATTTTTCTCGCATTGGCAATAAATACGAACTTTCATAAATCTTATAGAGAATTTCAGTACTTAGAGTGATATAAATTCAACAGTATTCATACAGATATTGAACTTTTTGCAAAGTTGAAGAAGAATTAAGTGATAATTCATCGAGCACCAATGAATAGACCAATGATTTTGATTTCACCACTTATTTTATATTTTTTTTCAAAGTGAGGAATCGTGGCTCCATAAATATTTCTTTTTCTCAATGTCAACTGCTAAAGGTTGGGATACATCATTTTCGAATCTTACTGTTGGGTCCAATATATAGGCAAGGTTTGTCTTTCTGTCTATAGCTATGATATCAATCCGTCGAAGACTGTTCTTTGTCGCTATACATTCAACTTCTTGATGGACCTTCGAAATTTTTCGACAATTCAGTGACAATTGGATGGCGATTTGTATTGTGTCTTGTGTTTCTCAAGAGATTTTCATGTAGACAAGAATCCATGATGTGAGAAAGGGTTGCAATCCCCAAGTAGTACAAACATATTAAACCAATATTGGTTCAATATTACGGGAATAACAATCATATTGGCCTCAAAAAAAATTTGGACATTCGGCGATATTAGATCAATATTCGACATTGTAAGGATTAATTGTTTTGACTAAATTGACAGAAAAATGAAATTCGATTTATGTCACTCAATAAATCTTAGTTTTCATATTCGGAATTATTCATTTATTTTTTACCAATTAGTCAACTTGAAAATTCCACTCATTCACATGTACTAACCGAATACTAATCTGGGAAAAACTCTGGCTGCTGCGGGGCTTGAATTCACGACCTTCACTATGAAAAATCATTGTCCTTTGTCGACCACTATACGCTTTACGGCACAGAGAGACTTAACTATATTAATTAAGAGGGAGTTGGATGGTATAGATGTGGTGACTTCAAGTTAGTTATGTTCGAGACAACATCAAAATGTTAAAAACTCTACTAACAATGAAAAAACACTGAAGGATCACTGTCTTATGTGATGGCGGTTTGGAATATCAAAGTTTCTGTGTAAAAATTTCTGGAAGTAATTTTCTGGTTTGAAATTCGCATGTCGATATTTTGATTTTTCCAAATTTTTTTAGGAATAATTCATCATGAATATTGCGTTACCAATATTGATATATGTTTGAATACACTAAGTTGTGATTGGAAAATGACTATTTGAATATTACCATTTTATTGTGAAGACAATAATCAAGTAATATCAGAATTCGCATATCTATATTGCAATATTATGCCAATATGCTACCTAATGTGATGCTACAATATTTAAATCTACGCTCCCAAACAATGTCGAATATATATTGCATTCCGATGTTGAAAATTGGGTCTATACAAATATGCAGACAATATTGAAATATCAATGTTGTTGAACTGATATTATTCATTATCACCTGATATGCTAATTCTTATATTGGTAAAAAAGTTATCAAATCTAAATATTATCAATATTGGATCTTACAAGATGCAGTTGAAATTTATTGTCAATATTGAACCAATATTCATTAAATATCGTTTTCTCATATTATTTCAACATCAATTTCTTCACTTACGACGTATCTATATTGGATCAATCTAAATTCGGAGTTCAGCCATTATATGATGTGCAACTCCGCCGAGAATCACTTGAATATTAATATCAAACTTCGACTTAATTACTTGAGGTAGTTTCGGGAAGTTTGCCTCATCTTTATGTTCGAATTTTTCCCTCCTCGGAACTTTTTACGGTCATCTAAAGTTTTACATCGTGTTACCAATATCGTTACAGAATACGGATGGAATTCTGAAATTTTATCGACCTATAAAATTTGTAAAAACATGAGAATGGCTACCCTATCGACCTATTTTGGGAAAATGTGGGAATGCTTTAATCTTCTTGGGGTGGTTGTTCGCAGAACGTCTGAACTTCTTTATTCAAGAGCGTAGTTGGATTTGAGTGGGGTGAATTTTCCCATTACGAATTTGAAAATATTTGTAAGTTTTGAACTCTGTTTGATTCATCCTTCAGTTGAATGAATTTCAAGCAATAGGAATATTTGTTGGAATAAATTTTGGCTTTTTTTTATATGGAGATTCACACGATAGGGAAGCCCTGTAGTGTTCAAAGAACAACGCGTGAATCAAGGGACAGGAGATACAAATTAACATTCACTTTGAATTTTTGAAGTATGTAAGCCTCAGGAGAAACCTCTGTTGGCAAGGAGTCCCAAAACTTTAATGTTCCATTGAAAAAAGATCTCTGAACAAGAGAGGTTGGACAGGTCTCCAGATTCACAACAAAGGGTTGGGAATTCTGTACTCGTCGAGTCATCCGTGCAGATATTGCCAAGAGGGGAACGATTGATAACAATTCAGAAGAGCACCGACCGTGAAAGTACCTACAGGAGAGAGACAAGTCTCCGACCCTTCTACGATGTTCCAATGTAGCAAGCCAGTCTGTGAGCGAAGAATCACCAACAAGACGAAATGCCTTTCTCTGAATAGAATCGAGAAGCCGCAATGAATGTTTTGGTGCCAAACTCAATACATGAGAACTGTGTTCCAAGACAGGTCGTATCTGAGCCTTGTGAGAAGTGGAGTATTTCTTCGCACGAAATAGAAATCCAAGTTTCTGGGAAGCAATATATTGAAACAAATAGATAGCAAACATAGGGCAAAATAGAGAGCTATTTGTAGAAAAAATCTCACTCACCAGGATAGTATTTCATTCCAACCCTTACCAGATCTCGTTTCGCTCAAGAGATAATTATCTCTTGAGCTCTTCGGTGAGAAAGAGGGTAAATTACTGAAAACCCTTACTGATTTTTTCAATTTTTTTGATTCGTGGAAGAAAAAAAAATTGTTAATCAAACTTCACTCCCTCCATAAAAATATCTAAGTTCCTAATAGGAATGTTGAGAAGATGTGAACATGATATTAGAAACCTAGATTAGAACAATAAATTTTTTCCAGCAAAATTTCCTGAACGAAGCATCAAACACCAAATTTTCAGCAGAGGAGTGCAAGTATTTTGTAATTATCACAGTTCCAGATGAAGGTGTATAGGTAGTAGGTGTATACGTAAAAGTTATTTCAGATATATATAGTGCGGACCTCAGTGGACATATGGATAAGTTATAAATGTTCTCAAGCTTGTCTATCTATTTGATTCAGGTCTCGTGTGCTTGGTATACCCATAGATCGGGAAAAGGCGACTTCCATTTGCCATACAGGCAGGGAAATGGTTTTCAAAATTACCTTTTTACTTTCCGTGAATGAATCAGACGTCCATGGATGATATTGTCACGATACATCCTTGTGTTCGTTGATTAAAACTCCAAACAACACTAAACTAGTTTTATTACAACTCTTCATCACAACACAATTCAATACAATCACTTAAATTGTTCCGCTAACTTCCCAACGCTCGTTACTAAAACTATCTGTGATAGAAATTCTCTACTTCGACTTCTGCACCTAGTAATACCAAAGCTCTCTCCGATAAAAACTCTGTAGAACTCCCCGCCTCTCCACTAAGCTAGATGATAACTATCTCTAAACTCTCTTTGCGAATGAACTCCCTTCCGTGATAAGTGTCTCCTCAAGCCTCCCCACTAAGCTAGAAACTGATAACTATCTCTAAACTCTCTTTGCGAATAAACCCCCTTCCGTGATAAGTGTCTCCTTAAGCCTCTCCACTGAGATAGAAACTGATAACTATCTCTAAACTCTCTTTGCGAATAAATTCCCTTCCGCGATAAGTGTCTCCTTAAGCCTCTCCACTAAGATAGAAACTGATAACTATCTCTAAACTCTCTTTGCGAATAAATCCCCTTCCGCGATAAGTGTCTCCTTAAGCCTCTCTACTAAGCTAGAAACTGATAACTATCTCTAAACTCTCTTTGCGAATGAACTCCCTTCCGCGATAAGTGTCTCCTTAAGCGTCTCCACTAAGCTAGAAACTGATAACTATCTCTAAACTCTCTTTGCGAATAAACCCCCTTCCGCGATAAGTGTCTCCTTAAGCCTCTCCACTAAGATAGAAACTGATAACTATCTCTAAACTCTCTTTGCGAATAAATCCCCTTCCGCGATAAGTGTCTCCTCAAGCCTCTCTACTAAGCTAGAAACTGATAACTATCTCTAAACTCTCTTTGCGAATAAACCCCCTTCCGCAATAAGTGTCTCCTTAAGCCTCTCTACTAAGCTAGAAACTGATAACTATCTCTAAACTCTCTTTGCGAATGAACTCCCTTCCGCGATAAGTGTCTCCTTAAGCCTCCCCACTAAGCTAGAAACTGATAACTATCTCTAAACTCTCTTTGCGAATAAACCCCCTTCCGTGATAAGTGTCTCCTTAAGCCTCTCCACTAAGATAGAAACTGATAACTATCTCTAAACTCTCTTTGCGAATAAATCCCCTTCCGCGATAAGTGTCTCCTTAAGCCTCTCTACTAAGCTAGAAACTGATAACTATCTCTAAACTCTCTTTGCGAATGAACTCCCTTCCGCGATAAGTGTCTCCTTAAGCCTAAGCTAGAAACTGATAACTATCTCTAAACTCTCTTTGCGAATAAACCCCCTTCCGCGATAAGTGTCTCCTTAAGCCTCTCCACTAAGCTAGAAACTGATAACTATCTCTAAACTCTCTTTGCGAATAAACCCCCTTTCGCGATAAGTGTCTCCTTAAGCCTCTCCACTAAGATAGAAACTGATAACTATCTCTAAACTCTCTTTGCGAATAAACCCCCTTCCGCGATAAGTGTCTCCTTAAGCCTCTCCACTAAGCTAGAAACTGATAACTATCTCTAAACTCTTTTGCGAATAAACCCCCTTTCGCGATAAGTGTCTCCTTAAGCCTCTCCACTAAGATAGAAACTGATAACTATCTCTAAACTCTCTTTGCGAATAAACTCCCTTCCGCGATAAGTGTCTCCTTAGATAATTGAGTAGGTCTATGGAGAATCTTCGAGTCAAATCTTGGTGATGGAATATTCCATGCATGACGAGAGTTTTTGTGAAAATGACGTTCGCTCTACGACCACGCATATTATTCTGCGTTTATGAGCGACAGGGCCGGCGCTAGGACATTTCTTAACAATATATAAGTATCAGCATAGAGATTTCACTTCGTTTTTTCCAAATTAATTCGGAGACGAGAAATTGAAACAAAAGTTCCTCAAAACTGCATTCTCTTAACAAAAAATATTTCTGACCTCTTCTCATATTTCGAATTGGAACTCTTATATGGAATGATTCGAGGTCACACCAGAACCTTTTTTATCGTATTTTCACTCCCAGAATTGTGAACAGAGTTCATTGAACGTCTCTGGTAAACAATACGGTAGCCATTAAAATAACTACCAAAGGTGCCATTATAATAATTATTCTCATTTTTAACAGCGTTACCAGATATTTCTCTTCGTTGTTTGCCCTTCCATTTGATTCATGGTGGTATTGTTGTCTGCTCTATCCGCACGTTTCGCATATTCACTTTTCAGATATGTGTTGCTAATTTATAACCAGAGTTCACGATGATATAGTGTCGTGAACAAGTAAATGATACTAAGTAGTTTTGATCAACAATAATTTTTAGAACGGACAACGAGGGTTGTTTCACTTCCGTAAAATGTTTACACCAAATCAGGATTTCTAGGGGATTTCTGGAGTTTTTCAAGGATATCAGGTGGGATTCCTGGATTTCAACATGATTTCTTCAAGATTTCTAGTGAATTTTGTACACCGGATTTCCGAAGTGAAACACTCTTCAATGAACGATTGACATTGGCTGTATGGAACAATATGACCTGAGTATCGAAAACAAAATATCCCATTGAGGAATTATTTTTTGACTATCTTCTCTGAATCTAGAAATAGAAATTAAAACTTCCATAAAAGGAGTTGATACGAAAGAAAAAAGAAAACACTCGAACAAAAGAAAGAGTCCATCTAAAACAACTACTTCCCTGCCTATATGGCTCGACAAGCACTGGTTTACACAGAATTCACTTTTTTCCATGGGTGCTATCCATTTCATTCAATTTCCATATGCTTGGTATACAAATTGAGCAAGAAGAAGTGACTTTTTAAGGTAATCCTGAAGGGTGGAATCGTCCCAACAGTATATTGAAATGGTCCAGAGGCCTATTTCACAAAACAACAAGCCTTGTATTTACAGGAGAAAAAAAATGTTATATTTCCCTCTCCTGTAGGTAGTCATATTGAGGGCAGGACGAGAGAAAAATGATTCAATTCTGGGCAAGAAATATTTTTTGTCGAATGTCGTAAAAACTGAACTATTTCACGCAGTCATATATGTTTTTCAATGTGTAAAGAAGAAGAAAAGGTCGAGCTTGAATGACTTCACCGCTCTCTGGTCTTTTGACTTTGCATTCTGTGAATATCACTCCAGTTATAGGCGAAGTTCAACTTTCATCAGCGCATTATATTGAGCAGTCTCCTCGTGAGTATCACGTAAGACTTCATTCTTCCAGACGTTATTTCGTTCTTCCAGGAACGTTTTAATCTATAGGAAACGACCCGGTTCATGGGAAATTATCTGATATTTATTTCATTCAGGTGCAGCAAATATTTAATTTTCAACAAGGCGTACCTAATATTAACTTTCTCCGTGTAGGATCGCTCAATCCAGTTTTATTGTTTCGCTTCAATTTTCGCGTTTTAATGTTTCACAATTTCGTGTTCTCCTTCTGAAATAGTCTGCGAGTCGTATAGAAACGAACTGTTTGAATTGTTAGCATATAACATGAGCTCAAGTGGTATTCTGATCCTTCGCAAACGGAACATATGATCGGAGTTTAGAATGGGCGACTACAAATATAGGTTTCTTAGGCGAAGAGTCAGTGTTTCTTCGATTAACTTACAAATTCTCAGGTAGAGAAATTAAATTATTAATTATTTTCGAAAAAAGAATAGAGGACTTCATTCCAATTCATCGATATCAAAATAAGTAAGTCCAAAAAACTGTTGAGAAATAGCAAGGACGGATATTTTGAATACTGACTGTAATATTTCTTCAAAAAGTATCAGAGGTTCAATAAGATATTGTTTGAAGGATTGAACAAGCAAGCCAACTTAACATTGTAAATTGAGTTATAATCTTTCATGCGATAAATTGACAGAAATACATTCAAAGGTTAGTCACTACTCATTCGAGGTTCGATTCGTTCGGGTAAGAAGTAACAAACTGAAGAAAAATAGCAAATGATGTTATCAATAATCGAAAACAGAGAAGCAATGTCAATATCTCAATACTAGTGCACTCGAAAAACTTGAGAATCTTACGCAAAAGTTAAAAGGTGCGAACTCGTCAACTTGCTAAATTAGGCTAATTCAATTTCAGAATTAAAAGTATCTATATGTTAATGTCAAGTTGGCTTTCAAAAATCCACCTTTTTCTAGAATAAAAAGAAAGTTAATGCCAATTTGTATCTGCTCTTCCCTGGTTCACACGATGGTCTTCGAACGTTGAGGGTTTTTCCTCTAGTAAGAACCTGAAGCTGAAAAAAAAGGAAGCAGAATGTTCCCGTTTCATTTTCTGATATCCACCTTTGAATCAGAAAATGAACTGTTGAATAAAAATAAACCGTGTCATTCAACCACTTATTGAGACGTTCTACTAAAACCTCTAAATTTCAATGTTAATAACTCTTATCTCCATTTTGTATGCACCGTTATTACCACTTAAATGCCAGGTTTGCATGATCCAGCTTTCAACATGCAGTCTGTATATAAATAATTCATCAAGAAGTTCAACACAATGCTGAATGATATTATTGGTGTGAGTTGAAGATTCACGAAAATGTATTCTTTATGTTAGATTTCAAATTCAATACGTGGGCAAATCTTTGGATTTATTATGGTAATTGATTGTTTCTCATTTTCATTGATGTAATATCGTTGATATCGATTATTATTCCAGAATCTGAATCAATTTTCCCTGATTGAAAATTGCGGAAACATCAGACAGGTTTACTTAGTAATTCAAGAGCTCAGTGTTCCAAATTGAATAGAGCCCATTGTTTGTTGTTTGAAACCCATTTTTGTGGTGGATAAGTTCTCTTCTTCGTAGTTTTTTGGTTTTATAACCTACCACATTCACAACTGATAATTAATGTTAGAATCTAGTCTACCGTTAATTGAAATTATGTCAAACTATTCAACGACTCCTCCTTCGACTAGCAACTGTCGATTAGTAAATGAAAGTAATTATATTTTCAAAAACTACCAATGTTTGATAGCGTTTTGGTAACCGAAACTGCTTCCGTTCTCCAAACTGATTCAAAATTCAGCTTTTTCAATCTTCTGTAAAAATTTGTCAAAGATCTGAGATGTGACTTGCGATTTTATCTATGAAAACATTTCTAGTGATGAATAATGTATTTACGAATAATATTAGTTCAACTGGAGATCCTACACAGATCTATTATTCGAACAAGAACTTAACTATAGTTTAATTTTATAATAATAGTACAGTGAATAAACTCTTTCTTTGAATTAAACGAACTTATAATCGATATTGAAACATAAAAATTCTAGGGAAAATTACACCAAACTGATACTACTTACACTCGACGCAGGCCAAGATCACCTATTAGGCTCTTTAAGCAGTCGCTTAAAGCGGTAAATCTCAGGGGGCGGAAAACCCTCGCAAATTTTCCACCTATAATTATATAGTCGCTAAAGAGGAGAAAATAGGGAGAGATAGGTACGCTGTGCATATAGAAGCGTTCTTTTACATTCGGTGGAACGACATTTTATATCTGTCTACGTCCCAAAACTTTGAAATTGCTTCAGGTGGCCAGGTCACCCGCCAGATTGTCTTTCTGTTCGAGTGTTAGAGCAATATAAATTTCAAAATTGTTTTTGGGCTACATTGTGATAATCGTTTTTGATATTCAAGTCATGAGCGGACCAGCAGAGTAGGTGGGTAGGCAGTTGGCTAAGTAGGTACTGTTGTGTCCTATTCAAGCCCTAAACCAAAATTTTCTCGCCTATCACTTAATTACAGGCGATTTGGTTCTATGAATAATGTGCTAGAATTCATTATTATATTTATGTTATACCTCGGTTTTGTTGGCTTTTATTTTGTTACCTACATTTCATTTTATGTTATTGACTAAGTAAGTTGAATACATTTTCATTTTTTGTATATCACAATATGATGTGAAAAAGTAATAACTAATCATTTGCGTTGGGGAGCGGCAAAATATTTGCTGCTTGAAGCGACAAAATTCCTATTCCTAATCATATGATGATTAACATAGTCAGAAGCAGATTGAATATTAAAAGATTGGTGTTAGGGAATTTTGCACCTAAGATGGCAAGTGGCAATCTCATCGTTCATTCAATTTTTGGTTGAAAAAACTATAAAAATCTTGATACACCTCAAAAACTTCATCGAATAGGCACCATTCTTGTGAGTGAAGATGGCGTTGCAATCGGCGATTTCTATTCTTTTTTCAAAATGGTGTTCTCATGAAATGCTCTGGTGAATGGTTACAAATTCGGTATACAGTATGCAGAATCAATCGTGAACTTTGTACTAGAATTTTTTGGGACAAGCTTATTCGTGTTGTTGAGATATGAGAAAGACGGCTCTAGAGTTTGAACAAGGTATTACTTTTATTCACTGTACCCATTGTATATACTCCGATATAGCGTCCTCAAAATGGGATAAAATCCAAGGGGAACTCCAAAACCTTGCTACTTATAAATGATTGTCAATTTCAAACTGTTTGAAACACAACCAATTCGGATCAGAATATATGCCAGTGTTCATGGAGAAATAGGGCCTAAACAATATATAATAACATAAAGCGTTCGGGTTTTCTATTTAAGAGTTGAAATACGTTTCCTTGGCTGATTCAATTCAACACTTCTCAACGACTGGATGAAAATTTGATTATATATAACTCAAATTGAATTTGACACTCAAAAAGTACTTTCTCTTCGATATGAACCGTGAATCGGTGTGTGAAGGATCTCTCTCATTACTTGAATCGATTGAATTATTCGAGTTAGAAATAGAAATAGTTGTCATCTGGAAACTCTCTCCACCAATATCGGTTGAGGGTAATAAAAGGCAGAATTCCGTGCGGGGATGTAGATACAAGCACTAAAATTTCATTTTATCACATTTTTCAAGAAAGCAGCACGCATCGCTCTCATGGTGGGTATAGCCCCCACGGTTATTGGGTTTAGAAACTGCCGTATCATACAAATGGAAAGCGAAGCCTCCCGCACGCGAAATAGCAGATGTATAGTCTCACGCAAAAGCAATTTGCCATGTTTCCGGATTCTATTATTTTTATTTCTTCCCCGAATGGCCATATGCAATTCCGTAACGACTATCTTTCCGTTATGTTCTCTTCGATATTATATTGTATCAGAATTCCGGTCACACTATCTTCGCTCGCTCGGTCAATTTTTTTTTCTCTTCGACGAATAGCAGGAAAAATGTTATACAGTGTCCGCAACATATAAGATACCTTTTTTATGATTGATTAGCTTTTGCTCGCGACTTTGTCCGCGTAGAAGTCGAACCGAACCGTTTAGTCAGAGCACGCCGGTGAAACCACGCCCGCTTTTCTCCGAATTCATTTACATATACTGTTACTGTCACTGAAATTGTTGTTAAATATATCCTATATCACTCCTAAAGAGTGAAGCTTTCTGTTAATGAGAGAATTTTCATGTGATGATGATTAGTATTTCCGAAGATTATAAACAAAGTTATAAGCTTAACCTTTTCTTCACAAGTAGTATATATTTGTCAAATAAATATATTTCCCACAAAGTTATCATATTCTGCCTAAAAGCAAACGTGAGACGTCAAAAATTATTATTTTACCTATATAAAGTTATCCTATTTTTTCTTATTGTAAATGTAAATTTTAATCATGAATGCAAACTAAACTAAGATATGCAACTCATTATATTTTTTTGAATATTGTTTTTTCTCTGTAGTATATGCGGACTTCTGCTATTAGCAGCAATGCCATTAATCCCTATCTATTTCATTCAAATTTGTAGACTTCTTTTAGATTTTTTTCTGTTTTTGGATACATTTTTCAGCTGAATCTATTTATGGCATGGTTGTTCGTTTTCTTGGTGTGGATACCGTGGTAAAAACATAACTTGAACATCATTTTGTGAGTGCCAATGTTTTCATATCACTGGAAATGAATTTAAAGTATATTCTTCACATCATCTTGAAACTGAGGGAATAGAAAATACACATTTTATTTTCGAAGGCACTAGGGCCTGATTCAAATTTTATTGTGAGTAATCAAAATACGAATACCCAATTATAGTGTGTGTTATTTCAATTATTATTCAATAACAAGCCTTTGCTCATTACTTCCCATTATTTAGAATGCTAACATAACATAATTCAACAATTTGAAATGAAAGTATGAATAAGAAACATAACATCAATTGAGGATATGCGATGAAAACCGAAAAAGAGAAATATCAAAACAATTATTGTAAATCACAATTTCTTGGGGCATACTCAAGCTGAGGCTTGACAAGCTTGGATGCTCTGATAGCATTATGTGAATATCTCGCATTGTCCGTCCGGAAATTGTAGCCAAAGCTACCACTCCTTTGGAGGAAAAAGTGTTCTGCCTTTGCTTGGTCTACGGCGTAAAGTATTGGCAGACTTGGCACTTACTAGCTATCAATTTTAGAATAAAGTCAAATTTCTGACAATTTCAGTTTGAACCGCTGATGAAAATAAGAAACGATTTTGGTAAAAATCAAGACTTATTTCGAACTCTCTCTCTAGTCACTTCAGAGAGTATTTGTGTCCTGTGAGCATGTTCCATAGAATGTTCATTTCATATTTTCATGTGTCATTTTTATACTTACTTCTATATTCTAACCGTCGGTCGCCGTCAACGATGTTGTTTTTTGTGTGATGATTGATTCTCTCGATCAAAGTAGGGAAAACCCCCGGTTATTCTTGCAGAAGAAGACGACTTTTTCGCGCATTTTCTGCTAAAACATAGTTCTCATCCCAGTACTAAACTAATATACAGCTCATAATTCAAAAAAAAACTATTTCGTCAGAATACATTCAGAACTCATGCTTCAAAATTTTAGAAATTTCAGAATCGTATTGGATATCAGGTTGAGGTCAATATCATTTGAAACATTTTCGTTTGATTCGTTTGCATTTTCACCTGTCCTCTACCTTATAAAATCTTACATATCTACCGGACAACAATTTGTTCAGTATAGAGGTTACAGATCTAATACATTCATACAAACGTCAGATGTACCACAAGGATCTAATTTGGGTCCCCTGGTTTTCGTAGATGTCATTAACGATATCATTAATGACTTGAATATTCAGTAACTCGTGTGAGCAGATGATTTAAAATTGATTTCCACCCCGCAAGACCGTTATGAGCTGCAAAACGAACTGGATAATTTGACACTTTGATGTGATTCCAATATGCTCCCACTGAATCCTATCAAATGTAATGTCTTTTACAAGGAGACAAGCCGTAATTGAATTTCACTATCATATAAAAGGTACTGTCCTCGTCAGACCCGAACCGGTCAAGGATCTAGTAGTTTATTTCGACTCAAAACTAGCATTCATTGAACATATACATAATACGATTGCCTCCGCTAATAGACATTTTCAACCTAAGATATGGAGTTGTATTTCCATACAATTTACGGTCAATACAATAAACGGTCGTATCAACTACCCAACTTTGTTGAGCAAAATTGCTTTGAATGTTCCAAGACTAGAACTCAGAAAATATTTTTTTTTATATCACCACCTGCAAGAACAAATGCACTTGTTTTTTCGATCATTACTAGAAACTAGAGGAGAGCTTGGATACATTTTTCCATGATAAATATCAATTGAGACAGATCGCTTATTTGCTGTCAGACTTCTAGTGGCTCCTAGTTGCATTTTCATTCTAGTTTTGACTTTCAATCAAGCTTCCATTACAATTTTGTTTTTTAATGTCCATGCTTGTAGTGGGACTGTGACGAGTGTTCCCTTCTTTTTGGAGTTCGCTTGTTTTAGCCCTATCTGCCGACAATTGTATTATGCTTTTTTTCTGTTAACTTACTGACTCATTGACCTTTTAATGATTGTTAAACTGTGTCCAAAACCCACCTTGAAAATTGGTTTACACTGTTTTGATAGTAGAGTATAGTGAACAAGTAAATGAATAAATATATAAAAGTTTCAACTTCCAAACCAAAGGTTCCAGTCTCGTCGTTTATATGATCAATAGACCCCTGTTTTGAAAAAACACTTTTACAGCAACGATACGTAAACACCTAGTAAGTGTTGGAAATAACCAATCATTTATAGTTCAGCAATAAACGATGAATACCATTCATATTCAACTCGATATCTATGCAGTGAAAAAAAATTTGTTTGATATGCATCGATCAAATCATTCGAATACTCAGTCATTCATAATAATTGATCATTTTCAAAAAGTGAAAAAGTTGCACCAGGATAAAGGCTGATAAAAATTATTGCCTACTCATGAGCCGTCACTTTCGTAACTAATTGCTTTTTAGTGAATTCTGAATAGATTCCAGCACGAAGTGTTCCAGTTCATTCGCCAGATTTCGTCAACAGATTAACAAATAGTTCGTGCATTTTTCCTCCAGTCACCATCCAAAAAAATCCGAAACAAGATGCATTATTATATTGCGTGACAATATTCACGATTTTAAAAGCGAAATGAAAAGCGTTTTGACTGTTTGATAAGATCAATGTTGAACGTTTTTAATGTGCAGGGATTTTTTCAGACCTCGAGATTCCAGGAATCATATATAGTATGGGTTTTATCTTTCTGTTGCAGAAGAAGTAAATACAAAAGTCCAAGCCACATTCTGATTCCCTGTAGATTAATAATTACTATTCTGGAATAGACAAATAAAATCCCCAGTGTCTTATGTTCCATTGTAAATTTAAATTTGGGTTACATAATTCATTGATGTTAATATACAGTGCATTTTTATAAGCCCCCCTTTTATTTTTTGAACGGGTCCACTCAGAAAATTAAAAATAGGATAATCAAATTGACGCATGAATACTAGAGGTTGAAGTGAAATTGACACATGAAAAAGTTCAAGATAACGACTGGGCGCCATATGGGAAAAAAAATAGAATGGAAATGGGATCTTCTGACACATTATTTCGAAGCTCTTGACGAATAGTTTACAATCCTAGAATATGAAGTCAATATCCTCACCTACTAAAAAATGGCGGAACATTTATTAATGACCTGAATACAAACAGATTGTTATCGATATTTCTAGAAATATTCATTTTTCTCTGCCATATGGCAATCCCAACAACCCGGTAAGGTTTAATGGGTTGTTTTTTGTTTGTGAGAAAAGACAAAAAATATCAGGACGACAACAAACATCAGTGTTCAGTTCAAATATCATCATTTAGTTTTCGGTTTTACAAGTAGATGGGTACCACGTGAGCTATCTCCAAAATGGTCAAATGAACCAAATTTAACAGGGGAACTGTATTTAAATATGCTGGAAACTACTGTTGATCCTCTAATAACCGGAATCGTCGAATTAGCTCTAAGTATGAAGTTGAACTTTGATGGATTCAGACAATTATTAAATGTTGCGCCATCTTGTAGTGGGTGAATATATTGAATTCATATTCTAGGGTTTCAACATATTCTTCCATATTAGGCATGTGTATGTTGTCACACAAAAATTGAAATTTATGTACACACATATATACAACAGCCAGTGGCGGATCCACGGGGGGTTTTCGGGTCCGGACCCCCCCCCCCCATTGGGAAAATAAGAGATTTTTTTCAATTTTTATCGGCTCCTAATTTCCCAATTTTGTTAGGGAACGAAAAAATGTCACATGAGCAAGACAAAAAACTAAAATAGAATAAATTTTTTGTTTCAAAATTGAAGAACTTCAATAATTATTATTAGATTCCATTGAAAACTGAAGAGCAGGCTACATTTGAACATTAGTAAATTTTCGAGGTTTTTTAAAAAATTCTACTGGATTGAATGTTACCCAAACAAACAAACAAATTTCACTTGAAATTTTTGGACTCACCGATTGTTCTTTCCTTTTTTTTCTGGTTCAGTTCAGTAAATATGAAAATAGAGTCCTCTTCATGTTGTAGGTTCAAAATTATATGCTTTTTTTCATGTCAATCTTTTTTTTGGATCTTGACTAGTTTTTGCTATACGGTAGCTCATAATTTTATGTATATTTATATATATATATATATATATATATATATATATATATATATATATATATATATATATATATAAATCTTGAGTTATAGACCCCCGCCTTGACCTGATCCTGGATCCGCCACTGACAACAGCTATACATATACACAAACCTCCTACAACCATTCACACAGACATAAATCTATTCACGCATATACATTCCAGAAAAAATGAGAACACAAAACACTTTGAACATACTAACACATATGTACACCTGTCATCACTAAATATTAAAATGAACTGTAGAAAATGAGGCAGTGACCACTAGATTTTTTATTGATTGATAAAGTATGATTTTCACCTCGTATAGAAAGATGTTAAACATTTGCTCTCTCCTGGGAGATTAGGTATTGAAGCTATCAAGTTCCCTGAAAAAAAAAACAGAATTTTGGGTATATGCTAATGCGACATGTTGAATATGGAAGTCAGTTTTGAATATTGTATTGTATCCATGGATTTGGTCATTGTAATCGAAACCATCAATCAGTAAAAGCATATCGAGCAATTGTTCGTTAGAAAAAAATACTCCCCTTGCTGATAACACGCTGTGAATATGTGCAAGGATCTCCAAAGTAGATAGCTAATAAGTGCTTCTTTTGATCTAACGACAGTTACAGCATCTGCGTTACTACTCCTTTCACGGTTCGAGTCCGACTGTTGACAAAAGTCGCTACGGTTCCATGGGTCTAACATAATCGATCGATAAGGTTCCTCGTCGCTTTTGAAGAAACCCTGCCCGTGTGATGGTTGTTTTCACAGACAGTGGAAGCTAGAAAACAGTCTTTTCGGAAATTAGTCCTTGTGCGTGATATTTTAGTGTTCTACGTTTCGATTTTTATTAGCATTTCAAGTGCATTTTCGTGACTCCAACATAAATTCCCCACTACTACTTTTCTGAATTGGTCGGAAAACAGTTACCCTTGTTATCAAATAATTTACTGGATTGGGTGACTGAAAGAAATATCACTTCTACCACGCTGGAGTGTCTTGAATACAAAACAAGAACTGGTATATTTTCTACACCATTCGTTCGACATTCACCTCGTATTTCCCCATGAAGAGGTTCAAAGGCCCCCGGGTCAATCCAGAACTGTAACACGTTACAAGCCCCCAAATCCATAAGTCAAACATAACTGACCCGAACATCAATTTGCTCTCTATTCGTTTACATTGCTCTCAGTGTTTTCCCTGCTTTGGTCGTTCATTGAAAGCACGATCTCCTCTCTCTATACACAAAAGATTTTCTTATTTTCTTTATGGACTCTCCGCTTCAGCCTGACTGGGGCAATAAATTGTTAATCGTTTTCTCAGCTTTCTCGGTCTTGAATGATGATGTGATATTTATTTTGCTCGTTTATTCAATTTGGGAATGAATAATGATGGGGAGACTTGCTATTAAGACAATGACTCCCGAATTGATAACTGGGAGTATTTCAATGGGAAGATGAGAATTTGTGTTTGAATCTGTCATATAGATAAATCAAATATCAAAACACGATCAGGCGTAATTAGGGGTAATATAAAAACAAAACATTCTGAACAACGATAGCATCAAAAAATCACTAATACCTTGATAACAGGCAATGGTAATCTTGTGGTAGATATTAAGACGTCATAACTGAGATGGCTATATACTGGTGCTTTCGGTGTTGCGATATTGTTTCAGACAAACCTGTAGACAGGGTGTAGTTAATCAAAATTTCGCCTTAAGGGTGCGCTTGTGTTTGAAATTCCTAAAAATTTTCGAGATCACTCGATCCATGGAACACGTTGTTGCCAATACAGATCACTTTTGGTTAGAACAGAGAATAGAACGCGAGATCAATCTGACGTTTGATGAAAACAAACTTCATCTTCAATGACCTACCTCCAAGAATGATCTCACGTTCTAGTATATTCAATAACCATTTGAAAATTTCGTAGTGATCATAAAAAAACACAAGAGGAGTTTGCTGGCAACAACATTCTAGAGTGTGCACGCAATCTGAATATTCTATAAATGCAGTGATATGTGTTTCAGATATTTTCAGTTCAACCCAGAAGATTATAAAAAATAATAATGATTTCACTCACCAGAAAAATGGCATTTTCTCACTCCACTTATCCATTAAATTTGATCACAATTCTCACTCCTATCACGCATTAACGTGAATAATATTCGGCTGAATTGTGATACTACTTCTAAACCGAGCTTTTGAATTGAGATCACAATATTATATTGCTCGAATGAAAATATCAACAATCAACGAATTTTTTCAGCTTTCAGCACATGGACCAGAATTCGCAACGACATAGCCACTTGGCAACACAGAACGTGCACATGACTGTCATCTCAACTGCGAGAGTGACGATACCTGGCGAATTTTTTGAGTTATTACTACGGTCTACGTCATCAATTCTTGATCAAGTAGGCCAGATCGGTCGTCTGATTCATTCACTGACAATCTTTTATATGGAGTGAAAACACCAGTATATAGCCACCATTGTCATAACTATCAAAAGAGACCTCTGGTAGATCTTGAGTCCCCCAAGATTATTAAATAAGGTACCTACTCGTGAAAATTTCACCGAATTCAGAAGTACCCAATCACGTTTACTAGAAAATAATTGTGAACTTGTATGACCAGCACATTCACCATTTCATAGTATCAAATTTTTCCATTCAATATATATTTTGTTGAAGTGAGGCCAGAAGGCAGAGCCTTTTGTGTCCAGCTGTCTGATTGAAGATGAAATTGCTAATAGAGCCATCGCATTTAATCGAAACTCATACAAATTTCATTTCACATTCAAAAATATAGTATTTATTACCTTTTCAAATTCACGAAAAAGTGTATAATGAAACAATGAATATGCGGGAGTCAAAATAGGATACAAGTGCCTCCGAACGAAAATTTAAATTTTCCCAGTATACAGTCTGGTCCGATGATTATTTTTTATATTCGCACATTGGGAATAAACGTATAGTCAATAATAACAGATGAAGTTCATATCGGACCAAAAAACTTTGCAAGTAGTGGCTGCACTAGTTTATTGTCGAGAAATTAATCAGAATATGTATCTGTAACAAACAAAGTCCATATCTGACCGAAAAACTTTAGGTATATAAACAGCTAACCTTAGTCTTCAGATTTAGTCTCAATTATCCTCTCCTGAAGATGTAACCTTGTTAGCAAAAATATCAGTTTGGTGTTACGGTAATTAATCTCTAGGTGAAGTTTCATACTTATTGGGAGTTTCGAGATATTTCCGTACGATTTTTTTTTCATATGAGTCATATTAAAAATAGCTACGACCGAATCACTCGAATTGAAGCGCAATAGTAGAATTCCTTGAGTTCGATATTTTTCTGTAACTGCAAATTCGTGTGTGTTGCAAAAAAATTTCGAGAATTTTTTTCAACAGCAAATACCCAACCCAAAATACGAAAACAACGTTTGCATTTGAGCTCATTTTGACGAAATGGACTTGCTGAAAAGAACAACGTATTGTGGCGTGGCGTTTTTATTCGCATTTTCTATATGATAGATTCAAATACAAATTTTCATCTTTTCATTCACTTTTTTTCGTACATTTTATCATAAGCACTCAATATGGAGTAGATGGGCCAACCATCTGACGCAACCTTACGAACGTTAAATCTCGAAAGTGGAAACTTTTTCAGCGATGGTTTAACGAGGCCCTAACTCTAAACGTTTGAATCCCAGCACGTTTGTTCCGAGGCGGGGAATTAAACCCCGGTCTTGCCATTGACAGGCGAACGTGTTCCTCTACACTACCAAGAACCATGGTATACGGAAGTAACTCAAAATTTTTCAAAACGTATTTCTCTAAATGATGACACTTCATTTTCGAACTTATTTGTTTTGTATGCTCTGCCCAATATACTGCCTGACTTGAAGACATTCTAAGTGCACGTACAATGATTATGGAAGATCTACCAACTTCTGCCAGTATTCTCATTTTCATCGTACAATTGAAAAAGAAAAATCCTATTTGTTGAACTTTCAATGTATGTTGTAAGCTTTAATGAAGTATGGTCAATTTAAATGAGAACACACTAAGAACCGAGTAGTTGTTCTCATACAAAGTAATTGGGAATCCTATAACACTCCAAACCAATGGTACATGAATGAATGTATTTCATACATACATATACATATTTCATTTAATTTTTTTTATATTGCAGGAAAAGGGCATGCGTCTCAAGACGATGGACGGACCTCTGTCCATTCATAATGGCAACGGCGACAACCTAAACTCCCCCAAGAGGATCAACACCGTCCAGAACAGTAATACAGCCTACGATACTATAAACTACTCGACAACTTCGACATACAGCACCACTCTCAGCAACAACACCATCAATGAGGCTATAAAGGACTTACATATAAGCGACTTGAACATACTGAACAACGTTGTCGAAGATAAGGTGAGAGTTCCTCTATAGATGATATCCTTTCTCCCGTTTCCATCAGCAACTAGCCAATGAACATTGGCGACCCAAATAGCTACTTGCCTATAGGGACTTTAGGGACCATAGGAATATGTAATATGAAAAATTTTGATATTCCAATCGAAATCCATTTCCAGGAGTTAAACTTTGTAATTATTGTCAAGAGGATTCCATAGATGAACTTGCTGCTAGGTTGTTAGTGAAGTGTAGCCAAAGACATAACAACTGATGTACTGGTCGTCATGACAGTTTTCCACATAGCATGAGACGGAATACATTAGAGAAAGAGAGGATATGTCCATTGGATAGATATTGTGAAGGACAAAATGAAAATGTTATACCCAAATTGCTCTATCTTGCTCATTCCGCAGTCTTTTTTCTTTTAGCGCCAGTCCATTAGTTGTAATGTCTAGTTGTAATATGATCAATTGAATATATACTCATAACCCTTTGTGAACTTTTTCCATTTGATTAGAGTACATGTAGTGAAGTTTCCTACAATGATTCTCCTCCGCAGTACCCATATGTTTTTTGAGCAGACAATTCTCTGTGAGAAAACCCATCACTTCCCTTACGATTTTGATTCGTGAGAGCTTCGGCTTGCGTCAATGAGTTTTTGGATATCTTCATTCTCTATGCATGCTTTGTCTAACGTCTAACCCGTAGAAAAGCTCTTGGGCTATCTCAAGCTTCACCAGATCAACATTGGTCTTTCAATTGATTTCACGTCTGCGTGTCCCAAATGGATGCAGAGACCATTGAATGCGCTCCCCATAAATCCTGAACAGACTCAGCAGGAGCTGGGCGCCTTCGTCAAGAAAAATAGCGAATGAGGGCTTTTAGTAGAAGCTGAAATTTTTATGTAATAGTCTCCATCATAACTTGAAAACGAAACATTAGACGTGAATCCTCAAATTCCATTTTCTTCAAACCCAGATAAGCGAATAATCAGAAAGAGTCTTCTAGATATTGAAATATATGTTTGCTTTGCATTGCATCAATCGGTTTCTGAATCGGAGAACCTGAAATCCGCTATCTGCACCGTATGCTGGTTCGCTCAAAGAACACAAGCTTTCTCAAATGAGTGATATTTGGCAACACGATTGCAAATGTGTGGTGTGTTCTCTTCGAAAATGCTTGTACACAAATGGTATATATGGTACTGGTACTGAAAGTTTTTCATGTTTCCCTATATTATGGATATTTGGCGAATTCCCTTTGTGCCCTTCATGCAGTGTGTGACAGATCTTCTATTTTCTCGAAATGGGCTGGCTCTCCAGTCACTTCTTTTTTGCATAATGAATATTTCATGTCAATAACCAATTTTTTCTCTCAATCGAAAGCATGGCCAACCATGAGATGGAGTGACCTACTTGGACAGATCTACTCAAGTGTTTATATCATCAGACTATAGAGCTTGATTCTTGTAAGACTGCAGATAAAAACTGTTCTGGGATATCTGAAACGCTATCTCTCTTCTGATGGTGTGTTCTCCTTTATGGGTTATTATTAGGACACTATGTTTCAGAGAGTCTAATTGATTTGCCATAGGCGATCAGACACATTGTGATATCGCCAGCTATCTACTTATATTTTGTGTCTGTTAATGACAAGAGCAGAAGTTTTTATATCCTTAGTATTTGTCTCAAAACAATCATAAGTCTTTCCTTAGACTAAGCCACGACCAAAACAAATAGTAGAACTTATTTCTTCGTAGTTTTTTTTGAGTTCTCAATCCACATCAATCTAAAAAAAAATAGTATTGAAATCTATACGAGTAGAGAAGGGTAGATTAGAAATCTGCCCTTCTATACTTGTATAGATTCCAATATTGATTGTAATTTTTCCAGATTGTGGTAGGTTGAGAACCAAAAAAACTACGGAGAAATAATACATCCACCAAATAATATGTATGGGAAATATAATTGAAAGTAATCATCGGTGAAAAAAAAATGATACATTTGAAATGAATGATTTATGGTCAACTATTTAATATCAATTTTTAACATTTTTTATGGACATATACAGGGGTATGATGATTTTGGTCCACTATTCCTTATACATTTCCCTCAAAGTTCAAGAATAAAATAAAAGAAAAAAGGTAAATATTTTTTTAAATGTCCCCAAAATGCTATTTTCTATAGTGAATATATGAAATATTTCGAAAACTATTTAAGATCAGTATAAAGTGCGTAATATAAAATAGATCTTGAATTTGATGTATAATGTGCATATGCAATGGATTTCAAGGTGTTCTTTTCGAAAAAAACAGAATTAGAACCTCGGATATAACCGAAACAATTTAATCAGAGTTGTGCCTAAAGTCAGTCTCGTACTGTTAGATATTCAAAATTTTCCGTAATACTTGTGTCGATAGGTATATATCGATGCAGTTCCCGAAGGATCACTCTTTATAGCTCAAACAATTCATTAAAATTGTGAAACCACTTTCGATTGCTTATTAACAGTCAACTGGAAACATATTTTGTCGAATAATTTTGAAGGGAATCGTATACAAACCTCGGAAAAAGTTACATTTCTCTCTCGAGAAATTGTTCATTATTCTTCTCTCGAAATAAATAACATACCTTCCCCCTTTGAATGTAATATATTACGAATGAAAAAACATTCGACATAGTCGATGAGCATACTTGATGACTGGCGTTGAATCAAATTGTTCGAAAGATGATTTGATATTACGAATGGAATAAACTTTTCCAGGTGCAATGGTGCAACCCCTCTCGCCGAGAGGTGCAGACCCAGGAGTTAGCCATCAACGCGAACAACTACCGACGGCGCAACAACCACTTGGTGAACATCAACAACACGCTGGCTGCGACCCTCGGGCAACGGATGCGGCGGCACGGAACCGCCTCCTCCCTATGCTCGCCGGAGTCCTCACCCGATGATAGTTTCCTGGATTTCGAGGGTGAGCTTCCATTTCTTCGATTCGATCTTCGATTGAGAGATTGTCGACGCCAACTGAAATGAGTCAGCGCAGAAACGCAAAACTGTTCGACTCCGCCTACATACGTCATATTTCGCATTGTCATTGGCGCAACAGCCAGAAGTAAATAGTCGTGACCAATAGCTATCTTCTGGGACCGTTACAATTGAGCATTAAAATCTCATCTTAATTGGCGTCGACTATGTTTTGCTGAATTCATCCCCCTCAGACCCATTTCCTGGGTACACCTCTCTATTCCATTTCACACGATCACCGTTATCGAAATATCTGCCGCTCTTTGGAGAGGCCACATTATTTTAAAAAATTTTTCACTGTCATTAACGTATTTTTTAGTCCTGTAGAGGAAACAACAAAATATCCTTTGGAAGTCATTATTTTTTTCTATTCAGAATGCTGATAGAAAAATTAAATCTACAGTTATTGCAATTGATCAACTCGTTGTACATGTGCTGTAAATCTTGGTAAACAAACTACAGAATTCAGGATTATTTTTTGGTTCAGCAAGGCTTTTGATCTACTTGACCATACATACTGTTACACAAATTACAGTTTTATGGTATTTGGGGCTCTGCATTGAGTTGGTTGGATCTTACCTCACTGATCATAGTCATCTTGCATGTGTAAATGGAATGAATTCTGAAAGAGTGTATCAATAGGGGTACCTCAAGGCTTTGTTTTGGGACCCCTTTATTGATTTTCATGAGGTATCTTCAGAAATCTTGTTCGAAGCTTCCATATCTGTCATTTTTGCGGACGACACTAACATCTTGGCATCTGCGGGAAATACGTCCGAAGTGATTATCAAAGCTAAGGTGGTTATATACTGGTGTTTTCACTCCATATAAAAGATTGTCAGCAAATCAGACCACCGATCTGGCCTACTTGATCAAGAATTTATGACGCAGACCAAAGTTAAAACTCAAAAAATTCGCCACTCTCGCAGTACAGATGACAGTTATGTGCACGTCAAATGTTGCCACGTGGCTATGTCGTTGCGAATTCTGGTCTATGTGCTGAAAAAATCAGTTCATTGTTGATATTTTTATTTGAGCAGTATAATATTGTGATCTCAATCGAAAAGCTCGGTTTAGAAGTAGTATCACAATTCAGCCGAATTTTATTCACGTTAATGCGTGTGAGCGAATAGGAGTGAGAATTGTGATAAAATTCTAAAATGCTATTTTTTCTGGTGAGTGAAATCATTATTACTTTTTATAATCTTCTGGGTTGAACTGGAAATATCTAAATCACATATCACTGCATTTATAGAATATTCAGAACGCGTGCACACTCTTGAATGTTGTTGCCAGCCAGCAAACTTCTCTTGTGTTTTTTTTATGATCACTAAGAAATTTCTAAATGGTTATTGAATATACTAGAACGTGAGATTATTCTTGGAGGTAGGTCATTGAAGATGAAGTTTGTTTTCATCAAACGTCAGATTGATCTCACGTTCTATTCTCTGTTCTAACCAAAAGTGATCTGTATTGGCAAGAACGTGTTCCACGGATCGAGTGATCTCGAAAATTTTCAGGAATTTCAACCATAAGCGCACCCTCAAGGCATAATTTTGAACAACTACACCCTGTGTACAGGTTTGTCTGAAAACAATATTGCAACACTAAAAGCACCAGTATATAGCCATCTTAGTCAAAGATAATGAAATGACAGATCAAGTTTCTGAGTGGTGTTCTATAAATGGCCCGCTGCTAAATCTCAAATGATCAACTTTATTACTGAAAATACAATAATTGATAAAAGCTTTTTGGTTAGATTAAATAATAAAACTTAACATCAAGTTGATTGTACTGAATCCTCACGTGTTGAGATTGATATTGAACTTACCAGGAATTTCCATGTTGATAGTGAAGCTTAGTAAACATATATATTTACTTTGTTTTTTGCTCTCTTTTGGTATAATTTGAGTGTCATTTTATTCTACTGTGTGATTTCCATCGGCAGTGAAAATGTGTTCGGGTAATTTTGAACTATCATTTTGTCTGTTCTTGATCTACATCTTCTGTTCACTTTATCGCACTCCCAGAGGCCTTGATGTTTCACCGATATATTTTTGACTGCACGAAAAAGAAATTTGATGAATACAGTTCTTTCTGTTTTCTGTTATGTTAGTTGGTTTAGTATGTGTCAGTATTGGACGTAATGAATCTCTTGATTGGAATGTTGTTCTCTTAACCACAACCTTCCATAAAGGTCAGACCATGTCTGTTAGCTGTTATTTCAACTTATCTGTCGATATTCCAATCCTTCAGGATATACTTCTGAATTAAAATAATCTGAACCCCCTTTCACCTTATTAATTTTGATGATATAGATATCATTTTTTGAGGAACCAAAGACTGTTTTACTTCTCAAAGCTTTTTGTTCGAAAACGAATCAAAATAAAAACTCGCCACACAGAGCGGGAATCAATAATGCTTTGAAGTCTTGATGCGATATCATCCATCATGATTTTCTCTAATCCTTTTACATCTAACCGGTCAAAGTTAACGGTGTAGGGAAACCATAAAAAATAAATATACCCAATATGAATGAACTTCTTTAAATTCATCGATAGCCTTTATAAAGTATAAATTCACTCCGAAACGGAGGGAACTGTCCACCAGTAAAAAGTGTGGAGAGTCGCTTAACAACGATTTGGTATGTTTTGAATTAACAATATTGATAATTTCAAAAAAGAATCTTTTCTCCGAAGCTTAAGTGAACAAAAAATAGTGGACAAAAAATTCCGGTACCGGGAATCGAACCCGAGCCTCCTGGGTGAGAGCCAGGTATCCTAGCCACTAGACCATACCGGATGATACTACTGCATTATGACAAGAAGCACAGAAACTTTTAACGTTTGGTTTTTCGTTTTTCTTTAATTTTATTCATTCACGACAACGACAGCTAACTCACTCACTTTACATCCGATACAAAGCTATGTTCAACAAATCATTGGGTATCGTATATGAAAGAAAATTCCACATTTTCCTGGTAAATAATTATAATGAATAGGTATTATCCATATCACGACATCCATAAATGTGAAAACAACAAAAATCGAAACGTCCTGAATTCAACAAACTTTACAGTAAAAAGATAAAAGTTGGCCAACTCTTATTTGTTATTTGTTAAATGTTATTTGTCTGCATGAACACAGTCATTGAAACCTAATAAGTCAACTTTTTTTGCTATTTGTTATTTGTTATTTCTTATTCGTTATTTGTTATTTTGTGCTGCATGAATCCACACTTAGTCTCTTTAATATTTCTCCTTTCTTACTTACTACACTACTGCAGCATTCGTAAGCCTCTTGGTTTAATGCATTCGAGGCGATTCAAGAGCTTCGGTATCTTATTTATTCTATACACTTGACTGAAGTCAGGTGCTACACGGTGGAAGTGAATATCTGACTGTAGATAACGAATAGGTACAATTTACTATTTCATTCTTGATTTGCCTCTCTAACAGCCGTTGAAGCAACGGGTCACTATTCTCTCGTTCTCTTCCAAACAAAATAACCAATGAAAGATGCCACCAACTCTTCGCAGCGCTCATTTACATGTTTTGTCATTTTCACGAAAAGCTTGGGACTGATACTTGCTATATGATGATAGAAATACACAGTTTCTGATTACAATATCCAATTAGAAATACGAAAAAGAGTAATCACAGATCTGTCACTTTTAAATAACAATTGTCAATTGATTACTCCCAGTAAACCAAAATATGTGCCTGAAATATTTCTGAGACCGATCATTTTCCATTTGAAACGTTTCACCTTTTGACTCAGACACGTTCCTGAAACATGGCAGACACCAGAAATGACCTAGGTATGAAACGTTTCAAAGTAATGTTTCATGTGAAACGTTCCTGATACATAACATAACTGCATATGAATACATGCAAACACGTATCTGAAACATTTCTTGATGTGTATGACACTTTTTTGAAACATGGGAAATTCAGAAGGTATCTCTTGTATAATGGAAAGGTATTGTGGAATTCCAAAAAAAAAATAGGTTTTTATCATTTTTTATTGATCACATAATTGAAATATATGCACGAAATGACAGCTCATCATTTTGTTTCCCGCTTATGAAGGCTAATGGTGAAACCATGCCGTCGTGAACCTTTCAAAGTCCCTGTCATCGGAGAAAATCGTTTCCAGGAATAATCTACAAAATATACATTTCATCATTGCTCATTCTAAAAATACATACCTATACCCTCTCAGAATTTTTCTCAGAACAAGCACATACGCTCATTTATTCATTCCCCTGTGAACTTCTTGAAATCGCTGTCCGTCACTATATCAATGCATTATGAGGCTTTTAATTGGAAGATGTTAAGAAATAGACTCACCTATTGTAGTGGAAATTACTTGAAGATCGTTCAAGGGCAAGGGATTAAAAATACTCCATTTTTCATGCACATAACCTATACACTCCGAAGAGTAATATTTTGAAGAAGTTTCGTTTTGACCTCTCATTTATAGACTAACTCAACATTCCTCTTGCACAATGCTCATGTGTGAATAGCACAAAATAGACTTTTACCGCATTTAAAACAAGAAAACATGAAAAAGTGACGAGACAAGATGGATGGCCCTTTTGTTCGTGCTAACAACTGACAACTATATACGCTATTGAAATATTTCTGAAATGTGTCATTTGATAACATATTATTGGCCAGTTGCACCGCTTCAACTCAGCAGAGATTCAACTAAGCTTGGCTCAATCGTTAAGGAACAAGGAAGCTGATTGGCAAATCCATAGCAACAAAGCCTGGCTTAGATAAAGCACAACTTATGAAAAGCGGTTCAACTGGCCCTATATTGCCTATTTTTGAAATATGTCAAAGACATTGCTTTGATACTTTGATTATGACACGTTTCTGGTATATTTCTGAAACCTCTATTTTCAATGTTTCAAATATTTTCTCACGTGATTCATTTGAAATGTTCCAAACACGTTATGTGTTTACTGGGCTCTCGAATTTCAAATGAAGTGCGGCAACATCGAAAGTGCTGCCAACTAAATTCCTAAGAACAACATGCGCCAAATTTGAATTTCAATGAAAAAAATCCCATGGATTGGTGCCACTGTGTTGATTTTATGTCGTCATTGATGATGTGCCACAGTTTTTGAATTGTATTCACTGTAGTTAGTAATGTCACATACTATTTCATTCCAGAAGCCCAGCAGAGCTGCTCTTCGGCCGACACCAGCCCCCAGGATGAGGACCGCGCCTTCGACGTGTCCGACTCGGAGTGCTCGGAGGACGGCAACGTCAGCAGCGCGGCCAGTCCGCACCAACTGCGCGGCATAGTCAACCCCAACTACCCCGGGTTCCAGCACCTGGCGCACACCCTCGTCTCCGATCCCGACTTCACCGACGACGATCTGGAATGCGACGCATTCGCGGCCAAGCTGGAGGCCGAGGCCAACAACAACAACAACGTGGAGGACACCGACTACAAGATCGACAGCGTCAACCGCCTCGACAGCGTGGAGAACATCCAGAAGGTCTTCTACGACAAGCCGGTGTTCGACTTGGAGGAGGACAGTGAGTTCAATCGGAACAGTGAGTCGAGTAGTGGGAACTCGAATAATAGTGACGAGGACACTGAGGTTCGCGTGCAGCTCAACGTCAAGGTTGAGGACAGGGTAACAACGCCTCTGGAGAATATTGTGGGTTAGTATCACTTGTTATTCTCAATGAAATTCAAAAAATAATATTGGAGAAATGGAGAATGGAATTGAAATTGTATTCATACTGGGCAACAAACAAAGTGTTTCCAATTAGATGATGCAAATACCCCTATGTTCAAAATCTACTAGATAATTTTCTACTCTACACTCCCGAACGCACTGAAACTATCCACAGTGTTCCAGTACCTTGGTGTCTGTCGTCTTGGGTTTCTCACCTAGAATATGGTTCAAGTGGCTGCATGAATTAACATCGCTGTCTTCAAACCGATATTTACTTGGGATGCTGTCATCTGAGTCCCCAAAACCTACCAAGTAACAGCCATGGAAAAATCTATACCAAATTAATGTATTATATATCTGCATTATTGAAGCTATGAAAGCCATAAAAACAAGAGCTATCAATGTCTTGCTCAACCTCTCATCGTATCTCCATTCTATTAACACATACTTCTCTGAGTTCTATTCAGGTCTCATTTGTGTCAGAAAATAAGTTCAATGTCAACCTCAATGTAAATTTCAGCAGATATACAGGGTGTTTTAAAATTCAGTATCAAGATTTAAGGCGCGCATTTTACAAGTCAAAATAAGACTTTTCTTCCCCATAAACGTGTGTCCGCAAACGCTTCGTTACCAAACTATAGAGCGTTAAAGTTTCAAGATTTTTTTTAGTTCTTTCCTCATAGCTCTCTCAGTTTCTCGAGATATCAAGATAAAATTTGAAATAAAGGTTACATTCTAGGGTTTACATAGTTCAGTATGCCGAGTGATTGTAACAAGCCACAGGAAGATGTGTTTTCAGGGGTCAAGCCCATTTTCGCCCCATAAACTTTTTTGTAGTGCGCCGCTGGTGGATTCTAAAATATGAAATGAATTCTTTTTTTTGTTTACAAATTTTCTTGTCTCTTGTAATTTTTACGCAATAACTGCGACCGTTACTGAGAAAAAAAGGCAATTTTTTGGTAATTCGCTGGATTTCTTGAATAGTGGGCTTTTACTTCTATTTTCAATTTGACGTTTAAGTTTGTTTTGAAGCATTTGACATCATATGATAGTTGTTGGAGGTCTCATCGTGTATTTGTATTTGTCTGGCTAATGGTAACGGACTTGAAGCTCAGAGGTTATACATGCTAAGATTTCCTAATCGTCGGCTTCCCAACTATAGAACTTTCATAAATTCTCATCAGCACCTTCGGGAATACGGCAGATTTCAGATTCCAAGGCACGATGCTGGCAGACCGTGACAAGCAAAATGGGCTTGACCCCTGAAAACATATCTTCCTATACAATCACTTGGCATACTGGATGATGTAAACCCTAAAACGTAACCTATATATCAAATTCGATTTTAATATATCAAAAACTGAAAGAGCTATGAAGAAGAAACTATGGAAAACAAAAGTCTTATTTCAACTTGAAAAATGCGCCCCTGAAATCTTGATATTAAAATCTGAAACACCAAACACCCTGTATTTTGTTGTCTACTGTGACCCCTGACGCTACTACGAAACACCTGAACCTTTATTGAATAATTTATGTTTACTGTCTATTTTCTCCCAAGAAATGTAAGACGTGAATTGCATAAATATCAATACCAGCAATTTTCCCTCAAATTTATCAGCTACTTATGCTGGAAATCGCACGTTAAAATGTTAGAAATTGTTATTTGTCAGCTCAACTTCTGAGGGTTGCCGTTCATATAGTGGTGATATAGAGGGTTGAAAATGCCTAATTTTGAAAATCTGAAACCTCAATATGATACCGTCAATGAAATAAATAATCATTAAAAGGGGCCAACTTCCTAGTGAAGCTAATTATTTTGCATTGCATTTTATCACAAAGATATCGCATGCTCCAAGGTTATTCGTAAGGTTATTTTGATCTCATGAAGAGAATCTAGATATTTTTTACTTTCTGAAAAGAGAACATGCAAGAAATTGTCAATGCGGTGTATTGAAGAATGGCATTAGCAAATGACGCATATAGAAAGCGGTAACAGGATTGATCCTTGAGAAACGGCAATGAATTCGGCTTGTTGCGGTAGGAACAAATGATTTCCATTTCAGAATTAGTCCTACGATGTTAATCTAATCAGTTCAATCAGCAATGGGATATAATTTTTTCTTAGTGGCCTTGGGGCAAAATTTGGTCCAATCATACATTGTGCAATGCGTTATCAAGACCCATTCTTTCGATACACTGCTTGAGAAATTGTCTATACTCAGAATATGCAAAAATTGTCTTATGCAGTTAATGAATGAGCTACACTATATCTATCTGGGATAGCTCATACCATGCTATTGGAGTTCTCGAAGCATAGAGCAGAGCTTCAGACTTCTTGTGAAGGGAGCCACAGTACTGTAAAGCTATAATCATTCAGCTCAATAAAATGCTTTAACCACCACTCTCGTTAAGAATACAAAAGACCCATGTTGACACAAATCAAGTGTAAACTCAACTTGCGCAGCTAACCAATAATGTTGTGATGATAAAAATGTCTTTGTGTTTTAGGAGACTTCAGTAAAGAAGTACATGCAGAACTAGGCAGGGTGATCATCGAGAAAGAAGACATATTCGAGGATCCTTACGAGCCCCCCAAACTTGAGACAGCAGTGGTCGAAGAACTTGAAGAAGCAGTAGAGAAACTTCAAGTCATGAAGGATTTGAACCCATCCGCCATCAAATATAATATCGAGCCAAACGTCGAGGAACCTTTCACTAAATTATCACCCACAAAGCAAATCTCCTCGCATCAAGTCCTTGACGACACCGCCATCATCAAAAACCCGGAAACTATGTCGGTGATCCAGGAAAGTCTGCCGTTCAATTTGAAAATCGAAGATTCTTTAAATGCGAAGATAGAAGATGCATTTCTCTCCAGCGCCAAGGAGGACATAAAAGTACCTCCAGTCAAAGATAGTGTACTTCTTGATTCTAATCTCAACCTCGGTGACCAAATGGAAGTGGACACCGTCTTCAAGAAGTCAGAACTGACCAGGAAAGATTCCAACAGGGAATTGGAAGACATCGAGTGTCAAATCAAAAAAATCAAGTCTGACACCCAGCAGACCTTGAACGATGTCGAAAAGTTCTGCAAAGAGGATCTTTCCAAAGAGTACAAAGAGAAAGATGATAACAGTACAGCACCCAGGAAGAAGGAGAAGATGGATACGTTCGTGAAGAAGAGAAGAGACTACAACCAGCAGTTTGGCAGTTTGATTACTTTTCCTAGGAGAGAAGTCGGAAATAGAAACCGTGATCCAATCAACAGGAGGTCCGTGCCTATGGCCAGGGAGAAGAAAAGAAATAATAGCGAAGCTTTAGGTATGTTCGTTACATATACATATACATAAATAGACAAAGAGATAGAGCATATGGGAAATCGTACTACCTGAGATATGTTGATAGAGGTAATCGATGGTATTTTTTAAATCCAAATAAGAAGCTGAAGGATTTTTTTCATAGTGAAAAATGGCAATGTCGAAAAGTGTTTTGCCTAAGGAAAGTTTCAATCAAAAGATATGCATTATGTAAACGACACCAACTGCGTTCAAATTGGTCCATATATTTGGCAGATATTGCTAAAAACTCTCTAGAAAGAGTATCATCTGCCATTTGCTCAATACTCCACTACTTTCCAATATTCAATTCAATTGTATATTGTATTATCACAATAAACATTACATTGCGAAATCATAGTCCCTAAACATCTCATTACTCTTGTTTGAGGTTTCGGTCGTAATACGCGAGTAGCCGAAATTCATAGTGAAAAGATTGTTTATAGCATATTCTTAAAAAAAACAGGTCAGGTAATGATCACGCTCTGGAAAAAGTCAATCGGCTCAAATGTATTGAAATTGGTCAAACTTATGGTGTCGAAAAGTGAAAAAATGAAAACGATAATTGACAAATATAAATATTGAAGGTATTTCCATATGTAGTAGTTTGGTGGGTTATGGGTCGAATAGTGGAAAACATCAAATTTGAATGTTATGTCTAGAAGTTTAATCATTTTCTACAGGACTCACTATGAAAAAAAAAAGATCTCATATTTCTATGATTTTTTTGGGAAGCTTTCCGCACATTCTGTTCCGTAGTTGTGGTTAAAAGGGACACTACAAATCTAACATCACATATCAAAAACGTATTCAACAAGTACATAAATCATCATTAAGTATTTTGAAACTACTCAAAACACAACTTGACCAGCACAACAGATACATAGGACAAACCAGAAGATACTTTAAGAAAAAAATCGAAGAACATCTATTTGACAGAAACAGAATAACAAACCAAAGGCAAAGACAAACAGCTCTAGAGAGCAGGATCAACGGTTTGATTTTGAGAAGACCTTAATGAAAGACTATCAATTTGAAATGATGGAAATAACAAATAATAATATTAACAAACTTATCAATGATCACTTCCAAATTCCTACTTCCTTATTTGCCATCTATCAGACTATTTCTACTCGAATGCGCTTTTTCCATTTCCTTAAAATGATTTATACCAGTGAGGATCTTTTCTAAGTTTTGTTGGTTCATCTGTGTTTTGAATAGTTTAAAAATGATTCAATAATGTGTATAACCGTTGAATACGTTTTTAATAGGTGATGTTATCTTCGTAATGTCTTTTTTAACAACAAAGAAACAGAATGATCCCGTTCTATTTATAGTAAGCCCTGAAGAAGATAATAAAATTCATCGAAACGTTGGAATAAAATTCAAACTTGATAATTTGCCAATTCGACTCACAACCCACCGAACTCCTACTCACAAAATTGCTAGAAGAAGGTCGTAAACATTTCAAAAATCAATGAAAGTAATTCTGAAAAGATTGAGTTATGTACATTGTATAAAATGTTGAAATGAACTCTTCAGAATAAGAGAAAAAAAATATAAAATTTAAGATGCTAAAATTAAATTGTTAGGTGAGGAAAATGAAAAAATAACGAATAAAGAATGTTCAACACAATGGAAATGTTTTGAAAACAATTACTATACATATCACAGGACTACACAGTTCGATGAATATAATCCGCTTTTCAATGAACTCTCTATGGGAATATTTATATATCAATTACATACATGATTCTTTCTTCCATTTTTTCCATGTGGCCATTCAATGAAAGTTGTCCATGGCGAATCTATCGTGTCAATATTGATTTAACATTGAAATTTTCAATTCCCATGTTACAATGTACTTCATTGGCAAATATGAAACTTCGTGTTAAAAGCATACATATCTGATACACATATTACACTCTGTATCGATTAATTTTTTCCATGTAAATATTGAACAAAAAGCCTCCAGCAATCGCTTTCAATAAATAAATTTCAATTATTTTTCTCGATTCTTTCCGTGCCATGAAACATCGACTGATTACGAGCTTTGCCAAAGGCCAGATTGGAACAAATTTAGGTTTGTATAACAAGTTTCGATAATAACCCTTTGTGACAGTAAATTCATTCGTGGAATCGAATATCGAGATCTGATATATTTTAATGATATTATAAATTAGCACGAACCAGTTACCTATTCATTTTGCAGCTGTTTATACACTAAATAGTGTTTGAAATTTTCAATATAATAGTGAAGGGAAACAATAATATTTTCATTGTTGTACATCAAATTGACTTCAATCTATAGTGCAGAATTATTACATTGCTCATAAAGTTCAAAGTTCAATTTTGTGATTCAAAATATAAATTCATCGTATCCTTTGTTCCTACGTGCAATCATGAAAAATCATAAGAACGTTTCATGCAATCTTTCACAGTAAACTGTCAGTACCCACAATAATTCACCAAAAAAAAGGCAGTTGTAATCAAAACGAAACAATAAAACATTCATAGAATACTAATCCATTACAGTTTATATTTGAAACATTGACTTTATATTATGACCGCAAAAAATTGAGAATGGAGGATATCCCAGATCCTCAATCGTAATTCAGTAGAGATATACTTTTTCCGATCGTATTTAATCGAACTATCGCGTTCTTGCCAGCGCTCAAACAACAAAGTGAATTTTTTTTTCCATATCTTGATATAAATATGAAAACACTCACATTGTATATCGAGTTTTGTCAACAGCGGACAATATTGTACATATAATAATTAATATAGTCACTGAACAAAAACAGAATTTGATTTTTTTTTCGTATGATAGGCGACATTTTACTTGGAGATGAATCGTTTCGATCAGATTTTCGTTTCTAGTCAATTCAAGTTTCACCATATAAATTGAGTCATAATCAAACAAGAGTGTACTCAATAATAATCAAGGGGTTTATTGGAACATTTTATGTACTTCATTCATCAATAATTTACCCAAAGACTTGAAATTTACGAACCTTGCACTGTTTTATTATCGAATTTTCCAAAATAATATTGACTATCTGGGCACGAGCCATGAGAATAGCAAAAGTTGTTATTTTTGTAAATTAAATCTGTGAAGGCATGTTGAAACGCAATGATTATGATTGTTTTTCTTCAAGAAAATAAAATTAAGAAAAATCATAATAAATAAGTGAAAGTAACTACGAATTCAATATAACATCTCACTTTCATTCTTCGACAGGGCAATGCATCATAACAAAAAAAAAATATTGAATGACACGTCATAAACGCGGTAAATTTTCAAATGCATGGTTGCCAGATCGTGAATATTACCACACTATTCTCTTTTATTTCATGAGGGCAAATCACTGAACCAGAAATTTAAAAAATCAAATTTGTACAGTTTATCCAATCCATTATGGCGAAAAATTAATGTGTGCAACAGTTACTATAAAGTAAAGACTGATATGAAATCGTCTGTTATATCTTATTCGTTTCCAGAAGGTGCATTCGCCTTTTTTCATGGTCTGTACTCCCACAGAGCAACTGAAAAATGAACTGAGCTGCAGCCAGTATGGATTGTACAGGCTATACTTGAATCGTGATGATTCTAATGGCACAATTTGAAATTTCATTCAAATCTGAACCGACCAACGATTATTATTATTATTATTATTATCTGCCATCTTCGTTGAACTTTTGTAACAAAATTTTCTTATTTCGAATGATAATTCAGCAAAAAATTTGTAATCCAAACTATTCAATATTTGTTTCGAGACATTGAATGTTGTACATTCTGGAATAGAAAAAGCATAAATTTCTGTTTACCAAACAATGCTGGTTTGAATCAGCTCTGGGTCACTTTTTATCATTCCTCTTACCTCGTACAGCATTTTTACTTAATTCAATTGAACTATCGATGATTTTCAATCAAATTATACATACAGATAGTTCTGACATGAAATTTTCTCAAATAATTTTTCACAACCTTGAATTGATTTCGGAAATGTTTTATCAGTAACAGAATCCCAAGGATCATTCATGTTCTAGGGAGATTATAAGTGAAAATTTCCGTTTAATTCCCTCCTCAAAATCGTCATAATACGTTGAAATATTTGATTAGCAATTGAAGACTCATCTCAGTTGTTATCTAGGGATAAAGTAATCAACCCCATATCCCAAACCTCTTGATAAACGGTTACTACGAATTTCCTCCTTTCATTCACTTTATTTATTCCAAAAGGTGGATTCGACGTCTACAACATCGAGACGGCCATGCCCAAAATCGACCTCGAAGCCATCGAAAGCCACCTGAGGGCTGCGCGCGAAGAAGAAAGACGGGTAAGTGGTTTTTGATGGGCTTTCTTCCGTTGTTCGTGATTGAATGTTCGTGTTTTTCTGTCGAGAATTGATGTGAGATGCGGGCCTTTGCGGACGACGAGGGTCTTCTTTGACGTGGGCCGGAGGGTTTTGTTTGTTCGGATCGGTTACGGTTAGTGAATCAAGTCCGCGCTATTATCCCAATTGATTTTGATGGATATCTGTTAGCATACTATGTAAAGCATTTGAGATGTTTCGTTAGGAAAACCAATACTTGTGATGATCTGCTTCTCGTTTCATAACATGACATAATGAACGTTAAGATTGGGACCTACGGTGTAAAAGTTCTCAGCACACACAGTTACATCGCAGGGACGTCGCTGCGGTATCACGGCGTGACATTTCATTCACTCACATATCGCGCGGTATCACTCAGGTGGCATCCTTGCGACGTAATCGCGAAGTTTTGAAATTCGAGATGAAACTGCGACGTAACTTTCGCAAGGTTTCCTTCGCGACATCGCGATGACTCTACAATAATTATAACATTAGATGGGGAATGTCAGAAGAGGTCCAGAGCTAGAGTGTTGTGAAGTTCAACTCTTGTTAGGGATGATGTGAAACTTAAGGCAATTATACATGGTATATATTATATTCTGTTAAATTGCATACGAATGAAAGAGATTTAGTGAAATAAAATATATACTTGCATGTGCACTATGAAATACTGATCCCAAATATCTCTGGAAAATTGAAATGTATGTAAATAGATTGAATTGACTGAATGGATATCAAATTCAATTCAAATACTATTCGATATAACTCTGCTTTTTTATTAGAGCATAATTTCTACAGATGCATTTTGTCTCAATCCCAATAGCTGTAACAAGACAATGCTTTCAAGTACATAAAATCGGAAAATCTCTTGAATGAAACTAAGGAAGTTGATTGTAAGTGATAACTTGATAGATTATAAGAAACAATGTGCAAATCGCAAGAAATATTGTGATGATATGTATCAATTTATCTACATCTAATTATGTTAGTTATCAAATCATTTTCGTTAGCTTATATCGCATTATTCTCTTAACGATAGTGGTGTCCAGTGAACGTCACCAAAAATATATACCCCTGACATCGTAGCAGTTATGTCCCAATGTATACATCGTAAATATGGAACGAAAGTATTGTCGCAGAGTTACCCATCTAATTGTGACATCACAAGGATATCCTGTCACAGACGTGTTGGCTGGGTTGAGATTTCATCTAGAGATTAATTACACTGATATTACTTGCTCTCGGCCCGCGTATCGGAAAGCAGGTTAGCATCTTCAAGAGACGAAAAATGATGATGGTGTTTTTTTTTCCTGAAAATGTTGACCTTGTTAGCGAAACGCACATCGAGTGTAGGTAATATCAGTTTGGTATGAGGGTGATAGATCTCTAGAAAAATTCTGAAGATGACATATAAGAGTCTAGGAGTGTAAGAGGCTATTCTACCATTTTGTATATAAATCAACGGACTCTTTCTTTGATTGAAACTAATCACAACATCAGTTTGTGAACATTAGTGTTTTTCTATTACGATATAAATATCGAAAAAGACCTGAACTTTATTGAATATTGAATTCACCACCAAAAACTGTATCTCATAGGTATCTTTCAGTTATAACCAATCATATACACACCTGAAGAGTACTATCAGCTGCTGATATCACTGAGATATGAAGCTCTCCCCAAATCCGATATGTTTCTGCCAGCAATCAAACATTAAGACAGGCATACATTATGCAATATTCCTGCAATGCAAGTCCAAGATTCACAACGCGCTTGCGCGCATGCAATTTCCATGCAAGTCGGGCAGAATAGAAACGGTTCTAATTTACATGCAAGACTCGAGCAATTCAGTAGTTTTTAGAGTTATAATCAGAATACCAACTCAAATTGAGGAATCACCAGTTGTTATTAGACCAATGAACCTGTACTAATACTTGTTTCATGTTTGTTAGGGCCAGTTTATACATCTCTATGTAGACGTATATGTAGGAGCATTTGACGAACTACATATGTTTCAGTATCCCCTTCAACATAAAAAAATGTAACTCTGGCAGCATATGATCAATAACCACCACATTGCTTCAAATAGAGTGTGGAACTAACTGTCATTCATGGATTTAAAGACTAAAACAGAGATGTAGTGTCATAACAAATGAAACTTGCACAGGAAAACCATAATTTATGACCGATGGCATGCAAGTGCCATGCAATATCTTTTTTGCATTGCATGGAAATGGCATTATAATGTCTGAAATATTTTTTTGGGTGAGGCCGTGTATTGCATTGCAACACATGCCGGGTAACAGTTGAATGAATCGTCTATGCTCTAGAATATGTGTTTTCTCTTATTGAACTCAAATCATCAATCAGTCAAAAATAATATTGAACAGAACCAATACTTGATCAAAATCCATTATGAAAAGTACTTCTGCTGAAGCTGAAATATTTTGCTTGGAGAAGCTACTGTATAGCGTGTTGCGATTTTGTTAACCTTATTATAGTGGCAATCTTACAGGAAATTGTTCAAGAATTTTTCGAGAAATAGATCTATTTTCAATTATATGCAGCTTAAAACAATAAAAACACTATTTTCATTGAGGAAATATATGAGAGTATTATCAACCATTTAAAATTTATCCAAACAGCGTTGCACTCGGTTCAGTTGCGAAGCAGGTCATTGGAGTTTGTACAATGTCAATAAGTACCTATCCATTCTCTAGCAATCGTGTTTGCTGTATGACTTTATGTACAGAATGATTACTATCATATTCTTCTGGGTTAGGATTTCAGTAGCTCTATTATTGATCTCAGCTATAACTCCTCCATATGGAAAATTTCCCAGTTTTTACATAAATTTTTCAAGTGATTCTATACCATCATTTTGCTTATATCCATTGCCTGTCCCAGCTCAGAATATGTTGATGGATAATATTTTCCGTGTTTTACAAAATAATCTTGTTTCGAAGCTCAATATCTACGTTTTTTTTGTTCTTAGATCAGCCAAACCTATTGTCATCTCCAGACAGCATGTGAAAAACAGATTCAAGAACAAATTCGGAAACGGATAGAGTTTTGAAAACATTATATAATAACATAAATAATTGTCACTTCAAATTCCATTAATAGTGTTACGATCTTTCTTGGGTTCTTTCATTTGAAATAATACTCCGAAGAATACTAAACTATTTTTATCAACTCCACTCTACAAATACAACTACTGCACTGACTTTAAATTACTCACAATAACCCAAAACAAATGAAAAAATATTGTTTTCAGTACGAAAAGTACTTTCAAACTGATTTTGAAATTTAACAAATGATTCACTATTCTCCTGCATATCATATAGATTCTATGACCTTAACGGAGCCTGAAATTCATTCGTCATATAACTTCGTGCAGCAACTTCATGAAAATAGTTCATGACGCAAGTCGAACAAGTAAATTTCCCCGAAATACTTCACGATCGACATAATTATAAATAAATAACCAGGTCTATTGTAAACTGTCCTTGGGATTAATTCACATGCATTTCGACGGCTGGTACCAAAATAAACACAAAAGTTTATATTGCCCGCTATTAAATCCTGAAAATCGGTGGTTATGATTCTAGAAAATGAATGTTTCTTTAACCTGTCAAATCCCGGAACTCGAATGAATTATGAAGCACAATGGAATATTCGATAATGATAGTTATTGAGTATACAAAGCACAGAAGCTTACCTGACCTTCAATTTCGATATCAAGTCACTGTACCTCATTAAACAATCCTAAAGATTGACCCTACCTTCCTATTATCAATGACTGGCTTGGACTGCCGACCAACCAGGAAAATGGACATACATAATATATATACAGTGCGGCCAAAAAAAGTCCCCTATTAACATTTAAAAGAGACAATATATGAACAATATATGTCAATCAAAATTTCTCCATATGAGAAATTAATCAACGTAGGTAATTAGAAAGGAGGACGATAAGAAGATATTGGAAGCGATTTTTGAATCGAATTTCGATTGAAATTATAATTTTTGCTAATGAAAATTATTTAAAATAAAATAGAACTAGTATAATATCAAGAATGGCTATGTCAAATTTCGAAAATAAACAAGGGTTGGATAGAAATTTAAGACCCCCCTTTCAATTGAAGAAATAGATTGTAACCTCTCGGTATCTTGCCCCGTTCAAAAGTTAAGAGGTCCATGAAGAAGTAGTTTTTCAAATTTAATAACATGGGAGAAATTTTCAAACATAAGTGACACAGGCATATTTATTCTTTTTCAAGTCTCTTATTTGTTGTTGGGATATGAGGTGTTATAAAATTGGGATGATAACCAATATATTATCAATTATCAATATTATCTGGTACCTGACCTTTCATTTATCGCAGCTACAGAAATTGGTGGGATGAAACTGCAATATCTCAAAATAATATATAACATACCGAAGCGGAAAGTGAACCCTTTCTCCCGGGAGAAAAATATAGCCTATGGAGGCTGAAAACCAAGGTGAGCTTTTTCTGGAGAGGTGAATTTCATCTTTTGCCGAGGTCTGTATACTGTTAGGATATTTCTGCGGTCGTTTATGTAAATATTACTCGGAACAACATTAAACCATTTTCAATAGCTTCACTATAATAATACAACTACGGCACTGATATATAATTCGCTCACAGAACACTCAAACTTCTCAACTGGCTTATTAAAACTTCACTCTCTATTAGACTTCTTCGTTAAGCTTCACTTAAATTCTATATTCTGCTCTGCCAATGAAACGCCTCGCTTATATTCAGCATTCGTGCAGAACAGATTTGTCCAGCTAGTCCATTCGCGCCTCGAATTTGCAGTTCTTCGCTTCGAGAGAGTCCGCCGTTCATCGTCGATCGAGGCAAGTTTCAAGATGTTTCGACAAGTGTGGGCATGTGAAAATTATTATTATTTGATTCGATTTCGTAACAACAATACTGTTTTATTCACAATCATTCATGGTCTCGATAGTGTAGAGGTTAGCATGTCCGCCTTTCAAGCGGAAGACCGGGGTTCAAATCCTCGCCAGGCCACTGTGCTGGATTATCAAATGTTAAAAGCTATGGCCTCGTTGATCCATTGTTCGCACAAGTTTAGAATTCTGAGGGTTGATGCTCGTCAGCTGGTTAACGGATCGAACAATTTTAGAAAAACATGATTTAATGTGATCAAGAAATGAATATCTGCAAGGTTAATTCCAATACGTTTTGTTTTTCGAGTGGACAATGCACATAAACGAATTCAATGAAGCTTCCAATATTTTAATTTTTTGTTAATGACATTGACCTATGAACAAGTTGCAAATATTGCAGATAGCAACATTTCGATTAGTTACTGAAATATAAGCAGAATGAAGTTCTGAATAAAAGAAGAAGACGGAGTCGGAAAAACGCCAAGAGTGCGACAAAGTGATTTGCTGACTTCGCCTTCTTCCGGGTGAACAATTCATCATTTTATTACCTGAAAGTAGCCTAGAAATAGGCAAATTTTCAAATGACTGTGAATAAAAGTCATTTATCCAGCTCTTATGATGCGGACTCAACTTAGTCTGGCGAGATCACATTACTACCCCAAAATTTTAGGGTTGATAAACTCCTGAGTTGGGTATCCAAGGATGAAACATAATGCGCCTAATGAGGCATGAATTGCTCACCCTCCAACATTTTAGACCCAGAAACGACCAAAATTTACTGAATAAAAACGTTGATGGATTGATATTATTACATCGGCAAAATAGAAGGCGCTTGCAATGAGGTTGCTATGTGGTATTTATTACTTTGTGTATATATTAGTATATTATGCAACGATCGTGTAATGATGGTTATTAGTATATGAGCATAAACCGGGATACGAAACGAGCCGAAGGTGAGTTTCGTATGGTTTATGCGAGTGTATTAATAACCATTACATGAGAGTTGCATACGCTATTTTATCTACACCCAATAAATAATGAAGAACTAAAAATATTATAATATTAGGTATTTATATTGAACACAATAATAGTAGGTAATCAATCGTATTTCTTTGAAAAATTCTACAGAATTATAATTAATGGTATAACCACGGAAAATACAACAATGGGAAGAAAAAAAATGAAAAAAAGTCCGAGGTCTGGATTTGAACCCGGGACGATTGAGATCACTGCCCGCGCCGCTGACCACTCGACCATGAAAGCACATTCGACTTATACGAAAATAACAACATATGTGTTGCATTTGTCAAATGAAAAATATAATCCTTTCGATTGTATTTTTTTCTTGTCTAAGACATCTGTGGAGGAGTCGCTGTTAATTCTTCTATATCACTGCTATAAGACATTTTCATTCGATTATCGAAAATTGACTGAATTCTTCAAAAATTCAATACCTATTGATTTTGACTTGACAAACGTCAAAATGCAAAGCGTGCACATCATGCTTGATTGAAAAATAATGGGTTTCTATTGGTTGAAAATCTGTATCGTAATGAAAATCTGTATCGTAATGGATTTCATTATAAAACGGGTGGTGAGCATATAAGGGTATTATTAGAGTACGGGTGTAGATAAAATTTATTATATGTTGCTTTGATTTATTCATGATACCCTAATCGTGCTAATTAGTCAAAATCTACGAATTGGATAAAACTCAAAAGTAGTGTGCCTTATGATCACAAGGCACTAGTGAATTATAAGTTAAAAAACAATGGAGGAATCACAAGAACATAAAAATTGTGCTAGAAGAATAAAATATATTAATTAAATTCGCCTTTTATGAGTATCTCCGTTCATTGTAATGTAATGTACCGAAAATTTTATATTTTCCACTGTTTGTATCTACATTTTTGAATAAATATTATTTTTATTATTGTTTCATAAGTCAACAGTTTCATCCAAATTATCAAAAATGAAATATTCTTTGAATTTAAATGTAGGTATTCAAATTAGAGATAAGAGTACAATAACCCATATAATTGCCTACTGATAAAACTTAGTGTAATGAATATTAATGGCTCCAAACATATACTGAGCGATCAGATTTAACGAACACCATTATATTTCCATTTGATATTGTATGTAGTCTCCAGTGAAAATGTCCTCTATTTAATCCATTTTCCCAGTGATGGGTTCAAGAGATAATTTTCTCTGAGCGAAAGGAAATCTTGTCTGGGTTTGAATGAAATATCATCCTGGTGGGTGGGATATTTTATACAAATAGCTCTATTTTTTTATTTGTGCAAATATGCTTCCTACGTATGCTACAAATTTGATTCAATCTCCATATGCTTGGTATACAAACTGAGCCAGAAAAAGTGATTTATAAGTGATATATAATCCAGTGCCCATCGTTTCATATAGGCAGGGGAGTAGCTGTTTTAGATGGACTTTTTCATTACGTGAATGAATCAAAGGTATTTTGATTATATACACGTACCTATCAGCAGAGAGTGTTTTATTTTTTTTATTTGACTTGTTTCATAGAAGTAATTTATATTTTGTCATTCGGAGAAGAAGAAAGCCGAACATAATTCCTAAAACTTTATTCTCTCAACAAAAAACCCAAGTTCCCAATATCTGTAGTTTGTGTATGGGCATTGAAAACACAATAAAGGATTTGTTCCGTAACTTTCTGGGTTGCTTACATCTGAAAAGATAAGAATCATTATTGGAATCAATGGCGGATCCACGAGGGGGGGTTTCGGGTTCGGACCCCCCCCCATTGGGAAAATAAGATATTTTTTTCAATTTTTATCGGCTCCTAATTTCCAAATTTTGTTAGGGAACGAAAAAATTTCACATGAGCAAGACACACAAATAAAATAGAATACATTTTTCTGCTTCAAAATCGAAGAACTTTAATAATTATTATTACATTCCATTGAAAATTAAAGAGCAGGCTACATTTAAACATTAGTGAATTTTAATTTTTTAACAACCAAATTCATCAATTTATTCAATTCAATAATCCTCCAATTCCAAAAAAAATAATTCTCAAGAATTAAAAATAGTACAAACCAGATCCGGATTGAATGTTATCCAAAAAAACAAACAAACAAATTTCGCTTGAAATTTTTGGACTCGCCGATTGTTCTTCCCTTTTTTTTTCTGGTTCAGTCGGTTCAGACGCTGGATCAAGCCGAGTAAAATATGAAAATATAGTCCTTGTGTTGTAGGTTCAAAATAAAATCTTTTTTTTTCAATTTGCAATTTTTCTCGATGACACTTTAAAGAAAATTGACACTTGTCAGGCTTATCGAGGAAAAGTTCGAGAAATTTCTGACAGTGCTGCCATTGGATCCTTTTCGGCGCAGTATTTGAAAAATTGGACTTTTTACATTTGTGATGAGTATTGTGTATGCCGGTAACGATTTGAATATACTATGTATGAGTAGAATATGCTGTTGATTAGGTTAAATCAACTCGATTCGATTTAAAAAAAGTAAAGTTTCGAACCTACTTCACCTCCTGGCTACACCTTCAAATTTTGCTCATGTCAATCTCTTTCCCCTTTTTTTTTGGATCTTGACTAGTTGTTGCTATACGGTAGCTCATAATTTTCTGTTTTATATATATAAATATTGAGTTATAGACCCCCTTGACCTGATCCTGGATTCGCCACTGATTGGAATCTGTAGAAGGGCAGATTTTTATTTCACGCCGAAAAGTTGCTGCGTCACTTGAGAAACAGTTCCTTCTGGAAAGAACAAGTTAGTCGACAACTTCCCGTATAACTCGAATTTGCCTATCAAAGAAATTACAAGATATGAAATATTTCACAAATGTCAATACGAAGATTATCAACAAGAAATTTTTGCATTTGAACAGGAATTTGCGTTCAAGTTTTGAGAAAGGAAGCGGATTCAATTTCCGAAACGTTAACGATAAGTATTTCCATATACAGTGCTTTTATTTAATGTCCCCCTATTTTATTTTTCGAACGGGTTAACTCAAAAAAATTGAAACTTGGGATAATGAAATTGATGCCTAAATACTATACTTTGGAGTGAAATTGACAAATGAAAATTTCAAGATGGCGACTCTGTCCATGTAGAAAAAGAATTGAATTGAAAGTTGTGTCTTGTGATACATCATTTTGAAGTTCCTAACGAATACTTCACAACTCTAGAATATGAAGTCAATATCTTCACCCACTACAAAATGGCGGAACATTCAATAATTGCCTGAATACACCAATGTTTAACTTCATACTTTGAGGAAATAAGCTGAGTTCAGTTCAGAAGATACTCGAAATAGTTGCTCTAAACGTCTTGACCTAAGAACAGCGTATCCTATATTTCACATCGAACATTTTCAAACACAGCTATATTCCTACAAATATTCTGGTCACATTTTGCTTCAAATATTCCCATAAAAAAGTCTAAAGTTGTCAAATCTGGCAAGCGGGCTGGCCATTCCGTGGGACTTCGATGGAATCACTTCGACAATTTCGGTGATTAGAGCATCAACAGTAGTTTCCAGCATATTCAACTGAAATTCCCCTGTTACATTTTGTTCAATTGACCATTTTGGAGATATTCTACTTGTGAAATCGAAAACTAGATGAGAATATTTGAACTGAACAAGAAGTATGTTTTCGTACTGGCATTTTTGTCTTTCTTTATGAACTAAAAATAACCCATCAAACCTTTTCGGGTTGTTGGGATTGCCATATGACAGAGTAAAACGAATATTTCTAGAAATATCGATATTAATGTGTTAACGCCATTTTGTGTTAGGTGAAGATATTGACTTCATATTCAAGGTTGTAAAGTATTCGTCAGGAGCTTCAAAATGATTTATCACACGACCCACCTTTCCATTTAATTTTTTTCCAAATGGCGTCCAGTCGCTATCATGAAATATTCATGTCAATTTCACTCCAAAATATAGTATTAATGCATCATTTTCATTATCCCAAGTTTCGATTTTTGGAGTTGACCCGTTCAAAAAATAAAAGGGGGGACAATGAAGAAAAGCACTGTATTTGAGTTATACGAGAAGTTGCTGATTGGACTTGTCCTATCCAGAAGGAATTGTTTTTCAATTGACGCAGCAACTTTTTAGACCAGGGCCGAAGCCTTCAAGAATGGTAAGAAATGAAAAAAAATTACAGTAGGATGAAACCCATTAGAAAAGGAGGAGAATATGATCAAAATGAAAGGAAAAATAAATTACGGTCGATCCGAGTTCGGGAAGTGGGAGGGGGTGAGTTTTTGAGGGTAAAAAATGGTTTATCTTGATTTCCGGCAAAAAGACAAGTCCTATGGAAAAAAGTTAAATGGCAAAGTTGTAGGTAATGAAAAGATCTACAACTTTTGTACAACAGTTTTTTCACATAACCTCAAAATTTAGGTGAAAAATTCAAAAAACCAAGTTTCTGGTTTTTTATTTATATCTTTTTCAAAAAAAAATTTTTTTTTACGAAATTTGGTGAAAACTTACCTTATTATGTCCCAAATACACTGTAATTTATTTGATTTGAAATATTTAGTTTTTCGCCTTATTTTAACTTAATATCACAAAAGCACCCTAATTTTCAATCGAAAATTCTGACGTCAAAATATCAGCTTTTTTCAAAAAGTTTTGGGGCTTTTTGTTCGTTGAAATATCTACTTTCTGATGTTGTAAAAAAAAAAAACATTACTATGGGAAATATTCTCAGAAAATGCAAAAAATTAAAAAAACTTAAATTCGAAAAAAAAAATTTGATCACTATGTACAATTTCATCAAAAAAATGTGATTGCTGCCATTTTTTTTTTTTAGTAAAAAACTTTATTTATTAAATTCGAATTACATTCATGTCATAGAGAATCTCATATACATGTAAATCGTACTATTGAATTTAGATACTTAATTCTGATTACGTTATTCATTGTATTTTTTTTCAAAAACGTTAATCTTGTTATTTATGAATACCTCATCTGAAATTCTAATCAGTTATTCATTAGTTTTTGTCTCTTTGAAGGTATTTCTTCATCGTAAGATTCGACAAACCTTTCCAACTCTAGTTGATCGTCGAAATCTTCAAGACCATCATCTTCGTCTCCAATGTTATTTCCAGTCTGCATTGATTCTTCATCCACAATTTCATTTTCACAAGATAATTTTTTATCTAACGAGAAAAACTAGGACAAAATAATAAAAAGTTTAATGAAAAGATTACAGTCACAAGAATTTTCCTGTAAACATGTTGAAGAAGATGCTGATGCTGACATAATTAGGACCTGGATAGAAGTTGCCAGAGATACTTACAAAACTGTCATAGTTGTGGGTCAAGATATTGATCTTTTGGTCCTTTTGAATCAATCAAATTCAAATAATCATGACATTTATTTTCTCAAACCAGGCTCTGGAAATGGAAAGGATCTATTTCTCACGTCTAATAGTTTTAAACATGAATCGTTCAAAAATATTGTTGCCGGAAAAGGAAAGAAAAGTATCGTTAACTCATTATCAGACGCGAAAGATTTATCAAATTTGGCCAATGTTTTTTATAAGAAAGATGAAAGTAAAGAGAATATAAAAAAAATGGATTACAATTAATCAAATCTTTTTATAAATGTAAAAAAGAAAAAATAACACAAAACCAATAAAGGTTTCAAAAATATCAATTGGCAAAAATTAAATCATCCTTCATTTTGGCAAACCTCCCACCCACAGAAGAAGCAGCAGAACAACATTGTTACAGAGCATATTATCAGCTTCAAACTGGGTTGGGTAAAGAATTGACAGCAACAGATTGGGGCTGGAAGCAAAATCAGCGTGGCATTATGCCCAAATTTACAGAAAAGGATTTAATTCCGGAAGTGTTGCTCAAAACTATTTGCTGCAGCTGTGAAACTGGATGTAACAGTTTAAAATGTGGCTGCCGAAAACATGGTTTAAAATGCACAAATTTATGCACTAATTGTCAGGGTTCTGAAAGTTGCTCCAATATGGAAGAGAAAATCTACGAGGAAGTAAATGATTCAGATGAAATTGTGGATGAAGAACCAATGCAGACTGGAAATAACATTGGAGACGAAGATGATGGTCTTGAAGATTTCGACAATCAACTAGAGTTGGAAAGGTTTGTCGAATCTAACGATGAAGAAATGCCTTCAAAGAGACAAAAACTAATGAATAACTGATTAGAATTTCAGATAAGGTATTTATAAATAACAAGATTAACGTTTTTGAAAATAAATATAATGAATAACGTGATCAGAATTAAGTATCTAAATTCAATAGTACGATTTACATGTATATTTATATTGTATGAGATTCTCTATGACATGAATGTAATTTGAATTGAATAAATGAACTTGTTTACTGAAAAAAATTGCAACAATCACATTTTTTTGATGAAATTGTACATGGTGATTAAAAATTTTTTTTCGAATTTGACTTTTTTTCAATTTTTTGGCATTTTCTGAGAACATTTCCCATAGTAATGTATATTTTTTTCACAACATCAGAAAGTAGATATTTCAACGAACAAAAAGCTCCCAAACTTTTTGAAAAAAGCTGATATTTTGACGTCAGAATTTTCGATTGAAAATTAGGGTGCTTTTTTGATATTGAGTTAAAATAAGGCGAAAAAATAAATATTTCGAATCAAATAAATTACAGTGTATTTGAGACATAATAAGGTGAGTTTTCACCAAATTTCGGAGGAAAAAAATTTTTTTTTGGAAAAGATATAAATAAAAAACCAAAAACTTGGTTTTTTGAATTTTTCACCTGAATTTTGAGGTGTGAAATGTGAAATGTGAAAAAATGTGAAAAAATTACAGGAACAAAAGTTGTAGATCTTTTTATTACCTACAACTTTACCATTTAACTTTTTTCCATAGTACTTGTAGTTTTGCCGGAAATCAAGATAAACCATTTTTTACCCTTAAAAACTCACCCCCTCCCACTTCCCGAACTCGGATCGACCGTAATTTATTTTTCCTTTCATTTTGATCATATTCCCCTCCTTTTCTGATGGGTTTCATCCTACTGTAATTTTTTTTGGTTTCAAAAATTATCGGCCCTGGTCTATTTCGGGGTAGATTGAAAATGTACCCTTCTATAGTATTTTTCACAGTAAATGGTATTGGCTCATTAACTGCAATAGACTACCCATTGTGTTTACCAATCAACTAGCCATTGTGTAGAAAATCATCTGGTAAAAGATGCAAATGTGCTACAGGATCGAACTTAAGAAATTTGAATTTTGCATAATGTAGGAGATATACAAATAATTTATTTAAATGTTACAATTCTATTCTATATTCAATTCAGTGTTGCTATCGCTATCCTCATCTAAATTAATTATAATTGGCGCAATTGATTTTACAACATTTATAACATGACTAACAGAACTTTTCCAACTCTCGGTAGGAATGTCATTCATACAGTTGCTAATGATTTCTACCACACTACCACTTAAAGTGGGAGAAGCATTTTTTTCGCGCACGCTCGATTTAAGTTGGTGCCACATAAGCTCTATGGGATTGAACACGCAGTAGTAGGGAGGTAGTCGTAACACTGTATGTCCCAACTCTTCTGCATGTGTATCACAGTAATACGTTTTTTTTTAAGAAAATGACTGCAGCACTTGTAAAAGTTCTTGTTTTGTATAATTTTCCTCAAAATATATGTCATTTGCAGCCATGAAGTTTTGAATCTCCAATTTCGTATTCTTTGAGCCAGGAATTTTTTGCAATTGTCGACTATGATAGCTTGCGTTGTCCATTATTATAACGCTGTTTGTCGGAATGTTGGGTAACAGACAATTCTTAAACCAATCTTCATAAAGCTCTGCTGTCGTATCTTCGTGATAATCAACACAAGAGTCCTTAATATTTTTGGCAGGAAGCCACATAGCGTTTGGGATCCAACCATTTTCTGATCCTGCGTGTAATATTGTGATTCTCTCCCCTTTATTCGATGTTGCTTTTGTTTTACACTTATCAGAGGAATCAGACCATCCTTTGGAAGGGGTGTCATGCGTGTCAAACCACGTCTCGTCGAGGTAGAGTATTGGCCGATTTTCAGACCGGTATTTTCTTATTGACGTTATATATTCAGAACGCCAGTTTATTAAACGTGTGGATTCCATTATTACTTGTCTCTTGTCAATTTTGCGATATTTAAAGCCCATTGCAGACAGAGCTCGCCAAAGAGTAGTGAGGCCACAGTTGATGTGAATTTCGTCATGGATGAGCCGCTGTTTCAGCCTTTTGATTGTAGGGATACGCTGTTCATCGTACATAGTGTAGATTTTTCGCCTTATCAAATCTTTTTCCTAGTCGTCTAGACTTTTTGTGACACCGGAATCTTCACGCTTTTTTCTTGATTCCATGGAATTTTTAACAATTCGTCTAACTGAAGTGAGAGGCACCTTCGTCAAATTACTGGTTACTTTTGCTGCAGCACCCGCGTTATATCCTTGCTGAAGTAAGGAACTATACACATTCTTTATAATGATTTTCGCGTCACAAGATAAGTGATTCTTCCTTAACGAACCACTGGAAGAAGCACTATTACTTTTTATCCACGGACGCCACATACTGCCTATTCTGTACGTTGGGGTATAAAATCTTTGCTATTAATGTCTGTAATAACAAATAAATTTATAAAATTATTGCACGCCGTAACACAAGTGAACACTTCCAAAATGAACAAGAAGTGTAAGCTGTAATCCTCTACAATCCCTCTCTGAGAAACAAAATTACCTGAATCCGGTCCTTTTACATTTATGATGTGCTTCTCGGATTTTACAACTCAAGGGTCTGATTGGTTTCATTATAATCCTTCAGTCAATACCATTTATTGTGAAAACTACTATACACTTGTATAGATTTCAATATTAATTATTATTTTTTCAGATTGTGGTAGGTTAGAAATCCAGAAAAATACGGAACAAATATTTATCCACCACAAAATGATGACGCTCAAACAGTACAATAAAGGACTATCACATGAAAATATCAAATATTTCGAGTACATCCCAGCTTCATTTGTTATCTAAGCCATGATTCAGCTCGTGCCCGAATGACTGGCAGAGGTCACGGAGATAATATTAAGTGGTCATGACTAATGACCACTGATAAAGAGATATTTGTTAATCCTCGACAAATATTAACGAAACGAATTGCAGATATTATCCTATATAAACTATATGACCTACAAATCGAGTGCCAGCTGGGATTATCATAGGGTCGATCAGAGGCGGCGCGACATTTAAATTAATTTATGTGATAGATATGAAATCTTAGATAATAATAAGTATGATAGTCCTTTTCCTAATTGCACTACTATGTGAGAGTGAAACGAGTTTTTCCGTAAACCATCGCTGTTGCCTCCCCACAGAGAGCAGTTTCTAGAAAGTATAAACTGTACCAGCTGAGACTGACGAGGTCTAATTTTTCAATGTGCGATTCTTAGCGCGGAAAACCGGTCAATCACCGATCACATGAATTGGCATATGCATATCTACCCCTGATCAAACAAATGCCCGAGCAAGACATAAATGTCACATATCGAATTCACTTGCCGGTCACCCGGTTTGAACCTGAGACCGATATAATTACCGGTCCGACCATCAACACATAAAACCATCTGAATACATATATAGACCGTAAGAGCATGACAGTTGGAAGTGTATGATTTTATTCCGCTTGCCTTTTTGATGGTCGATAGTTGGCCCACAATTGAGCCAGGAATAGTGGGTCCGAATCTCCGGCCGCTTGACGGCCATATTTGAAAACGCGTTTTTATTTGTACAATATTTTTAAGTTTTTACATGATCTTATACCGCTTGCCATTGTAACACACGCTCATTTACACTTAATGGAGCTTGAATAATGGCAAGCGGTATAAGATCATGCAAAAACTTAAAAAATTGTACAAATAAAAACGCGTTTTCAAATATGGCCGTCAAGCGTCCGGAGATTCGGACCCACTATTCCTGGCTCAATTGTGGGCCAACTATCGACCATCAAAAAGGCAAGCGGAAAAAATCATACACTTCAAACTATCTATCATGCATTCAAAAAATGAACAATTTGTTCAGGCCAGTTTCGGGCTACAGTGTAGGTGAGTTGAGGCTGGCCTGAACAAATTGTTCATTTTTTGAATATTTGATTTAAAGCCAGTCTTCAAGCATCCCCATGAATATTTGTTTTATCTATCATGCTCTTACGGTCTAATACGTAAATTGATGAAATATCTGTGAAACTTTTTTCTCGCACGCAAATAACTTTTTTATGACCTTCTCATATTCACTTGTTTGTAAAAAAGTAGGATTTATCGGGATATTGATTGGTTGCCATGGTTTTTGTACCGAAATTTGGAAAATTCGACCAAAAATGTAATGACTATTCAGACACTGAAGAAAAATATCTTCTTACTACTCTATACTTCTTTTTGGTATCTGTAATGACTCTTTCCTAAAAGTCATATAAATTTTGATTCGTGATATCAATAAACAGTTTATTCACACTAATATAAAATTCTCACTATTGAATTGAACTTTTGATTCATTTATACTTTAATATCCCGTTAATGTAAGGTTGACCACGTCGGTAATCTGTCACAAGAATTTGACGTCATGAATATTTCAATTGAAATTTATTTGTCTAATAATTATTGACGACAACTTGAAGTCTTATAGCAGAATATTCAGAGTTTTTACTGATTGACTCAAAAATTTATATTGATTCTCTTCCCAAAGGGATCAATTGTAAACCTCCTAATATGAAAAGATAAGCGAATAATGCTAGCATAGAACCGCAATGAACCTGTTTTCAGTCTAGTGTTATGCTATATATTCTCGAATTAGGCATTTCTTTTAGATAGATAGATTTTTTATTCACCATCAAAATTACAATTATATAAAATAGCAGCAAATACACAGTCTTTTGTCATATGGTAAATGAGGGGATTGCCCCAAAAAAGCTCCCAAGGAGCTTGTCTATGGGCAATTTCTACATTTCAGACAAAGATGGGTTGAATCAGCCCTATACATATTTTATTAATCAGAAATTCCGGTGAGTGATAATAAGGGTGTGTATACATGAGCATGTGAGTAAAAGGGGGGTAAAAATCATTGAAATCAAAGAGTTTTAAAAATTCTGAAGGATTTTTCAGAATGAGATTGAAAAAACAATAATACGAATTAATTCTAAGTAGGTACATCAGAACAGAACAGCTGAAACATCGTTAAAATACATAGACATATAAGTTTGCTTAAGACTATAGTTGGTCATAAGTATAAAAAATAAAAATGTTGAATATATATATAAAACGTTGTCATAAGACTCTATGCTAATGGTGTAATAATGTACAACAAAATAAATGAAATATAAAGTTTGTAGGAATTACTATGCTCTATGCTGATAAGACGTTGTTTTGTCAAGAGTCAATGAGATTGTGCAAAGTAATCCTATCAATAGACAAGATCCAAGCCTTCACCTTTTTTTTGAACAGATTCAAGGAATTTATTAATTTTATTGAGCCTGGTACCATATTCCTCAACCTTGGGGCAATATAAGTAAAGGATCGTTGGCCTGTTGATTTGAGGGCACGTGGTAATAACTCGTTTGCTGAAGTTTTTCCTCTTGTACGGTAGGGTGAGTGAATGTTAACACCGATTCACCAAAGAGCTGTCGTGGATCCTTTATCTGGATTTCATTGAACAGGAGATCGGAAGAGTGGTGGTTTGTTGAATATTATTCTCAAGATCTGCTTCTGGACAATTTCCAGAGGCATTCCGTCTACTTGTCAAAAATCTCAGATGAATTAATCCCCCAAGAACTTTCGTTTATTTTTTTCAAAAGAGTGTGATTTCTTTAGTTAAACTGGTGTTTGTCCCCCAAACATCACGTGATCTGGAATGCCTAATATTGTATGGTTTTTATATTGATTTGCTTATTAATTATTTTGTTTGCTGAATATTGAGTCTTTACGAACTCAGTTGAGATAGCACAGAACCCTATACCAGCTTACAGGATTAGTAATGATCCGCCGCCAGTGTTTCATCTAAGATACGCCGATTGTGAATGGAATTTCTGTTGTTATTCTGTCTCAAGTGAACTCATATAGAGTAGTATATTGTATGAAAAAACAAACACCGTTGAATACCGCCCTTCCTCTTGTACTGTAAAAATTTTTTTGGGAAAAAAAAGATCCATTTTTATTATTGAATATCTTCATGCACTCGTAAGAAAAATGGCGTATCTAGCTCATATGGAAATGTTATATAAAAATGTTTCTGCACTGTCTTCCTTTATCGGTCCCAGAAATTCCCTGAATACGCCCCTGAGAGCAAAGTTAATCTGATGGATATGGATTTCAGGTCGGATCGAAATCGCAACTTCCAAAAAACAAGGCAAACGGAGAGCCGAAACTTTTGTACGCCCATGCCGCGGCATGCGATCCAGTTCAAACAGACAAATAGCGTCGGATTATGTACATATGTTGATTCACTCACTCTCCTACACTAATAAAATACTCAATGCTCCTAATGAAAACGCTCCCGAAACCGAAAATAGACCCTGCGGAAGGTAGCATAAGGTCGAAACGTGGTACCCTCGCGTTTGTTTACTTTCGTTTATTTCGCGGACTGATGTCACTGGATTCGCAACTCGGAATTTCTGCTGAAAAGTTTTCGGAAGTTTAGTTGACGGGGACCGGTTTTTCGTATCGCTTCGGGATGGAAAAGTGGAAGAGGTGATTGGAGTAGTGATTTTTTTTTGTTTTGCGAGTGATTTTTCAGGATGGAGTTTCCTAAGTCGACTAAAACCAAAGTGAGTGATAGATAAAACTGAAAATGATAACTAAGAATAATATGCCATTGAAAGATATCAGGCTACGTTTCCCAATATCATTATGCCCAGTAACAGTTTTATTTCAATAGTAGAATTGGATGTGAAAGCAATAAAGTTCATTCGGTTTTTTCCGCTGTTTTTTTCAATTACATCACTTGCGCTGATCATCTATCCTTTCTACAGTTGCTTTTTCAGAATCAGTTGTGTTTTCTGTAGTACTTTTTATTTAGATGAGTGAAGTCGATTCATCATTGTTTTCCCCTTTTTCCAGTCGTTAGGTAGTTCCATATAGAAAAAAAATCAGAAGTTTCTCAAACTCTGGGATGTTGTTTGGTGATAGTTAATTAATATTCTCTCGAATCTTGGAACTCAAAGACACTGTCTTGGAGTTCTCATGTATGGAATTCAGTACCAAAACATTAATTGAAGCTTCTCGATTCTATTCAGAGAAAGGCAAGTCTGTCTTGTTGGTGATTCTTCGCTCACAGACTCGCTCACTTCATTGGAACACCAAAGAAAGGTCGGAGCCTTATCTCTCTTCTGTAGATATTTTCACGGTCGGTGCTCTTCTGAATTGTTATCAATCGTTCCACCCTTGGCAATATCTACACGGATGACTCGACGAGTAAAAAATTCCCAACCATTTGAAGAGCACACGGGAAAAACGATGAATGTCCAAAAACAATAAATCTTCAGGAAAAATTCGAGTTATTAGCAAGTCGGTTATGTATTTTTATCAAGTGAAAAAAAACAGCCCCTCCGTATATGTTATCCTATTTATGTAAATGCGTTTTTTCGGTTACCAGACCTGTCAATCTAAAGATATCCCTCGAAATACATTATGATTACATATCATGTCTGGGAAAAATGATAAAAGTCCAATTTTTGTAAGAAATTTATTGGCAGTTCTTATAATAATAATATTCTGGCCACCTTATCCTAACTCAACCTATGAATACTATTCTTGTTTGGGCGGTAAATGAAGAACTTGAAGAACTTTGTAGTGTCAAATTTTGCCATAGACAAGGTACCAAACCTAAAAGTGATGCAACAATTAATACAATTTTTTAATTTTATTTTTTTAGACATCACATACCCTGATTAATAAATCTAGAAGTCTGAATTTTTCATCTCTGCATGCTCAAAATAAATTATTTGTGGGGTAAATTCAAGAGGAACTGCTGTGACTGCTCGCTGCAATATTTTGATAACTTCCTGATATCTCCATATTTTTCTTTAGACAACGGCAGTAAGTCTAGGGAAATAAAAATATTTATACAAACTTGGTTGAACTATAAAAATAACGTACCTTTATACAGCTTTTCCGGTAGACTAAATTCGCCACTTTGGTTGGATGTGAAAGGCTTTCCAACAATATCAGCTGATTCCCATGCACCATTGTATGAAACGCGATAATATACTAGTCTAGGATGGTCAACAGAAACTTTTATTTCCCTTATAGGCCTGGAACGAAAAGGACATTTTTTATTTTTGTAGAGCGGCTCTAGGTGTGTCCTCCAAGAACGAAAATAGTCTTGGTTTGTGTCTTCCACGTCAAACGGGGCAGGTTTTACTCTAGATGATCGTAATACATCAATCCAGTCGGACGGAGTTTCTGTTTTTGATTTCTGGTTAACCAAACCAAAATCTTTGTCACACTCCATGTATGAGTGGCCACGTATGGGGAACGTTATCTGAATCTCTTCTAACCTTCTCTCATAGTGTACGACATGGTGCAAAAATCGAAAAACTGTGTAATTCTTGTTCTGCCCTCCGCAAGAATCACAGAATATCTGAAGGCGTTTGATATTGGCAGGTAAATAGTTGTAGATGTAATGATGTAGAAGAGAACAGACGTTGTCACTTCCTTTTTTCCCTATTATTTCACTGTATGCATAAAAAACACTTTGCTGATTAGAGAGGACATGCAAATTGAACAAATACAATGATAGTTGACGGCTATAATAGACATCATTAGTTGAAATATTAGGAATAGGCAAATTTTTTGAGAAATCCATACAAATTGATTCCAAGTCTACTTGTTGTCTTGAGGATCTTTTGGATGCCTTTTTTCTGTCATAAAATGCAGTAGCTCTGGCAATGTGTACTTTTTTTTCTGTTTCAAGTTTCTTAAGATCACTCAAAATAATTTTTTTATCCTTATCGTTTGCTTTGGACAACTTTGATTCTAGATTTTTCACCTTCACAGTTATTTCATCACATTGAGAGCAAGTATCTGAGCGTGGATAACCGAAACTAATGTTAAATTTTTCATTAAAAATTTCTCTGTAGCGGTTGTATGATATTTTGGTTTCTGGGTGCTTAATTTTGAATAAGTCGTACATTTTAGAAACACTAAGTTCTTCAGAAAGGTATGTTTTGTTACTCTTAGCCAGGCTTTAATGGCTAGATCTGCCTTTAAACGATGAAATATGCTCACATACTTTAGTGATTGTAGCCTTCGTAAGTTTATGAGGTCTGCTTTCGTGACTTCCCCTGCCATCTCTGGGGGCACTTCCATCGTGTTTCAAACTAGTCTGTATGGTTTGAATTCTGCGGGGAGTTATTCCATGCAAGGATATAAATGCTTTGTAACAGACCTGAATGTCCATCATATTATCATTGTCTGGTGCCCTGCATCTTACTCTGTAGGTATATGAAGCGTCGTTGAACTGAGGTACTTGGGCTTCAGCAAGTCTAGGTCTTCGCCTTTGAACAGGCAGGACGGTTATAAGACTAGCTAGGTAGGAGTTCTGTTCGTCGAAGGTTTCAAAGTTATTAAACATTTTAAGAATTTCGTTTTTGTCACTGTAACTAATCACCGAGAAACACTTGTGGCGTTTGCACTGACAATCAGGTCCAGTTTCATGACTACGTACTCTTAGTTTCTTGGCAACATCCACCATTCTTCCATGTCGTTTACGTTTTTTTGTTTTTTCTTCCATAGCACCAACAAAATTACTGACGACACTAATTTAATAAATAATATTCACACGATGTAAATATAACCTCAAAATACCACGTGGATGCAACAACAACTACTGATTTAGAAATAAGCAGTCACCGAGTCCGTTGTGTTTCTAAGGACTGATAGGCGGACCCTCATCATTTTTTCAAATTACGGATGGACTTTCATCGTTTTTCCCGAGTGTGTGTATTGTTTTCATGCATTTTTCTACGTGACTGTTATCGATATTCCCGTTTATTTCGGTACCAGAAGATGCAGCTTTTTACAAGGAATAATATTATGCATTGAAATGGATTTGGCAAAAAAATGGACTTTCATCGTTTTTCCCGTGTGCTCTTCATTTGTTGTGAACTTGGAGACTTACCGAACATATTTTGCTCAGGAATCTTTTTTTAATAGAACAGCTGAGCTTTAGAACTCCTTGCCGAGAGAGGTTTTTCCTAAGGCTTACAAACTTCAAAAATTCAAAGTGAATGTTAATAATTCTTATCTACTGTCCCTTGATTCACGAGGTGTTATTTGAACATTACAGGGCTTCCCTTTTGTGCGAATCTGCATATAAAAAAATGTTTATTCAACCTGCATATTATCTAAAAAAAAAATATACATTTGTAGCAGGTCTTAGGAACACAAAATATTTGCAATATACAAATTCACATTTGAAATTTGACACTGATACAAGGCACACAAAACAGAGATATCGTTAAAAAATATATATCAAGAATAATAAAGAGCAAACATATTACTGTAGAATCAGTTGGTTGTTAGTTGTTAGTGCCATATTTTAGTACGATTTCAGAAGGAAGCAGACTGTAAGTCTTTGAATGAAGGTGGTAATTTGTTATATAAATTAATGTTGAGTGTTAAGCAGAGTGCTGTGTTCGTGAAAATGAGAATTAGTTGGGAGTGTGCAAGCTTGTTTTTGTGTATTATCATTGAGAAATCGAAAATATACAAAGAATAAGTAACTGTCAAAATTCCAAACATATTGAAAATTTTCCGGTACGAGTTTCTGAAACCAGCGACCGAAATTATTTTAATAAATAGTTCGCTTTTGTAGGCTTAACATTTTACCAGCATTCGCGGAATTTCCCCAAAAATAATGTTTTACGGTTTAGGTTAGAGAGAAAGATTGCATGATTTGCTGACAGAAGCGTGCCTAAGCTAACATTTTTTTTTTCAATTGTCTTAGTAAGAGAATATTTTGAAAGCTTCTTTCCCAATGCATCAATGTGATAGCAGGACCTATTCAGCGCATCATCTAGTGTAATTCTTAATAATTTGACAATTTCATCCTCAACAATTAGGTTGGTTGTCTGCGTTCCGAATTAGTTCAATTTGGAACCAAATTTTTGCCCAATTCACAATTTCTATAGTAACAAGCAAGTTTTCACAATCTTGTCAGAGCATAATATTGTTGGGTCATCGCAATATATCAAACATTTATTGTGTTTTGTTTTCGATATACAAAGAGAGGAGATAGAGTACGATCCCTTTGCTTCCGTAATCATTCAGTTTGTTCAATAAGATATTATGAGACATGAAATCAAAGGCCCTACTTGAGTCACAAAATGTACCTGCACTATGCTGACTATTTTCAAATCCTTCCACAACATTACTACATTACTCTCCATGTTGACCACTGCTTGAATAATGGAGCATGTCTTTCTGAGTACGTATGGATTCCGTAGGAGAAGGTAACCTTCAAATCACAAAAAAAGGAGGGGGGCAACTACAAAATTTTCAACACTTCTCCGGTTTTACGTATTAACCTTTTTCCTTATGTTCAGTTTTTTTTTTCAATAGAAAAACTTAAAGAATTAGTACTCTTCAAGAAATCTTATGAATAAATGGATCGAGAATGGTACTTTTCTGAAACATAACACCAAATGATTGCAGATTCCGACGACAGATGCATAAGAAACCTCGAAATTATCTAATTTTGTTTTTTTTTTTGGGATGCATGACTAGATTGATGATTTATTGGCTACTGTTAACTGTGTCGACAATGTTGCCAAACAAATTTCAGAGAAACAGTTATTAGTGTGAAGTTATCCACAAATTCTCATCCACAAATTCTGGCCTTGGGTGTTTCGTTTGTGTTCTCTGTATAATTTCGTGTTTTTGACTGTTTAGTAAATGAATTCGTTTTTGTTCTCGTTATACTGAGTGTCATTTATTATCAAACCCACTGGGAAAACGCAACAATATATATGTAATACTTATATAAGTGAACATCAGGACCAAATGATATTTCTATAACATTCTTTGAGGTTTTTTCTGATGTTCAAACCTTGAGAGTTAATAATTTGTCCGAACACATCTATTAATATACCTCGTGCATATACATATGACTCTTATGTCATAAAAGTTCGTTATTGCATCTGCAATATAAATATATCTTGAGAAAGTTCTACATTATCATTTTTTGAAAGTGGATACTAACGTTGCTATAGAAACATTCACAAACTAAAAACGTTAAAATGAGAGCTACCCTGTATACATTTGCATCTTCTGAAAAATTAGGTCTGTGAAATATACTCATACATCCAGAAAAAATGTTTTAGTGGAAACACCTCTAGTTAGAATGAACATGCATGTGTTGTGAGTACAAAATAAAAATGATTATCACAATTAAACAGATGGAAGTTACATGCGTCAGTTGGTCGTTATGAAATAAATATTCACCGGAATGTCAGTGTTTTGTTGGGTCAGATGCTGAGAGGAATGTAATTTAGAGCAAATAAACTTGAAATAATAATAATAATATTTATTCAAAACTGTACAGAAGAGTAGTATGAAATATCATAACTAGAGCATTTGAATAAATATGAAAAACAGTCCACAGAAGGAAAAAATCCTTGTACGTGGTTTTACAATTCAATTCAATATTACAGTCTGGTTTATTCACTGGGAATGTTGTTGTTGCTGGAAAATCTGATTTCTGAATGATATGACTGAATTATTTCGTGTTCAAGTAAAACCTTTTTCATAGAGCTCAATTTCTTGAACCCCAAACAAAACACACTTGCACTCTATGTATGTGTGGTCAACCAAATTGGCATCATCAAAAAGCCTCTCACTCGCATAGTATCCATCTCGGTTTAGCAAAATGTGAGTGCTTGTATTTTCTGAATTATTCTGTATAAAATGTCCCTGCGTTATCAAAGAAGAGTAATTCCTCTTAAGTATATTTTGTAAAATATCTTGAAAAAAAATCCGCAAAAAACAAAAAATGGACGAATAGTCGCAAATCATTTATTTATATTAATATATCAACTCCCTTGAGAAAATATCTTTCACTTGTCGATACTTTTGAGAGCACATTCCTCATCAAAGGAATTAGCAATATGGTTCATTGCTTTTCATCTCGGTTCAATATGATTTGGTCTACTAATAAAGATTGACGTTCATTTCAAATTTATCGTTAGGCATTCATTATTTTCAATTTATTTTGATTATTGAACACCGATTCAATGGAACTTGGTAAATGGTTAATTTACTATGAAAAGATCTAATAGATCGGGGCGTCTATTAAGACTAGCCTTGTTTAATCACGCATCTGACGAAAACAACACAGGAAAATAATTTTTTTCTGAATGCAATTCGGTATAGGTAACTTCTGTAGATGTGGTTAGCTATATTTTACCGTCGAATTGTACATTTGGAAGCAGAAATCTACTAGAGTTTGAATGTCTGTTTTATAAATCGAAAGAACTGTCGGAATATATGTTCCCAGAACTTCTTGACACGAAATAGAAACAAGTGTTTGTAAATTACTCTTGGTTATGCACTTACTTCACTTAGTGCTCCTTGGAAAAAGTGTCACTGTAATATCTTGTAGTCTCAAAACTAGTTCCAGTAGGATTATTCCAATATAACTGTTAACAGCACCTTGCAAATAAGAAGACCTTAGACCATCATCCTCAGAAAATCATCAGTCCAATGAATGGACTTCACATTTACACTTATCGTCAGTTATCAAGTATTCAAGAGATATACAGCAACTTGCCGTGCCCATTTGGGTTCAAAATAGTATGGTATACAAAAACTACCAGAACTACCAGAAGAATCAGCAAAAAATTTTCCAACATCACTACTTTTATTCGGGTTTGAAGGCCGTCGTTTTTTGGAATTTCTTTCTTTCTTGGAAGAAATTCCAAAAAACGACAGCCTTCAAACCCGAATAAAAGTAGTGATACTGAAAACCTCGGCCGCGAAAGCCTCAACTATTTTGTCAATTTTCCAACGTCAACAAAAATTTAACGATCGATGGAATGAAACAGGTCAATGAGGTCTCACTTTTCAACGTACGATAGACGGAAAATTCAATCGACCAAGGAAAAAACTTTCCGTTCTCCTCACTATTGAAGAATTACAAATATCTGTTTTGGATTGCTGACATCTTCGTCTGCTGCCAAAAGCAAGAATGACCGAACGGTTAGTTTCTAGTCGACAGGTATCAAAGTACCTTCCAATGGGTTTATAATCGACATACAGATTTCACCTCGTAAAGTCTTATATTCCATATACAGACGGAGGAACATTACGAATCACATTACGAATCCAAACTGGAAATAACATCATTATCATCCTTGATAACGCCTAATCAGTGAGTTGTTTGTTTATCACTCAGGTGATAATTACCTGCATGAAAAGGTACAAACCTACTATCTGACTTATCCTTATTCTTGCGATACAGTCTTACGCCTGAAATGCTAATAACCGTTGATAACGGTTTCCGTCGTGAAACTTCGAAAAAAAAAATCGTTGATGGTCTGAAAAAATGTTGAGTGATCATTTCGGAATTATCGTAGACACGCGTGACTGACGTTCATGTGAGTTTTTATGTGTGGTTAGTTTTTGGAACTGATTTCTCACAGGTGTTCGAATCACAAAAATGTTGTCCGAGTGTGTTCTAGACAAGGACGATCCCTTATTCGCCCATTTGCTGTACAGGCTCAAACTTCAGGATGAAATCAACAAGGTGAATATTCAATATGGTTCTAATCAGATCATTAGTAGTTGCCCGTTTAGCAGATTAAGTGCTCGATGGGTTTCTGAAATTAAGTTTTTCTGTTAACCAAAATGTTTGCGAGCTGACGATACACGAGGTGCCTGTCGTCTTATAACGTGATTTAAGAGTGAAAGTATGTATTCAAGTAACCGGCCACCCAATCAGATCATAGCCATGATAAACGTTGATTCACCTCAGATTCGTAACAGAATTCGACTATCTGCATTCAATAGTGATATGCATTCAACAGTTGATCCCACAGATTCTTCATGTTGGAATCTGGGGTCACTGTCTTTTTCACTCAGAAGTGCAGCAATAAGTGTCATGCGTTTTTTTTCTTTTTTTCAACCCATATAGTCCTGAAATCCTTTTTTCGGAAAATTAATAATTTGAGTTGTCAGTGGAAAGTCCTCAAAAAACAGCAAAAAATATTGGATGAAATATTCATCTCTTGGTTTTGCCAAAAAGTGATGTTCTTTCAAAAATACTGTAGGGTCATAAGGTACTTTGAAACTGCAAGACAAACTATTTTCTATATATGAAATTCATACAAAATATTGTGATGCTATTATATTGTGTAGTTTTTAGTACTTAGTTTTATTGGGTTCATAACAGCTCTGAGTTCTAGGCGCACTCGAAAGAGCTTTTGAAAGAAGTCGAAAATATTGAATTATTTTCTATCAATGAATTCCAATAGAATATGAAACATGTCTTCCATCAAATCTGTTGAAGAATATTTTTGCAAACTTTGAAGTGAATTGAAGTACGTTGTCCCATACAAACTATGATCCCGTTTTTCACCACCCTTGAAAAAAATTTTTGATTTTTAATCGAAGTACAGTTAAAAACACTATAATTGATCAGTTATCGAGCCGGGTGAAAAATGATTAAATTACTAAAATGGCCATAAAAAATAGGGGTTGGTGATAAAAAAGTAAAAATTTAGGGTTGTATGTATTTTTTAATGCCACATTTTAAAAAATAAAAAAAAATTAAGGGTGAACAACCCTTATCACTTAGGGGTATGGAAAATAGATAGTAGCCGATTCTCAGACCTACTGAATACGCTTATAAAATTTGGTAAAAATCGGTGGAGAAGTTAGCTTTCTTATGGCAAAGTGCACATCTTCGTTGTTGTTCTATGTAGAGTAGTAGATGACCCAATCTGTCAAAATTTAAATGTTCTCGTTGATTTAAAATAATTGTCAACAAACAGGTGGAATAGTCATAATGACATTTTTTTAATAGATCTACGTATTGGAGAACAACAGTGGACCCCAATGGTACATGACAATATTATGGTGGTAACCTCGCAGGAGATCCTTGATATGGGCCGAAATAAACTATATTCAAGTCTTGTGGTCCAACCCAATACTTATACCCCTGGCTTCCGTTCAGTATAATCCAATGATGGTCTATCATCATCTGAATCAAATTGATCACTCGCTTCAACTTGGGACTCTAGCTCTGGCAGCTGGGCAAATGATCTTTGCCAGATTTATCATTGGTAATCAGATCATTCGAGTTTTCAGGAATGGAAATCACGATATTATCAGGAAGATCATCTTCATGAATTTTTATTTCTTCAATCAGCTCCGTTAATGTATGTGATTTTTCCAATGTGAATATCTGAAGTTGAGGGAACAAATTATATGTCCCCATGAAATGAAATATACGCCGATTATGATACCGACCTTTTGAAAGAACATGTCGATTTAAGGCCTTAGGATACACATGAAACTATGTCTCATCATATAAAATGATAGCTCAATATATTCCCCAAACACTTCTTCAATAAATATGACAGATTTAATTGAAATTTCAAATTTGTGCAAGAATAAGATTCACTTATGTTGACAAATACAGAAAATGTCATTTGGAAAAGATGTTAAGAATTGAATTTTGTGTTTCAATACAAAGTCGTTACTTCATTTCTTTTACTTGTCGAAAAATCCTGAGCGACTTTTAGCGGCTACTTAAAAATATATAAATCGAAGTAAATTTCACAAATACGCCTCAAGTTATGAGAGTAATTTCATCGTGTCTCATTTCAAATGCAATTACTGAAGGAATATTTTATATGGGAGTAATACAATATTTCCCAAAAAATAATAGAAATTTTCAAAGGAGGTCAAGAGACTATGCATTCGAGTTTTAAGTTTAAAATTCCTCTCTTGAGGGACACACTTATCGTAAGTATAGGGCTGTAATCAAACACTCTCTTTGTTTCAATTCTGATCATGAAAATGTATTGATTGTCACAACTTATGTCTGTAAATTTCTATCCAATTCGTCTCCTTCGGAATAGTAAGAATAACTGAAGAACCAGAAGACGAAAAAACTCTCAGGATTGTTTCTCATATATTCGCTATTGCTCTGGTTATGTTTCCTATAGCAACAGAGGAAGGCCGTTCATTCAGATTATTAAAGTGAAAGAGTACGTCCAGGACCGCTCACATATTAACCCGATCAACAACAGCGAATTTAGTTGAGGAAGACTTTGTGGTGCTTGACCATCCACCTTATTCTCCAGACTTGGCTCCCTGATTAATCACTCTAATTTGAAAAAATACCTGAAGGGCCGAAAGTTGGTATCACTTTTTACGCAACTTTTGCTGTGAATTGGACCTCATCCGAAATATTTTTCTCAATGGTGGATTCAGGAAATGATAAAGTGATGAATTATTGCGAATATCTTCTTGAACCTTTCGCCATTTCCTCTCAAGAATATTTGAACCATTAGCGAATAGCGATCTACCATGCCTGTATTCGAAGGCAACATTATTATGGTTTTTATTTCCAATACTATAGCAGAACGTTTTCGAAGATATCAAAAGAAAAAAATAGGACGCAATGTATTTGACCTTGTGCCCGTTGATTCATGAAGAACAATCATTTCATTTTTCGCCACGGATTTGATTCCATTCGTTTCGTGATTATTTGCAATGAACTTTTGCCATTTTAGCAAAGAGATCTGTCAAGTAATGTCACACGTAAGATGCCTAGAAATCCTGGTGATTCAACTGATTAGATTTTGTTTAGATTTTTGTGGCGAAAAAAACAATCGACGCATTTGAAGGTTTCCCCTATTTTTTCGGTAGAGGGCGTTGTGCTCCTATTTCTCAAATTTGATGACAAGTGTCAAGTTGATTATCATATTGTCATGTCACTTTGAAATGTTTACGATGTTTTTATCGTGTTCACTTGTTGATTTCATTGCTTTTAAATATCGAAACGTTGTTACTGGTATCTCATTGTCCACCCATTATCCTTCAGGTTGCGATCTCTTCTCACTAGCCAATCAAATAAAAGTAGAAGAACCCGACTGCACATTTTCACTTAGTGCAAATTTAGCTTCAGACAAGACTGACAAGAGCGTGTTGGCGACATCTGTACATATTGTACGGAAACCTCCAAAAGAAAAGCTCAATCATCCACCAAAAATCAAGCAATCTAGATTTCGCCACTTTTATCCCAAGACCCAAATTTCTACAGGTATAAGTAAACACACCAGGGTTTTCAGGCATCTTAGTCACACGTATTTCATCAATGATTGAAAAACTGAGATTGATCTGAAAATTCAATCACCCAAATATACAAGAAATCCAGAGCCCAAATGAAAAATAATTAGTTTGGCTTCATTAAAAAAAAAGGGAAATCCTATTATTCCTGACATCAGTGGGTTTATTCATGTTCTTCAATTTGATTCCTTTTCCATATTCTCAGTTATTTCATTAACCTCGTGGCCGCACAATATATTCCTTTAATGACTGTAATAAAGTATCATTCATCTAGTGAAAGTCTATAGGAAAGTATCATTGATAATGAATAACTGTAACATCATACCTCCATAATAATTCACATACTCTTGGTGTTAGGGTAATTGATCCTCATTGTTTGTTGAGCTCTTATATCAAAAACAACAAAGACAGAAGTTCAGTATCATTTAGATCAGAAGTTTATATAGTATTGTATGGTTTATGTCCTATGTTTTATGTCGGTCAAACGGGAAGAACATTTGATACACGCGTAAAAGAACACAGAAGTAGTTTCCGAAATGCTAAGTCGAATTCTACGTATGCATCTCACCCCATTAAAACGGGACATGAGTTCAACCACGAATTTGAAATACTTTATTTCCGCTGGAAGGGTTTGAAACCCAATGACTTGGAGGGTTTGGAAATTAATAAGTGTAAACAATCATAGTTCCTCATGAATGATCAGACCGAGTTGAATAATTCGCCTCTGTTGAATATGTTCTTTCCAGGAAATTTTACTAATAAGGATGTGACGTCGGACCATTAATCTTGTGACAGTTTTTTTTTTTTTTTTTGGGTTTTACGTGACTTGAATGAAACTCATATAATGACTCCACAATTTAATTGATCGGAAATATTTACATACATGAATACACATACCCATATGCGCACACACACGCACATATACGTATAAAAACAGCCAACCCTCGATAGCAAGATACCTACATTATATTTCAACATATCTAGACAAGCATGGCGATAACAATAAATATAGGAAAAATATACAACATAATTCAGGCCACCGCTTAGACCACTTAGATCCCAAACAGAAGGTCACACAGACCAGGGTAAGATGGACCACTTAGATCCCAAACAGAAGGTCACACAGACCAGGGTAAGATGGACCACTTAGATCCCAAGCAGAAGGTCACACAGACCAGGGTAAGATAGACCACTTAGATCCCAAACAGAAGGTCACACAGACCAGGGTAAGATGCACCACATAAGCTTTAAATTAGTTTGAATACAGCAAAGCAAAACAATGTGGTAATAATAAAATACCTATAAATTGCTTCCACAAAGTAGCTTCCAATGAAAATCGCTAAAGCTCATGGTATACAAAAGAACCACTCCTACCTTGAATAAATGCCAACACCACAATACAATAATCACAACTATTCACCTACAATAATTTTAAAACCACAGACCCACTGTCTCGTACGAACGTTAGAACTATACTGGTAGTTTTCATCTATCGGGATGTATGACACAGCCACATCCTTTACTGTGACACAGCGGTTGGTCATCTCGCCATAACCCTTGAGTCATCCCCAGCACAGGCAGGTATTTCGAATATTCGAATCTAACAGTCGGCCATACTGCATATTGTCTCGCCCCGAGGCAAGTCAGTCATTCTCCGAATCAATAGGCATTGGTATCTGACCATCACCATCGCTTTCGCTGGCTGTCGAATCTGATACCCCTCCATCTGGAAGCCAAGGTTTCATATGGTCTACAGCTATTATGTTTTCATAATTTTTGGTGGACCTGTGAGACCCTTCTCGCCTACCCATGTTGTTTTGTAGCTAACCTTGAATAAATGGGCTTTACGTACACCAGATCTTGAGAAATACACGAGTTACTTGTCCAGATATGAGAAAAGTAGGTAAAATATTGTTCACAAAGGCGCTGAATTTATCCCACTTCTGAAAGTTGTGACAGTTTTTTTTTTTTGGGGTTTTACGTGACTTGAATGAAACTCATATAATGACTCCACAATTTAATTGATCGGAAATATTTACATACATGAATACACATACCCATATGCGCACACACACGCACATATACGTATAAAAACAGCCAACCCTCGATAGCAAGATACCTACATTATATTTCAACATATCTAGACAAGCATGGCGATAACAATAAATATAGGAAAAATATACAACATAATTCAGGCCACCGCTTAGACCACTTAGATCCCAAACAGAGGGTCACACAGACCAGGGTAAGATGGACCACTTAGATCCCAAACAGAAGGTCACACAGACCAGGGTAAGATGGACCACTTAGATCCCAAGCAGAAGGTCACACAGACCAGGGTAAGATGGACCACTTAGATCCCAAACAGAAGGTCACACAGACCAGGGTAAGATGCACCACATAAGCTTTAAATTAGTTTGAATACAGCAAAGCAAAACAATGTGGTAATAATAAAATACCTATAAATTGCTTCCACAAAGTAGCTTCCAATGAAAATCGCTAAAGCTCATGGTATACAAAAGAACCACTCCTACCTTGAATAAATGCCAACACCACAATACAATAATCACAACTATTCACCTACAATAATTTTAAAACCACAGACCCACTGTCTCGTACGAACGTTAGAACTATACTGGTAGTTTTCATCTATCGGGATGTATGACACAGCGGTTGGTCATCTCGCCATAACCCTTGAGTCATCCCCAGCACAGGCAGGTATTTCGAATATTCGAATCTAACAATCTTATTAATTAGTTGTCGGACTATATTCTTATCGACCATCTGATATAATGTTGTTTAAATTCGAAATGTAACCAGGTTAAGTTCAGGTTGAAGTTCCTGCTTGGGAAAGCTATTGTATAGCGAAACACGTGTCGCGGTTAAGTAAATCCTAATGTGGTTTAGTATTTGTTTAAGATGGATTCTCATACACTTCCATTCAGTTTTTAACAAGATATCAGCTACTGGAGTACCTCGATATCTTGCATCAAAGATAATTCGAAGAGAGGAAACCTTTCAACAGATTACTGAGGAAAATGCATGTTAGATCCACTATCGTTCTTCTCTTCTTGAGGCGTCATTTTCCTATTTGGTGGCTTATCATTTTTCTATTTGGTGGCTTATCTGCCTTATCACTTGCCCACAGAATTATCGAATTTATCAGCTTCAACTTCAAAGAAGAATATCAAATAGGCTATCTCGAATGGGAAGCTAAATATGATTGATTTAAGTGAATTTTAATCCTGTCAGTTTTTTGCATTATATGCTTTCATTTGTTTCTTGGGCTCAGTTGGTATCATTTCAAATGTATTTGGTCCATTTGAGTGTAATTGTCAATTTAAAAAAAATGTTCAATGTCTATACAGGAATAAATTCCAATAACAAGACATATAAATATCATTAACAAGCATTTGACAATTATATTTCTCCCTTTATATATATATATATATATATATATATATATATATATATATATATATATATATATATATATATATATAATACAATTCCAATTATATTAACTGAGAACACCTGAAAAGAAAAAACAAAATATTAAGGAAACATTTGGCAAAAAATTATATGAAAACTCTCATGCAGCACACAAGTCAGATATAATAATAATAATAATCAATAATAATAATATATTTTGTCTAGAGTGTAGATGTTTCTTAAAATGGTTCTTAACTTGACGAAAAGGTTCATAATAAATGTCGAGATTCGTGACTGGTTGTCTACCCACGCCACACTTGCATGGTGTTTTGTTAATATTTCCAATTTGTAATGCAAATATCATTATTATTCTGGGGTTCCACACCCATCTTATAACATAATTCTACTTCTTGAACCACTTTGGTTCTCGTAAGTAGTATAATGATTGTTAATATGTAGTTTGTCGATTTTGATCTCCCAACTTTCCCTTTTTGTACTTAACTGAAGATGAACATATATATGTTCGAAACATGTCTTAACTAGGACATAGTTCCTTTAGGAATTAAATATGTTGTGGGGATGACTTCGTGTTTCCTTTTTCAAGAAAAATAAATATTTCGCTGAGTTTCACTAATTAATTACCTTCGTTCTCTTCATAAGATCGGTGGAAGAAGATGGAAAACCAATGAATGATTTCAGTTATTTACCAGGCTGTAAAATAAAAAAAAATTCTTGTGTTTGAACCACTCTATACATCATCATTCGTAACTATTATGAATTCCGTTGCTTCACCAGGTACACGTCAAAGCAAAAAACTAATTACTATACACTTATTTGCAATAAATAATTGTTTCGAAAGCGTATGTTTCCGCACCATATCTCCCATCATTTATCCGAACAATAGAAACCTGCGTTTCCTGCGCTCACTGCGAGAAATACAGTTTTCGCTAGTCTGTGTCTGTATCGTGTCCGAAGTGAAATAGTACAATCGTGATATTGACTGACAAAAATAATTTCTTAATAATCGAATGTTTTTGTTTTGTTTCGAAACGTCACGCTCTTCCGTTCGACCGCATCAAGTAGTCATTTTTCCTGCAATAGTGGAATTTCGTGTGGGTTTTCTGATTATCACTGAACGAAACAGAATTTATCAAATCCAACGGGATGTCGTCATTAAAGAGGAAGAGACACTACAAGAAAGACACTACCTACTTGTACGATTTGTATACGTTGACTTTTGACGAAAACGAAACTTTGGAGAGCTTGGACGAAACTGTGAGTATTTTTTTATTCTTTGGGAAGACCTTCTGAAGATCGGTATTTTATTCATCTCTATTGAAGTTATCGTTCGTAATAATGTCGTCAGCACTATGGCGATATACCAATGAACTCTACGGGAACTCAAAAAAAAATCAGTTGTGTTATTTCAAAAATCGACAGTTGCATGTCATTGGGAAAGTACGATTGATCCTAATTTCCCAAAGTTTCTAAAGCAATGATTCAATATTCGACGAGACATTATTCAATTTCAATTCATTCAGTACAGTTTCCATAAGATTTTATTCAAGTCGTTGTTTTTGAGATATTTTTTGGTCCTGAATTTGGCATTGAATACTTCGAAATTATGATAGGTAATAGACCAGGAGATGGTGACAGGTGTCGTTCTCTCATTTTACAATGCCTGTCTTTTTAAGACTTGATAATTAACCCTAAAATATGAAAAATAGGCAGGTTTTTGATTTGCATGCCGTTTTGGATATCATTAATTATATATCATTTCGTAAATGGCATGCATGTATCTACAACCCAACATACAAAAATTGTGAAAAAATTGGACGAAAGTTATTTATCATACGAGGCAAAAAACCGAGATCTAAAACTAATATTTTTGCCGTGTTCAATACACAATTGTTTTTTCTGGGACGGGAAAAACTATATATATATATATGTGATGATGTGATGATAGCCAGCTAGTGAGACAACTCAGACCTAGACGCAAGGTCACTAAGTCTTGAAAATGGCTCCGAAATGGGAGTCGAAACGTAGACAAGTAAATCTTTCCAGACGCGGATCAACCGGAAGTTCCAGCCAGCATATATATATATATATATATATATATATATATATATATATATATATATATATATATCCGGAAAAAAAAATACTCACTTTTTTACCGGGGAAAAAGTAATTTCATAAAAAGTGACATTTTGTTACACGTCATCAGAGATAAAATGTCAGAGAAAAAAAACATATTTTTTCAAAATTCAAGCAAATGTTTGAAAAATTCCGTGACTTTTTTTTGCACGATGATTTGTATTGTATTGGTGAATATAATTTTTAGCTAAAAAAAAATGGAAAAACACATACCACAAACAGAAAAGCGTTTTTCCTTATAAAGTGCACACGCTCAGCTGCCAGGAACCTGTCTATTTTTCATATTTTAGGGTTAATTATCAATCCTCAAAAAGGCATGCAGTGTAAAATGTGAGAACGTCACCTGTCACCACTTCCTGGTCTATAAAATTTGGTTCTTTAGTGTGAAACTAGCCGGTCTTGAGTTATCAATAGTCAATTTTCGGTAAAAAGTAAACAGACGATATAAATATTATAATTTCAATATGAATTTATTTCAAAAAAACTCACTCGATATCATTTCATCAAATATTCAAATAATTGCTTTATATGAAAAAAAAACGACAAGTTAGCCAAAATAAGAGAAAGTAAAGTTCAATAAAAATGTAGTAGCTGGCCCATCCCAGTATAGGCTCATAATTCAATATAAAAATCACAAAAAAAAATTAATACACACCTCAACGTTATACATTCAACAAATCCATGAGAGCAACATGATCTATTGCTGGTTGCTCGACTCGTAAGGCAAGAAAATGAATAACAAAGTTTGAGTTCAAAAAATGTACATTTTTGTGTGAAAATTTTTCAGATCGAGTGGTATCGTGAATGTTATTTGTTGAAATATTCTCAGCTGATTGCAACCATCTAACTAACTAGCCTACTTGATTTTTCGAGTGTAAATATAGTTTGCATTCGCACGAGTATTACAAATTATTCATAATCATTCACAAACGATATCAAATTTCTACTAGTACTTATTCTAAATAATAAATAAAAAGTGGAATTTATCAGTGCAATATCTCGGTCCTTTTTATTGTACCTATCTGTTTATTGTATTGGCGAGTTTTATTTGATTTGATTTACATACATGTTTGAGTTGTCTCAGTAGAAATAAGATTCAAAAAATAATCACGCCCATATGTCAATTTCATGGCTGTCAGCTGTCGGTTTTATCGCTGATGGAAAGAAGCGTTTTGTCGCTGTTGAACTCTATTTGGTTGCCTAGACTTCAACTTCTTCGTAATTTTATTGCAGTGAAAGAAATGGTTGATATAAAAAGGTGCATTTTAACTTTCAACTGTCTCTGGGGATTCGAAAAATTATTTCAAAATATTTAATGAATTTACTATTCTAAAATTCTGTGCGTGTGTTTTCTACATCGTGTATATAAAAAGGCTCTATGATGCTGCAGAAAACTCAGCAACTATTATGCAGCTGAGGTTGGGTTAGGTTGATTATCAAAATCACTGATATCGTTCATATACAGAACATAGACATTGTTGTATTTTTTGATATACCCTCGTATCATTCAATTCAAATTACCCGCCTACAGGAAAAGCACTTATGTAACCTTGGAAACATAACAGGTGCAAACAGCCATCATGCATCTTTCTTCCACTCTCTTGATTTTAATTGTTTCTCCCATTTTATTATAACTCCGAACAGCCGCCATATAAAATATAAAACAAAACAAAGAAAACACATCAAGAAAGCATGTGCCAAAACAATGTGTGATAACGTTTTAATAGGTCTTTTGTTTAAATTATACTTCAGTTTGTGACAAATAATTTTCCATGACATACTCTGATTATTGGTGTATTAATTTGCTAGAAGTTTTGATGTGAAGTTTTTCTATTAAAAACTGGATTTGTTTAAAAACTATTTGAAATGTTTGACAACTGGTTCGCTGCTATAAAAAACCGAACGAGTACTTTGGGTGATGCTATCAAGTCCAAATCTCGAAGAATTTCCCAGAACATTAACACAATAAAGAACAATTTTACGCACAAGAGCAAAACGACTTATTATACAATAACCCGGAGAGAGGAATCAGACTGCTACGAAAACGATTTTTTATCACCTAGGGCCTACTCGATGACTACTTTTAGTATGGATTATAACGCTGTTAACGAAAATATGGAGTGGTTCCCTTATATGCCCCCTTCGTATGATGAGCAAAATATCATTGATAGGTTTATAAAGGTTATCACGATTGATGATGAAAATAGTATGGATGTGAGTGATTTTATTTTCGTCTTCTGCCTTGATGTAGATTGTAACAATGTTTCCATTTGCAGCGGCGAACGGACAGAGAAGAAATCAGACGCAGACTGGCGATGGGTTCCGAAGATGAATATTACTCAGATCGACCAGGACGAAAGCCCAGTTTACAAGCTCGACTGCAAAGTGGTATGTAAAATATAAAAATTATTCTATTACACATTATACAAGGTCAGAAAATCTTGAAAAAATCCATCGTCAATTCATTTTACGGAACTTGATGTAAGTTAAATTCTATTGATCAAAATTTCAATAGACAAACTTTCGTTTGTTTTTTTTTTCAAAAGCTTCAATTATTTCAATGATTAATCTGGTGCGCCCTCATTTTTTCTATCCTTTATTGAGAATTTAAATAATGGAAGATGAAGATAATCAAATTTGGCTCTGGTTTTGCTGATGTAATGTCATAAAACTTGTAAAAACAAAAACTAATTGATTTGTTTATTGTTTCGACATCACATGTTCTGGAATTACTAATGAGAAGGCAATTTCGATCTGAATTTTTTCTATTGAACACTGAAAATGAATTTATGTCACAACTTCAAAACTTTTTCTCTCAATGTCAAAGGAATTAGGCATTCCAGATACGTCTATTATAAAATATCCTGCTGATTGACTTCCAATCATAAGTATAGCTTTCTCATTATCTTATTATGAAAATCATTATTGCAGTGCTTGCATTTGTGTGATAAGCTCTTTATTGGCGTATCTAAAATGATTACAGATCATTGCGCTACTATGAGTGAATCACTGTTAACAACTTTTTATCTATCTACATTGGCAGATCTAAGAATAATAAATATTCACATCACAAAGTTACTGAAAAACTTTCTTTTGAGGAAAAGCAAACCCCATAATAATTATTCTTGATTTCATTGGTAAGAAAAATATTTGTTGAATAGACATGTTTCATAGTCCTGGATTGTTTTTAAACATTAATTCGAAATGTTAAAAAAAATGTTTTTATGGCACATTTTCCAACATGACTTTAGGATTCTATTATCACTTCATTTTCATTGATTATAAAACGTATTTAAAACTAACTATATAGAGGTGAGGGATGTTTCATATAGTTTCTGATAAATGCAATTCACTTTCCCTTACAGTGGAACATCCCATTTGATTTATATGAAAAAAGTCATCAATTATACCATTCATGAATACTTCTCGTTTTTAGGAATGAATCTCCAGATCTGCTTCATGAACGAAACCCTTTCAGACACTGACAGTCCCAGCTCCGATTCTGAATGCCCTATGACCAACCCGAAACAATTGAAGACTGATGTCTTGCCAAAAACGTCGAATTTCTACGCCTCTTACCAGGACAAGACCGTCCAACCGCCCCCTTCTAGACCTGCGACGCTTTCCATCGGGCAACCTCTACTGCAGCCTGTTAAAGAACCCCTTACGGAGGCGGATTTCTTCACTAGGCAGGCTAGGCTGCAGACAGAGGCTCGGATGGCTCTAGCACAGGCCAAGGAAATGGCCAGGATGCAGATGGAGGTCAGTGCTACTAGTCACTTCAGAACTTATGAATTATTTGTTCAACTTAAATCAAGGATAATTGTGAAATGAAGGGAAATAAAGTTGAAAATTTCTTCAAAAGCAAAAAAGTTAAGAATAGTTGCTACTACATTCTTCAGAAAACAATGCAAACACAGTTTCAACTGCCTATTAGTTTTTTTCATTTTGTGTAATATCATTTTCTCCCACTTCCAATTTCATTCAATGTTATAGTTTTCTTGTCTGGGAGGAAACCCTGCAATTTTCTAAGGAATATCTTAATTTTTTTGTGAATTCACACTTTTAGTAGTTGTTATTGGTAGTGCAAGTGTCAGTTGCTAATGTCTTGATTGATACTCCTCCATTTTAACCCTAACTAATAGTAGTTCATAACTAACTGATCTTTCAAACATTAATTGAACAAATTTCCAAATATTATAATATAATCACATATACAATTTTCTCACTGGCAGGTCCACCAAGATGTTAGCAAGCAATGCTTGGTATGCATATGGTTATATTGATACTACTATTATTCAACAAAAGAGTTTATTGAAATTACTCAAAAATTTTCAAGGCTACTTTCTAGGCTATATTCATGAACATTTATTATTTCTTGGGAAAGTTGATTTAATTTATTATGTTTGAATTCAAATAATTTTACCACCATCACATTTGAGAAATGTTCCTCTAGAAATTATAACAATGTAATGACCCATGGAACAATAAGTGATATAAAGGACGAAGAACTCTATATCTGACCTTTCACAACGAATTTTTCAAATTATAATGTCTTTCTGGAATCTGATTAACCCTTTCACTCATGTTGTATTTATATGAATACACAAGACATATATTCTTCTTATGAGTAATTGTGCAACCTTTTGTCAGTTTACTACCAATGTATTTGGAATACATTTTAGTCGTCGTATAATACCCCTAACGCCATCTTTGAGTTTTGTTCAGAACTTTGAGAACATTTTTCGAAACAGCTGATTCTTATTGCTTGTGCTACAACCTACAACATTGTATTATTTTCGAATTTCACGCCGGTATTCAAAACTTTTCTTTGAGAAAAACTAGGCTTATATAGATCACACCTACACGTTTGTTCAGTAACAAGCGCGTGTATAAAAAAATGTTCTTTTTTGTTCATTTGTGTGAAAAAAGTAGTGTATTCATTTGAATACATTGTGAATTGACGGAGTAAAGCGGCATGGTAAGTCCAACCTAGCTATTTTAGTATTTTTCTCTATTTTGATTATGGTTTGTTTGATCTATCTATATCTATTTATCTATCTATCTATCTAATATAAATCTAAGTGACGAAGATGACGACCTGAGAGGTGATATGGGAGTTGATTCTGGCAAAGAACGCAGCGATCCAGAGTTGAATGAACTCGAATCTTGAAGAATACGCCGAAGAAGAAGCTAAAAGAAATGTTTCGTCAGTAGAAGAACCTTTACATCAGGCAAATCAATTACAAACCAGCGATGACCTCATGGAAGCTATCAGTCCTAGTATAAAAACGAATAGTGCAGATAATAATACACCTAAGCCTAATCAGAAAAAGAAAAACGACCTTCAGATGGAGACCTCAATGTTTAACAGTTCAGAAATAATCATGATCTGACCACCAAAAAAGAAATTGTATGGCTTCAAAATGCAACATATGTGTCCCCCCACGACACACGGTGTAATGAACATTGTAGGGATGCAGTTGAATTACAGAGCCCAATGTATTTTTTTGAATTTTGTAGTTTTTTGTATAAAATGCAATATTCATTTATGCCTGAACAAGGCTAACAATTGTTTCTTGTCTTATCACACTAGATAATGATGAATATTTCTTTGTGCAATAAAAGAAAATAAAAAAAAAATTGGCGGGTATTTTTTATTAATTTGTTCCATTTGTTCACACTGTATTCATTTAAATACATGCAATATCTAAAAACTAGAAGCTCAAAAACTAAAATTTTCGTGTCAAAAATTTTGAAAAAATTAGTATTTCGTTATTTGAAAAATTTTTATTTTTTTGTCCAAGAACAAAAAACCGTGAGCGAAAGGGTTAAAATATATATTAAAAACTACAGGAACCCTATCAGCCTTTTTATAATATTTTTATCATACTTCCAGAAATTATAAAAACATGTTTTTATCGAATTCAGAAGAAGTATTGGACACTATCAGGAATCAGAGATTACTTGAGTGCATGTTCTATAATATTTATTATTATTTTTGGCGAAATTTTTGATACTCAGGCTTTAAGTGGTTTTGTAATTCTGGTTTTCATTTCATTATGAAAAAATCTCAAAAATATATTAATTTTCCAAAGTTATTTTGAGAAGGATTTTCCACTGGGAAGTGGTACTTACATTGAAATAGATTTTATTTTCACTATTTATCTTGAAGACATTGAAACTGTTTTTTTTGTGACAGTCCAGTTCTGTCATCAAAGTTATTGAATATTTTTTTCAGGAATGCAGTTTTTTTGTTCCCTTTGAAAATAATGGGAACATTTTTATATGAAATTTTACTTATTGAATCCGTAAGCCAAACTGTTGATTACTTAGTTTTTTTGAAATAACAGTTCTATGGACTCAATATCTTATTGTATTTATTGTTCTAATCCAAAAAGCTTTTTAAATTAATGCTCCTTATTTCTGAATGTGTTTTTGTTAATAATAATAATGAAAAATAAAAAAACATTTGAGAATATATGATTATTGAACTAATATAGTGCCATAAAACATCAATTTCTGAGCTCACTTTTATGAGCTAGGTACTGAAATGCTTCCCTTTAATCCTGGGTTTTTCATGTCAAACTCTCCATTTCAGATTGAAAAACAGAGGCAGAAGAAAAGCCCCATCACGGAAATGATCAGAAACAGTATGGAGAAGGTTGGCATACCGTTTCCTGAAGACAAAAGACGTCTATCTCGACAAATACTCACCGATATGAATGTAGCACAGTTACAAGTCATTGTCAACGATCTCCATACTCAAATCGAAACTCTGAACGAAAATTTGGTGAAGTTCCTGATGAACAGGGATGATCTCCATATGGAGCAGGATTCAATGCTCGTTGATATTGAAGATTTGACTCGATATTTGTAAGTATTTTATCACTTTGCCTGAAGTAATAACTCATATAATACCTCTAACTATTTCAATCCCTTGTTTGATTCAAACTACTTCAAGACGGTAGTCCACACTGAGAACTTGTTGAAGACACATGTATGTTTTAGTTCTATTATTATTATTATTTAGGAATGAAATTATAAACATTTGCGATTCAAAATAAACCTCAGTTCAAAGTAAGAATAAGGGAACTGTCTGAATCTCTGTTAATGTGTACACTCAAAAGTTATAAATTTAATATCTGCCTCCATACCATTTGCCACAAAATATTACCTGCTCATCAGTATTTTTTTTATTTATTTATTCGTTTACTCAACAGATACAGACAGCTATGAGGATTATAACATTCAATAATGGACATTTAATTACTGGTCTGACTGTATAAAATAACACATTTCGTATCTTTGATATTATCAGCAGCCCAGTTAAAATTTTCCAAATGTTCATTGAAACTCTCAACAAGGGAACTAATTATAACTTTTCAAGTATCCCATTTAATCATTGCAGAGCTGAGAATGTGGGTCTATCTGTCCAGAGTTTCTTGCAGCTATCATGTATAAATTTTGATTATTTCTTGTATTTCACTGCTACATTTTACGTTTTTTATTAGGTTTTATTTGAATTGTTTTTCATATAGAGTAGAGTAGAGTAATTTGTACATTTATGGCAAGTCATATGTATTCATTATGCCTAAAATTTGAAATCTCAAAATGAGCATGGATAACCATGAGTATCAATTTAAAAATACAAATCTGGTACAGTTAAAAATCTCGAAAAGAGTACATTGCCACTCAATAAAAAAATCATAAAGATTAAACATGAACTAAAATAAATAAAAGATGTAAATATTTATAAGTCAAAAACTAAGATATATATCACAACTCCAGGGTGATGAATCAAAACTCAAGAACTGTGAATTGACTAGCTACAGAAGTGTATTCCTCGATTGTGTAGAAGCAATGTTTCAGAAGGTATCTTTTGATATTATTTTTGAAATTCCTGAAATCCAAGGATTTAACTGATTTGTGGAGGCAGTTATATAAATTCAGATCTACAGAATTTTTTTGAGTGAGACTTTAAACCTGTGTCTTCTATTATTCAATAAACTTGCAGATCTTGTTGAGTAATTATGATTGTAGGAGTGTTTTGGAAACATCCCAATGTTTTTGTGAATTTCCAATAGCACTACATTAATATACAAAGTCGATAGCGGCATGATTTCAAAGTTAATAAAAAGTGGACGACAATGTTCTCTATACTCTACATTTGCCATGATTCTCATAGCTTTTTTCTGGCATCTGAAAATAGTGATTGAGTTTCTTGAATTTCCCCAGATCAAAATTATATATGAGATGACTGAGTAGAATAGTGAATGATAAGCCATTTTCAGAGCCACCAAGCCTTCAGTATTCCTCAGTTGTCTAAGAACAAATAAAACACTAGATAGTTTCCGAGTCATTGTTTCTATGTGGCTGGACCAACTAAGTTGATCATCAATGGTAATACCCAACTACTTCCTAGAGTAACACTAGAGTTTGAATATACTATAATATTCTGGGTTTTTTCATTGTTCAGTTTGAGTTTATTAGCTGTAAACCAAGTATTTGCTAATTTTTTATTTGTGTTCATTATTTGAGGTAAACTGGAATGTGATTCACCTGAACATATGAGGGTTGTGTCATCATCAAACAAACCACATTTTGTTGATGTCATGAAACTACATAAATCATTCATATAATTAATAAACAACAATGGGCCGAGGACAGAACCCTGAGGAACACCATGACGAATTTGTTTCAAATCTGACTTAATATTGTTAACTTCAACACATTGATACCTATTTTGCAGATAAGATCCTACTAGCTCGAGAGCAGTGCTTCTTACACCATAGTAACTCAATTTCTGAATAAGCAAAAGCAAAAATATTTTTATTATCCCCTTTTCTGTTCATAATTCTACCTAAACCTAACACACAGTTGTATATCAGAACATCACATAAATAAATAACACATAACGTATACAAGTATAAATAAAATACAGGACACATACAATGCTAAAAATCTATGGACACACTTTATACAAGGACGGGACAACATATTAAAATGGAGTCCTGGAGCGGGAAGCGTATCTACGGGCCGTCCACCCCCCTTTCGGTGGGTGTCCGGTCCGCTTTTACCCTCTTACAGCAGTACAGAACCGAAAGAAGTCGGTCAGGCAGCTGTACGCGCTGATGTCATGCGCTGCTCTAGCTGTGCTCGGCTAAGTTTTACTCATTCAGGGATGTAACCGCACCTCCTGCCCAAGGGCTTATGTGCAGGTTGCGTTGTCAAAGCGTAAGAAAATTCTAATGTGGCATAGATATGATGGTCACGCGTCAGATCTGGCGAAGGCGACGGGTCGGAAAAACAGTGAAAAAACCGACTTAAGAGAATTCTCACCCTAATAAAAGGGTGTCAAGCTGCTTGGATACTTCAATCCGCTTCGTGGAAAATATCCAAAGCTTCATAGATCAGCCCGTGTTTCAGGTGCTGACCATGATGCGCTCTAACACCGGTGATTCCACGTGTTAGAGGGCTTTTCGGGAGGAAAAACTTAAAGAATTTATAGGCCAGTTTCCTTATATGGTCTGTGACCGTTTCAATTCCTGTCATATCTCGCAACTCGTCCAATCGAATGTATCTATCACTGTTCGTGATGATACGAAGTACCTTGTTCTGCATCCTCTCGAGCCTCAACAAAGGAGTTTTCTTAAGGCTGCAGAACACTGGGCAGGCGTACAACATAGCTGGTCTGATCACTTGTTTGTAGATCAGCAGCTTGTTGTCCACACTAAGTTTGGCATTTCGTGCAATGAGGGGGTAGTTGCGTTTTATTGCAGCCCCAGCCCTCTGAATTGCCAAATTAATGTGCCTGTGGAAATTCAGGCGCCTGTCCAAAGTAACTCCCAGGTATTTGACGCTTTTTTGTTCATCCACTCGTCTGTCTCTGACTCTCAACTTTTCGAAGATTTTCACATTCGTGAACTTCCTCGAAAAGTTGATTGCCTCCGTCTTTTGCGGATTTAGACAGATCTTGTTTTTCTCAAGATACGGAACGATTAACCGATCCAAGTGGGTCTGAACTTGTTTGTTCGCGACCTCACTAGAAAAGGAATGTGCATATATTGCAGTATCGTCTGCATATATGGCAACATTCGTTTTCTGGAACATTGGAAAATCGTGCGTATATAGAGAATACAAGTGCGGGGATAAACAAGATCCCTGCGGAACACCTGCTTCGATTGGACGAGCTGGCGAGATACTTTCATTAACTCGCACCCGAATAGTCCTATTAACCAGGTAGCTATCTATCAACTTCACCATGTGTAATGGCATGTTTGCCCTCCACAATTTGGCTACCAATCCTTCCGTCCAGACCTTATCAAAGGCCTTCTCCATGTCAAGCAGAACCATGACTGTGTTTTTATCTTGGTTGAATGCTTGCTTCACCCCATGAACAACCCGGACCACCTGTGATGCCGTATTACGGCCTCGGCGAAATCCGAATTGCTCCTCGGGGATCAGCTTCATCCTTCCCTCGACTCGAACCAGCCTGCTCAGTATTACTTTATCCACCACCTTGGCGACAGCACTCAGCAGCGAGATGGGTCTGTAGCTAGTGATAGAAGCTTTATCTTTTCCTGCTTTTAAAATAGGCACCACCTCGGCATGTTTCAGACAATCCGGGTAATGCTGCCATTTTAGCACTGCATTCACTATATGCACTAACTGGACGGTGCATTTCTTAGGCAGGTTGCGCAGTAGAATCGCAGCCACCCTATCGCATCCTGGCGCTTTGTTTTTTGGCATTCTTCTGATAGTCTCAGTAATCTCCTCATGGTCCGTCATCAATCTCTCATAAACAGGTAGAGAGATCGACGCCGGCGCCATGTTCCTGATTTCACTAGCCTGACGGCTAGCTTCCCTGTGACTATCAGAAGAATCGGGACTCGCTCTATGAACGCTCTGAAAATAATCGACGAACATCCTGGCTTTCTGGGGGTCCGTAACCGCACGCTCATTGCCACTCTCTATGGTGGGTATGGGTTCGAACCTCTTATCGAGCCGACGCGCCATCCTCCACAGAGAGTTGTCTTGGGCGTTTAAGTTGGCAAGTTTATCCTGCCACCTTTATTGCTGAACTCCCTGATTTTGGCATTCACAAGATTCGCTAACTGAAGTAACGAATCTTTGTGAGCCGGATTTCTTGAGCGTTGCCACTCTTTCCGAGCTCTGTTTTTCCTTTTAATAAGTTCAACAATATCAGGCGGCAGTATATCTTTGCCATCCTTAACCACGACCGATTTGATCGACCTGTCCCGGGCGGCCTGAATATTCGAGATTAGTTCACGAGTACAAACATCAATCTCATTGAGATTTAGCTGAGCTTTAATCTTGATTTTTTCGTTAAGAATGCGTCTAAACTCCGACCAATCAGCAGTGATGTAGTCGAATTTCCTCTTTTCACCTCGAGGGTTTTCTCTGTTCAGACTAAACATCACTGGCCTATGATCGGAGCTTAGCTCGTCCAAAACGCTCATCTCACCCAAATCTCGAACATTCTTATTTATGATCAAATCTATCGTGGTCGGAGTACCCCCATTCCATGGAAAAAACGTTGGTTCATCCGTATATTCGATGTTGACATTATTGTCCATCGAATATTCCCAGAGCGTCTTACCATTCTGATTTGGTTGATTACTGCAATTCCACTCCCGCCTCCTGGCATTGAAATCCCCTACCAGTAGTACTTTTTGGCTAACATTACACAGATTGTCCAAATCATGCCCTGTGAACCTGTTATCGGGTGGATTATAGATAGCAAAGATAGTAGTGCCATCAACAAGCTTCACTCCAACATGCTCGATGGAGCTTCGCAGTTGTGGCACTCTGGTGAAAGGAATATTGCTTCTTATCAGTAAAGCCACACCCCCACCCCGGATTGCATTCGGCCTGTCAACCCTGATGGTGGTATAACCCCTAATACTGAGCCTATGGTTCTGCCCGAGTTTGGTCTCGGACAGAAACATAATATCCACCTTGTGATAGTTAATGAAGTTAATAATAGTAGGGAGTTTATTATTAACTCCGTTAACATTGAGCATACATGCCCTTACTGGCATTTAGATGCTATAGTTTTGGACACTTTCCCAGAAGAGGAGAAAAGCCCTCAGCCTTTCTCCACTGTCTTTCGGACCCGACATTACCTTTTCCAGATCATCGAGCGCCCTGAACATCTCAGCCACATTAAACTTACGCAAGATGCGGTCGCATCTCTCAGTAAGCTCAACAAAGCCGACATTTCTGGCCGATCTCTCTCCCCCCTGTGCCTCTGATACCCGCTCCAGTGAACGGGAGACCGGGAACGGTGGTGTGCCTGGCGGCGTCGCATGCCGTCTCTGCAACAACGGCTCCCGAGAATCCATCACAGACGAAGTCGCACGCTGCGCATTTTGTTCTTGTTGACGTTGGCGAGCATTCTGGCGCGCTTGCCAGACATTGACCTCCGGTTCTGAGGCCGGTTTATATTTCTGTTGTTTCGGTTGTGGGGCGTTGTTCTCCTCTTTACGGAGTTGCAAGGCTTCCAGCCTCCTCGTGTATGTCGGGCATATCTTTGCGTTTGCCGGGTGCCTCCCACCGCAATTGGCGCACTTGGCGGGTATATCCCGGCTAATAGTGCAATCTGCAGTAAGGTGGCCCTCTGCACACTTTAGACAAGGGGGTGCCCGACCACAGTTGGAGGTTGCGTGCCTCCAACCTTGACAACGATGACATTGAATAATCTCCCGATCTTTTTTCTTGAGTTCCCAGTTAATCCTTGTACTCAGGATAACTTTTACGTGTTTCCTCAAGAAACCGATCGTGACATTATTCGAAGTCACTAACATAAACAATGGATTTTCGGTCCTCAGCCGATAAATTTTTTGAGCCGTGATATCATGTCTTTCTTTTATATCTTTTGCAATTTCATTCGGCTGAGGATCGAATTCCAGGCCCCGAATAACGAAAGCGTGAGTTTTATCCTTAGGAAGTGTGTAGGTGTGGTATTCTACATCCGCTTCTGCCATCATTTCAGTAATCTTCCTGTGATCGTTTGTAGATTTCGTATGAATAAGCGTATCTCTGGCCTTATAGTTCCCAACGAGACGGCCCAAAAACTAGGTGCCATTTTATTACTCTAGAGACCGTGTAAAAAGTATGGGGAACGACGTAACTAAGACTTATGGACCACTGCCGTCAATTTCTGGTGGCCCGATTTTCCGCCATAATTAAATAAACATTGCATCTGGAAACGTCATTTTGTATAAAATTATTACTGACGGCATACTGTTTATATTAACAATAGTAGTTAAAAATTAAATTAAAACTTATTGCCGTCAAAAAAAAATGGCACCGGAAGTCAGGAAAAATTTTGAAAATTTGAAAGTTGAGTATCCATTTTAGTATCAAATCATTATTGACGGCAATAGCATAATTTAATATACTTTGTGATGTTATTCCGTGTTTTATTAATGCCGTCAAAATTTACTGGCACCGGTGTTGAAAAAAGGGGGTGGTAACCCCTTACGTTGAATAGGGTTTTAGTATTATTTCATTACAATTTTTTTTTTAATATTATTAAACTACTTGAGAATACAATATTATAAATTATTGTGCCGTCAATTTTTAATGGCACCGACGGCTATTAAAATTAAAAAAAGTTTATAGCGTACAAGACGTGATACGCCGTCAAAAATATTTTTATGGCACTTGAAATATTTAAAAGAAAAGTTATAAAAAACAGAAACCACATGTTTAGGACAAAAATTAAACTATCTTTTGATAATTAACAGTATCGTTAAAAAAAAATTTAAAATTTTGATGTTTTTGAAAAAAAAGAAACCTATAAATGGATTTATGTGTAGAAAAAGTTTTGTAGGCGATGATAAAAAATCAAATAACATGATAAAATAAAATCAATTTCACAACTGCCGTCAATAATAATTTGATACAAAAATAGTACCTCTACTAGACGTAAATAAACAATTTTTCTGACTTCGTTTACTTCTTTTTTTGACGGCACCAACTTTAAATCGTTTTTTTATTGATTTTGATGTAAAATATAATTTTTCTGTAAGTGCCAAACACTATGCAAAAATTCTGCACCCAGGGTGCCCGAGGTTGGGGTGACCACCCTTTTTTTCAACCCCGGTGCCAGTAAATTTTGACGGCATTAATGAAACACGAAATAACATCAAAAAGTATAATAAATTATGCTATTGCCGTCAATAATGATTTGATACTAAAATGGATACTCAACTTTCGAATTTTCAAAATTTTTCCTGACTTCCGGTGCCATTTTTTTTTGACGGCAATAAGTTTAAATTTAATTTTCAACTACTACTGTTAATATGAACAGTATGCCGTCAGTAATAATTTTATACGAAATGACGTTTCCAGATGCAATGTTTATTTAATTATGGCGGAAAATCGGGCCACCAGAAATTGACGGCAGTGGTCCAAAAGTCTTAGTTACGTCGTTCCCCATACTTTTTACACAGTCTCTAGAAATAAAATGGCACCTAGTTTTTGGCCGTCTCGTTGGGAACTATTATACGTGATTTCAAATGAAGTTTCCAATGATTTTCTTAGGGTTTCAAGTTTTTGCACATTCAAAGCTGCTTTTCCGGCCAGAACGATCGCAGGAAGATACCTACTAACCGGAGGTTTTTTGCCTTTGTTGGTGGTTTTAGAAGGTCGCACAATCTCCTCTTCGGTCAGAACGTCTTCGGTTTGTGACTCGTCGACGTTCAGACCTTCGAATCGATTTTTTGTCGCGGCGGCAGGTGTACTACTGCTAGCATTAAGACTTTTCTGAGCTTTACTATTTTTATTACTTTTCTTTGGTGTCATAAATTTATCATTGTCTAAGTCAGATTTCCCTGGCAGTGCAGGGAAATCTTCCTCAGTCGATATTTTGTTAGGAGATTTAACCACATTTAAGATTTTGTTTAGTCTCTCTATTTCTTTTTTCCATTTTTCTCTGCCTTTCTCAAGATAATGTTCTCTGATGACCTCAATCTGACTAAGGTTCATCTTCTGCTGCGGAAAGTCCTTTAACGCCTCTGGCATTTCAACCCTCGCGCTGCAGAAGATGTCCACCTGTCTTTTTGCGTTATCTAAGATATCTTTATTTATCTGATCAAGTATTTGCTTAGCTTCGTAATATGAAGTATACTCAGCTTTTTCATTGTTTGTTGTTTTTCCTTTTCTATTTGTATTTATAATGGTTTCAGAGTTAATTTTTGTATTTTTTGAATTCTCAATTTCTTTCAATACTGCATTATTACCCCTGCCACAGCGACGCCCATTACGTTTGCGAGCTCTTACCCTTCGCTTTTTCGGCTTTACCACCTCCTGCTCGCCTTCGCCTGCGCTAGAATCATACTCGCCTGTTGATTCATCTGTGGTGGACTCACCGGACTCGTCACTGCTCTCTGACTTTCGCGACCCGCCCTGCAACGAAGACTGGGTTGTGGATAATTTTCTAGTCTTCGGTTGGCTTTCTTTCGTTTCTTCTTCCTTCTCTGTATCCTCGTTTCTGAGTTTTTCCCGTTTTCTCCGCTCATTTTCGGCTTTTAACTTAGCCCTGATTTCTAGATTTTCACTCATTTTCGCCGTCATCCCAATGAAAATGTTGTTTTTCTGTGGCGGTTTTTCCGGCGCTTTTCCATTATTTCGAATTGGATTGCTTGACCAGTCCATTTTCTCCATGTCATTTTTGTCTGAGGAGATGTTGATTGAGTCTTCCCGCGTTCGCTTCGAGCTTGAATTCTCAGGTACATTTACATTAGTGGAACTGTCAACCTGTCTTTCTGGGTTATCCCTCTCTGAATTTTCCATTCCCTCATCGAAAACAGCATTTTCCACGATGTTGACATTTTCCTCATGTTTTTCCCAATCTGGAATATGTAGATCTACCGGGTATTGACTGTTAGGTTCAATTCCAGTTGTATCTTCATAACGAGATTTAAATATTTCTAATTCCGAAGTGCTTTTGCTCAGGAAGTGTGTTTCCACTTCTGTGGTGGGTGTGTAGAATATCTCATCTGTGCTGGAAAAATCTGCGTGTTTTTGAGCTTCGACTTGCATTAAAATATCGATGTTTTCAATGTGCTTCCCACGCTTGTCTGCTAGAAGTGGCTCCTGGCTAGAGGTGTTCAATTTTTGCTTCTTCCTTGGATTTATTTCCTCTTCTTTCTTCCTTACCGTGATGTCCAGGCTGGTATCCGAACCTCTCTCTTCTCGGTGCACACCTACCACTCCGCTACTCGGTTCACAGAGGGTAGTGTGCTCCTTGTTGAGATTTTCGTTTTCAGCCTGGGCATCATTAGGTGTATTTGTATTCGAAGGACTTTGCTTTGTCGTTTTCGGCGTAGCGAAGGCCTTTTTCTTATCCTTCTGTTTGTCACTTCCTTTCATTTGGTTTTTCGAGGGGTTGCCTGCTTTCGGTCCCGGGATCCGACCCGGGGACTTACCCGGCATGTTTACCCCTCCGGCGACCAGCTCGGGGGTCGTGCCCTTTCTTTTCCCAGAAAAGGGGATATTTCTGAGCAAATTTGGAATGTAAGTTCCTTTTTCTAGAGATAAAAACGAATTCCGGCGAGATAACTTTTTTCCTTGATTAGAAAGTCTTTTTCAATTTCAATTGAAAACTCGTTAATATCGAGCGTGTGCTCTTAGTAAATCGATTTTCAAACCAATCACAAAAACCACTACCGTTTCTTTAGCCTTTTTTAAGGGCCAAAAACGCACTATTCACTTCGAACACTTCCAAACAGCACGTGTGTCCAGCACGACGGCTACCTTGGAACTGATTTCTGAATAAGGATTGAGTGGGATACAAAATATATTGGAAATTATGTTCACAATGAATTTCAAGGTCTCATTGAAGCTTGTCAGTATATAGTTCTGGGTGGTATGTTTGAAATTGTTTCCATTATTTAATTTTATTTCCTTTATATTTGTGCAGATTGCAGGTCCATTTGCCTGGTCTGACCCCGGAAAGCTACGAGATTATCAAGGAAGAGTTTATTTTGTTCAAAGTGGTAGTACTTTGAACTGAAAGTCAATTGATTGCCTGATCTCAGTTCTAGATATCTGGCACTATTTACTCCTCCCCGTTAAACTTTTTCTATTCATTTGAACTTTTAAATGTAGGATGCTAGTGTCAGAATAATCATTGACGAGTAGGTAAACATTATTGAACTTCCACATTAATGTAGCAAGAAGTAGCATGTAAATTAAACTATCATAAATCTTGTTTTTTAGTGAAATGTCAATATTTTGTGGAAATAACAATGCGAAAAATTTTTTATAAACCTCTGTCTCAAAAATTGTCGACCACCCTATTATCTTGTGGCATTTCCTTCATGTTTCTATCGATATAATTATTCTACTTTTCGTTTTCAATTGTATATCCCTGACTAACCCTTATTGTATATTTTTCCACAGGGGAGCAAAGCAACAAGTAATCAAAGAACAGAATCTCGCCCCGACGAAGAACAACAACACACCCCCTTCTCCGGCACCGTCGTCCCCCCTGTCCGCTCTCAACAGTTCCGTTAGACCCCACTTGCACAGGATAGCAAGCCTAGTTAGGAAATAACTCGGTTGAGTATCACCTTTTCATTTGTACATACTGTCATAAGGGCTCGCGTATTGGGTCGCTGCTTCTTGTTGTTGAGGTTAGGAAATGTCGGAAATCAGGTGCACAGTGACTGAAGACATTTAAAAAGTTCAATCGTCAAAGGCAGTTGGCATTTTTTATTGTTTATAGCAGTAACGGAAAGCTAATGATAGTTCTAATCCATAAGATATTCACATCACGGTTTGTTCAGATGAAAACTGCAGAACTGATTTGGAAAAATTCATCTGAAGAATATCAATCCAAGCCAGCACAAATCTCTGAGTGCATGGTATTTCAGGAGATGATGTTATAGCTGAAAGGAATGGCTTTGGTCCATTGTAAAAATTGAAATCATCAGATCATTCTCAGTTTTTACAGATACTGTTTTTTCTTTAGTGGTTACATATTTACTGCCCTATTTTATTTACTGCATTGATTTTGTCTCAAAAAACGTATTTGGTTGAAAAAAAAATCAAATCAAAAACGAGAAGGATTGATCGAAATGAATTAATAATAAATTCAATTTATTCATGAATATTCACAACAAATAATTAATAACAAAATTTTACACATATCCATGTAATAAGCAGGCACTTCAATTGGCAATTATGGAAATAATCGAAAGCTAAAGTATTACAGTTCAGTTAGAAACAAATTATAATAGTCATATTGAATCGAGCATAATCATCAAAAAACAAAAAACTGTTCCAAAAATATCGATAAAAAGGTGGATTATCAGATAGAGCAGTTTTTCAAATAAGTATTTCAAATTGAGAAAATTTTAAAATGGAATGCAATGTTTTACTGTATTGATTTCCTCACAAAAAACTTATTTGGTTAAAAAAATATTGAATAAAAAAAAGGGGGGGTTCGAAATGAACTAATAATAAATTCGATTTATTCATGAATATTCACAACAAGTAATTAATAACACATCCATGTAATATGCAGGCACTTGAATTGACAACTATGGAAATAATTGAAAACTAGGGTATTAAGGTTCGTTTAGAAACAATTTATGATAGTAATAATGAATCGATCATAATCATCAAAAAACAAAAAACTGTTCCAAAAATATCGATAAAAAGGTGGATTATCAGATAGAGCAGTTTTTCAAATAAGTATTTCAAATTGAAAAATTTTTAAAATGGAATGCAATGTTTCACTGTATTGATTTCCTCACAAAAAACTTATTTGGTTAAAAAAATATTGAATCAAAAAAGAAAAGGGGGGTTCGAAATGAACTTATAATAAATTCGATTTATTCATGAATATTCACAACAAGTAATTAATAACACATCCATGTAATATGCAGGCACTTGAATTGCCAACTATGGTATTAAGGTTCGTTTAGAATTAATTTATAATAGTAATAATGAATCGATCTTAGTCGTCAAAAATCAAAAATCTGTTCCAAAAATATCGATAAAAAGGTGGATTTTCAGCGAGAGCTTTTTTTCAAATCAGTATTTCAAATTGAAAAATTTTAAAATGGAATACAATTTTTCTACTTATTTTTTTCAAAAGAATTCATTCATATTTTAAAGATTCAATTTGATCTGCTTTCCCTTCCAGTTTGCCTTTTTTGATTTATTATATTCACTTTTTCATCCAGTTAGATTATTGACAAGTTTTGGAAGTGTTAAATAATATTTAGATTGGAGGTTTGATCTAATAAATATATAAGTGGTAACGCACTGCACCTGATTTCACACTACGAATAGTGCTGAATATATTACTCCGGATTATTGGGTGGTACTTTGGTATCTTAGACGTGTAGTGAGGCCAAGAGGCATTCTCAAAAAGGGGCCGAAAACCAGAAATATTATTTATTGATTTACGAGTTTTTTCACTCTATATTATCTATAACTTATTTTATTTCTTTTCTACGTTTTTCAGATAGTAGGTTTAAAAATATAAAATAGTTCTACATTTGCCACTCGAATCCGGAGAAATAAAACGAAAACATGATTCCTTACAGGCATTTATGAATTTCCAACAGTACCCTTAAAATTTATGAATTATTGAAGAAAAATTATTCACTTCATCAGTATACAGAATATTTATTGATTAATCTTCTGACTATAATGGAAAGCATGTCAACTGAAGCAATAATACCTATCAGGAATTTTACTTTTTGAATCTCCTAAGACCCTTCCTAATTAGAGCAATCTTTATCTAAACCCTTTTTTTTTAATTTCAATCTATTGCAGCTATTTCATATCCCATTAAACATTCACATAGGGAGATCATGGTAACTGTTTTCTAAAAAAAACAGTTGCTCACTTCCAGATATCTCTGGTTCCTGAATTGAACTGTTCGAAAAACCATATTCAATGTGCAATATAAATAAACTTGAAAGGTCACAAAAATATTCTGACTGAATACCAAAATGAATGACACCTTTCTATGGTACCAGAAGTGACAATGGAAAATAGCTTTCTTGGATAATGCAATTATTATTCGACAACTATACCAATTTCAATATTTGTAATTTTCCCCACAGGCCTAGCATTGTCTCATGGCGCTCCTCATTTTATTGATACATGGTTTGAACATGAAATATATGCACCATACATTTTTACACAATGTATGAGAGAAACAAATAATGATATTTTTTGCGATTTCGGGCGCTGTCCTTGATCAAAGAGCATCATCGTTTCATCATGTAATTATCTTCTGGATAATTTTTCGCAGATACCTAGGTGATATTAATTTTAGTAACCTATTTATTTTTTTATACTTTCAACATATCAGTAGTTTTTCTGATGTAGTTTTATCGTCACTATCATGTACTGTAAATAAAACACCATGTCACATAGGTGGGTAAAAAAATTGAAGTACAAAGAGCATTGGCTCTACTTCTGCCTCATGGAAAATTGTGGAATGATGGTCAATGAAATATAGGAAGAATAATGTCTCAGTTGTACAAAACAATCTCCAACTGAAAAAAATATTGATTTTCCCTATGTATCTTCCCAAAAAATCCCACAATTTTAATGTTGAGTGTACGTCAGTTCTGGTAATTTTAATCTGTTGAAAAACTGTGAAATTATCACAAAAAGTGTGTCTTGATCTTTACATTTCTCCATTTTTTCTGAATTGGAAATCAGTCTTGCAACAAATTGACAAGGAATTGGAATCCCCTCTTAGGAATGAGGTTTTCCATGTTTTTTAAATGAAAAACTTGATGTGCATGTGACTATAAACTTTTTGTGGTTAGTTTACAGAATAAATTCCATATTATCAATAGATCTCATTGAATCAGCCAAAATACTGGCAACAAAACTTTTTTAGTGTGCTCTAGGGCTTACCTATTATTGTTCGATCACCTGAGTCATCCCTAGATGAAACACTAGAAAATTATGGTCCCATATTTGTAATTTCCTGTTTCAAAAATACTATCAGTGGTGAGTAGACACCAATTCTGTAAAATACAATTGACTGAAGCTTTTACTGTAAATATTAACTATTTAGTGTAGAATTACGTATCCTATCTCTTTGAATATTATCAGCTTGAGAAAAAGGTTAATGTTGAAGCAAAATATCCATATATCACAAAATATTTTCGACTTATCGTTTTGAACAGGTAGCCGAGACTTGCCATGTGTTTTAGAAATAGTAAAAATGTGTAATAATCAGCAATTTGAGTTCATTTGTTGAAGGAAGCAGAAGCTTTAAAGGTGACAAATCATCCTCTGGAATTTGGCCAGTATAAAAAGCATTTGATATACACTTTTGCACCTATCAAATTTTTTTCTTCTACAAAAAGGGCACGTCCCTTTGAAATTCCCCATTTTTATAATTGTGTATTAGAGCTTCTGGATCAAAACTGAAACAATTCACATATATAAAAAATACTATTGTTTCTTTAATGATTTTTCTCTGACAGAAACCAGTGATACCTAGAATATGAAATATCTTGTATTCAACTGCGGATTAACTCAAATTGTTGATTACCAGCTCGCTTTGTGGAAGAGAGAGATCTAATTTTGGAGATTTTTTTCGAGCAAAGTTGTATATCAATGTGCCATACGAATCAGTTCATTCGCACATCACTAACATTATTTAATTGCTCCATTAAGACTGCACTTGTATCCAAAGAAATATTAAGGTTATCTCGAAAAATCTAACTTATTTCTAATGATGGGAGAATCAAGAAATACTAGTGTCGACAGGTGTAATTTATTGTAATTATAACAAAAATTCAATAATTGTGAATACAAATAGCTTAAATAAAAATACCACTACGATACCCTCATTTATTTTCTATCCTTACTGCTATCCTTAATCTAAATATATACAAGTTGTCACAGCATATCTTTTATTGTTTCCTCGAACTTTAAATCAAAATAAAAAAGTACATGGAAGGTGAATAAATAAAAATAAATCGCAGATAACTTTACTTTCTCCTGTTCTGTCCTCCTCCTGCTAAAATGGTTGCTATCCTGATGAAGATGTTCAATGTATCCAAATAGATTCCGATAGAACTACAAAAAAATTATATAAGAAACACTCACACAAAGATGTACCTTTTATAGTTGGTAGAAGTGTTTACTCACGCGTTGATGGGATCGTAAGGTTTAACTCCATACAACTCTGGGCTAGAAGGATATCGTTCAGCCTGGGCGATGATTCTTTGAGTATCGTGGAGCAAAAACGCTGAAAACAATAGAAGTCCTCCGTACAAGCTGATTGAGTAAAGCCCAGCCCCTAAAGCTGTAGTGGGTGGTAAAAACATTGTTCCAATTGAAGATACAAAAACAACTCCGAGACCCATGGCCAGGGGTCCACCCATGTAGAGGAACTTCTCACTTGGGGCACATACCTGGTGACATAAAATTCATTTAGATGTCAATGAAACTTCCTAAAATGGTGAGTAACTCACAGCAATGGTGCTAAGTCCTCCAACAACTCCGGCAGTGTACCAAGCGGCACGGATTAGTAAGGGTCCTCCGAGGAAGCACATGGGCGCCAGCATTGCTCCCAGTGTACCAGTATGGAGCAACCAAGCCATCTGCTTGGCCCCGAAGCCTGGTTTGTAGTCGATGCTTTGGGCTAAAATTCCAGTACCCATTATGGCTGCTAAGCTAATTGCCATACCCTACAGAGAGAAATAAATATTCGAAAAGGGATCAATCTTAGTACTTTTGGGAGGAAAAATCAACAGTGTGAAGTCACTCGCCGTCGAAAGGGCGCTATAGTTTTCTCGAAAAGGGGGTCTTGTGATGCCTAAAAGAAAATCCATGTAATTGGAAAATCTCAATATTTTTTTTTATATACACAGTTACACACGAAAGGAAAGCCAAAGAACACCGCGTGAATCAAGGGACGGGATATACGAATTAACATTCACTATAAATTTTTGAAGTTTGTAAGCCTCGGGAAAAACCTCTCTCTGCAAGGAGTTCCAAAGTTCAGCAGAACAATATTCCTTGCCTTGTAGATCATTTCAAGCTGACGAGAAGTGAAGTATTTCTTTGCACAAAATAGAAATCCCATATAAAAGGTTTGAGTTTAATGTATTCAGAAAAACGATAAATACAGACATTACACTTTCAAGTGATTCCATCTCGACAGTCATAAACTATCAGTCCACAATTCAATGTTACACAGAGCATTCTCATTATTTGTCTGCTAATGATCTAGCTAGAGAAATTGAAACAATTATTCAGATAGAATAAAATGAGCCTCAACTTTACTTACAGACTTATACACCCCCAGATTAAACAATCAGGAGTTAAATAATTTGTAACCCTAAAAGATTTTGGTAAAAAAACGATTTCGGGATTTTTTAGAAAAAAACAATATGGAATGGCATTCAAGTCACATGTTAATTCATCTAATTTCCTCTTCAATGTAAAATATAAAAAAGACAAGTTGGAGAATTATGGAAGTGGCATTCAGGAAACATGTGACTTCATCTAATTTTTTCTTCAAAGAAAAAACAAAATAGACAAGATGGAGAAATCTGGAATTTGAAAGCTTAAATGTCCGGAGTGCAATTGGGAAGAATTTCTACCGATGAGGGCGCTGATGTCTGTTCAAAAATGTCGGCAACAAACCGTAATCAGCTAATCGTTATCTGTCAAAAACATATTGTTTACGTTGTATTTTGTATTGTACCTTGTGTTTTTTTAATTTTGGCAAAGTTCTGTGTAAAACAAATGTGTAGACTAATCAGTGTGTGAATGTGTTAGAGAAGTGTACCATAATTTCACATTCAGAAGTTTGTTTTTGTTTTACGTGATGAAATAGTTCAAATATCTTCCGATAGCGGCCTATCTGGATGATGAACTTCCCAATAGCGTTTATGTGGGACAGTGTGGCAGACATTTCCCAAAACGGTATGAGAGACATGAGAAGCCATTCTTTAGAATGAAGTTACAGGTTCCCAAATCCCAAAGATAAGGAATTTTTGCACTATGCGAAGAAGGTTGAAAACTCAATTATCTAGAATCCTCAGAAATTTATAATCAAACCTACTGAATTATCAAGTGGATTAATTCTGTCAGATGTAATCATTTGGAGAATAAAGTAATTGATTAAACCGTTAATCTTCATCCGACAAGGGTATGATAAGAAAGGATTTGTATAAATAGGACAAAACTGCAGTAATGTTAGTTGCAAATATAAGTGGTATAGAAACATAGGATGTTGTATTTCTCAATTTTCATGAGCTCCTACCACATAGTAACAGCTACTTCCATCAATTCATTGAGAGAATTGAACAATCGATCGAACAAAGTTCACATATCAAAATATAAATGAAGAAATACCTCATGAGGTATAAATAAACATTAAATCAAGAAAATCAAAAAAAATGTAAAATCTGTTGATATTGTCTCCAACACTGAGAATGAGAGGGGAAACAAACAATTTTTCAATAATTATCACAGAATTCATAATTGAATGGCTAAAATGTTTGAGATGTTCCTGAAAGTCTTTTTTTTGTTTCTACTTTAAATTTATCGAATCTAATCTAATCTAATTGTTTTTTCGTAAGTCAAAAGTTTTGACAATGTGCACTTACCATGAACCCATTTTTCATTACAATATTCATTATCAATGGAGACCGTACTGCTGCCATGGCACTTGCTGCTGTAACAGCTATTGAACCTCCAAAATACATGTAAGTACTTTTGATGCGATCCTTCACATACTGTGGCCATAAACTGAAAATAAGATAAGTACCCTTGAAGTATCTGACAATAACCGCTTCCAAACTCATGGACTAGTGTTCACCACATAATCATCATCAACTAACAAGAAAAATTTCATTTCTTTTTTAAAATATGTGTATAACAATTCTCACTATTGTATTTGACTTGAAAAAAACTGATGATTCAATTCAAAACAAATCAATCTGTGAAATGAAAATAGAGATCATTCAAGTTGACTCCTTGAAGATTCAATTATCAAGTAACAATTAATAATTATTGTAAATGAATATTCAACTTTGCTATAATTGTTAACGGGTTACTGGATAATCGATGCTGCATGAATCTACCTCAGAATGAAATTGAATAAAATATTTGTTACTGTTTATGCAACACTTCCCAATATTCAACACTAATAAATTTTCTTAGGAAATAAAGTCCTGCATGCTCAATTGCTTGAAATACATTTGAATTTGAATGTTTCTTATTGCTATTGTCAATACTGTAATAAATCAATTTGTTTCATCATTGTTCCCAAAAGAGGAAAAATGTGTTTATCGGTGTATTTTTTTTGCTATTTATTGATTTGCTAGAGTTGAACTCACAGTTATTAGTCTTGGGCTCAGTTATTGGGTATCATTACACAAACCAACCCCACCAATGAACATATTTCGATAAAACCCTGCTCTGATTTTCTCCTCTGAAGAAAATACCTGTAAATATCTAATGATATCAACTTGGCATTTAGCATCATGGTCTAATGTTTGAAGTTTAGCAATGGTATGACTAAAAAAAGTTTTACTTTTACAGATACTTATAACAATACTAAAATTATCCAATGAGGAAATGTTCATGTTTTTTTACAGTTTAGACCTATTTTTGTTTTTATTATGTTTGAAAAAAAAAGCTTCACATGAATGGTGATGAAATTTTTCCATTTAATTTGAAATTGAATCAGACTTTCAAAGTTTTACCCATAATAACAAATCATAGGGAAGTATCTATCACAAATAACAATTTTTTGTATTCTTCCAAAGCCAGATGATCAACTACTTACTGTTGTTTTTCTATAGCCCCAACGTCAGATCCCATTCCAAGTCCGTAGTAACACAGAGCACCAAGCCCCAAAACTGAACCCCCAGCTAAAGCTCCTTTTCCGATATTGAAAGCTGAAACATCTCAGTGCTACAAAATGATGTTGATACGTTTGAACTCAATATACCTGTGTCTCCTGCTGGGGCCATAATCTTCTCTTTAAGCGAGGCTTGTTTTCTACGAGCTGCCCTAGCTAGTGCATCTCGACTATCATCAGCAAATGTTCGATAAGCATTCTTAACTTGTGGCTGTCTCAAAAGACTAGATTTTTGCCAAACAGGGGCACGACATAATCTCGAGGCTATCATCAAAGCCATTTTTAGCTAAAAACTGCAGATATGTTCACCAAAAAAATCTGAGAAATATAGGGTTATGTTGTGCAATACTTTGAAACGCTTTTTTACAGAAACTGGACAGAAAAACTTGTTTGAGTTTACTCACACTTTTGAATTTACTGTTGTGATGACTTTTGATTGACGTGAAAAGTGATATTATAAATTCAAAATCGGTAAGAATATTTATTCAACTTTTTCTGGAAAATTCCACTTCAAACTTCAAAATAATTATTACCGATGTGAAGTTAGTTGCCATGTTGCCAAAGTTGGGTGCTAAATTTTCCGAAGATATCCGAACTACTATACCATTGGCGTAGTGAATTTATGCTACTTCTCAAGCTAAGTAATGAAAAAGAAGGCATTCATGCACTTTAATATAACAATGATCAAAGCTTGTGGAAGAGGATCAACTTCAACTTTACATAAAGTTCGAGTAGCATTTTTTATACATTTTTATATAGCCTAGCTTCATTTTGGAGAGTTGAAGATTAACATATTATCATTGTTTTCCTGAGAAATTCCACCAGAATCGCATCTATACAGTTTCAATTTCAACTCGCTATATCCCACGAACAGAAAAACAATCGCGAAAAACAAATTTATTCGAAGAAAAATTTGGTTATGATCATATAATCCGTCATGACCTGCATATTATAATCACCTATTTTACAAAGTAAGAAAGATAAAGGTTGGCCAACTTTTACTTGTTAATTGATAATTTGGTTGCATGAATCATCTACATATACAGTAAATTATTTATTAGGCAGTTCAACTCATCATTAATAATTGTTGTTCCTTGATAACTGAAGCTGCATAAATCTACCTTTAGCTGCCAAAGCTGGGTCCTAAATTTTCCGAAGATTGTCGAACGATTATACCAGTGGCGTAGTTTCCACTTTTTGGGAATTGGCAAGGATCTGAATAAACGATTGAAAAATAAAAAGAAATTTGTAGTTGAGCGTTATCCTTTGATGCAAACGTCAACACTCAGTGCGAGCCGAGGATTAACGAGGTCTCACCTTCAACGTGTGATTCCTAGCACTGAGAGTACATAAAAATTTCAAGTTTGACTCAATAAACTAGAAATTATTTCAGATATTAGTACATTTATTCAAGCTTGAATGAAACAACTTCGATTTTGTGTTTGTGAAGGACAGATCAGGATTGTGACGTTCCTACAAGATTGTCATTCCTGGTAACCAAATATTTTGCTCTCTATGATTGGTGGAACTCATATCCTACCTTGTGAGGATATGAAATCATAACGACTCGGGCTGGATTCATACAGATCCGAAATCTGAGACCATTCTATTTCACGAACTCGATTGTCGTGTAGCTCAGACTGTGACTGTACAAGGCACTGTACTGAATATATATACATATTCTAAACAATTCGATAATCGAATTCGTGAAATAGAATCTGGCCTCTGATCGTACGACGATCCGATAGCTTTCTGAATGGTCTGAATTTAAATTTAGTTGCCTGTATTCGCCTACTATCCGCATATCTACGGGTGGGAGTAGAAAAATAATATTTCCTCACCTACCACTAAATATAGTGAATATTTTGTATCGTATACCTGAAACTTTTTTGTATTTTTAATCAATTAAATTGATACCAAAATTTCGGGTTGAATTTTTAACGCCTTTTTCGTATTAACATTATTAAATTGGGTATCGACCCCTCTTTCAACTTGAAATTTCAAAGCATAGTTCAAAAAATATGTCCAAAATGCGTCCCCCTCACAAGCAAACTATACGTGCTCGAGCATTTTTTTTAATTCCAAAAAAGAGAAAAGCTAGGAGTATACTTTCACGAGTACGCCCAGAAACAGGGTCAGAACTCGTATTCTGGAAGAACGTGACGCTCTGAGGTGACTTGATTATTTCAACGGAAGGGAAGCAAATATAACCCTTGCCCAGTGCTAATACGTCGGTTGATAAACTAGATATTTGTCATATAATGCCCAAATTCAGGTGAAACCATTAGTTATCCTTGCTGTGATTTCATTAAGGAATCAGGGAGAGGAACATAGTTCAGTAGAAAATTTCGAAGATGCTCTCTATTATGAAAGTTATCTATAATTTATTTCTGCACCACTGCTACTAGTTATACTAGCAAATAGTAAACATCGAGTAAGTAGGAAGTGGGGCATGAACAAGAGGTTACAATTTCCAGCATAATAGTCAAAAAAATCTCTTCCGAATGGAATACAATCAGCTAAATCTTCACAATATCTACCAAGAACAAGAAAGATCATCTAAAGTTGATTACAAATGACGCCGTTTCTGAATTTCTTCAGCTGGTCTATAAATTGATCAAGAGGGGAAACAACTGCGGCAGTTCTCTGCGACTCATCGAAGGCATTTGATTTTGTATCAGCCATGATATATTACTATGAAAATTGGAGAGGTAAGGCTTCAGAGGAAACTGTTTCACTTGGATTGAATAATACCTTGCAGATAGAAAACAATTTGTAAGAATGTCATCCGATTCTAATACCAGAGATAGTAAATATATGGTGTACCTCAAGGTACCGTATTAAGACCCATCTTGTTTTGTTCGTTAATGATTTGACCAATATTTCAATATCCTGGAAAATCAACTTTATTTGCTGATGACATTATGTTGCTTTGGCATTACAAGCACATAAGGAGGTAGCATGAGAAAATGTGATGGTCATAAATGCAAATTAATATGAGGGGTCGACGAGTAAATGTTTACCTGCGGAATGAAATTCTCGATTCCTGTATCGAGGCGCGAATGGATGTCTAGATTAATCTCCATATTTGAACTGACTACTATATATAAGCGAGGCGTTTCATCGAAGCGGCAGTTTCTAGTAGAGAGAACATTAGTAGTATTTAGATTGGAGAATTAACAGCTAGGCTAGTGGAGAGTCGAAGTTGTATAGAGTTTTTATTAAAGAGCGTTGGATGTTTTGATCAGTTGAGAAGTCTAAAGTGATTTCTGAGCGATTTATAAGCTAGTGCAGTAGTTGTATTGTTAAGTGAAGTAAATAACAACAAGAAAGATAAGTTGCTGACATGTAGGATAGATGTTCAAGATGTATACAGCAATCGGTATACAGGGTGAGTATTTTTAACTGACCTACTGCTCAACACCTGAATTATTTTTTGGTTCTTTTTTAGGTGTACTGAACATGGTCACAAGCAGCATTAGCAATGCGCGATATATCATACACTTATGTTGAAAAAAGTAATTTTCTAGGATGAGTTTTCCTTCAATTGCCAAAAAATTTGTAAGAATGCATTCAGCCTGTGACAAGTTCTTGTATATAGGTATTGAGGTTGATAAAAATATCTACTGAAAGATCTATTGTTTTTTCATCGTCTCAAATTTTAGTCTCAAATCTACATTGAAAGTTAATCAAAATCTGGATTAATACTTTGCTCATGTTGACTCAAGATTGCGATCAGGAATCTGTGTTAGGGGTAATTCTTCTTCAGTTTCAGATATATTACAATCCCCAAAAAAATATTGATATGTATAATATTGGTTTTCAAGAAGAACATCTTGACAGTATTTCAGAGAATACAGAATTGTAAAGGTTGTATCTATGTTTTCGAAATGTGCGGGTACATTTTTAAAAATGAAAATGTTATGTTGGTGAATATCTCTCTGTCAACACAAGACAGAGACATATTGAGAAACAAAATTATTGTCATGTGCGCTAAAATGTTTAGGTTTGAGGTTGTTTATTGCTCTTGAAAAATGATATTCAATTACATTTTTTACCACAGGGGCAACTTTTACTTCTTTTACTTTTTCCTCAACATATATAATACACTGGTTATCTTCTATTTTGAGAGTTGAAGATCCTCTTTATTTATAGATATATGAAATATAAAGTAAAAATACCATACTATGTGATTACAAATCAATAAAAAAATCAGTACAGAATAAACTTATGTACAAAAAAAAATATGTCAATTTGTCATAGAAATGAGATTTGATATATACAGACTTAATAGCTTATTATCAATTTGATTTTCGAAAGTGGAACTCATTTGAATACATACATCTTAAAAAATCGAATAATTTCATGCCTTAAATGAGAGGTGAGTCTACTTATCAATTAGTTCCAATTATAAAATGCCTTCCGACAGTTTGGATGTAAAAATATTTGTTATTCCTTTGAGGACAGTAACAATAAAGCTTTGCATGAAATTAAGCACTCTTTCACTTTTAACATTTTACCTTTAAAAAATCTTGTTTTTTTTGTACTCTTTCTTATGGCCACTAAAGAGTATGATTTGTAAAATGTCTCTTTTCATATTCATTTATGACTTTCGTGGTAGTGGTTCAAACATCTACTATCTATTTGAACACATTTGAAATCTGTTGTAAAAAAATCTGAAGGGTTCGAATCAAAATGATAAGGCTTGGCAAAAAGGAAACGTGCAAACTAAAATTGCGAAAATATAAAGTGTAAATTGTAAATAAATTAAAGAAAACAACACAAACTAATAAAGAAGAGAAAGAAAAAACAAACAAAAATGACTTTGTAAATCGAATTGTTGTAAGTTGTTTGTGGATTCGAGAGAGAGAGAGAAATATCTTGATTAAACTAAGCTAAAAATTTTTGTCAGCAAGGTTTTCATTAATTTTTTTCCGTAATTTAGTTTCGATTTGAAAATCCTTTTCATTCTTGTTTCTAATACTATTCATATTCAATATTTCTCAAATTCTTTCACGAATTTCTTTCTGTTTCATTATTTTCCCAATTATGATTTGCTATCTGTTTTTTGTCAAGCTTTACCAATTCATTTCCAACGATTCAATGTTTTATTAAAGGTTTCAAACCAGTTGAATAGTTTATGAAATCACTACCACTCAATAAGCATTGTCAACTGAACTCAAACTCTCAACTACTTCTGTTCAACCTGATGTTGTGACTTTTCAAATATTCTGGGGCAATTTCATTCAACCAATCACCCTCTATAGTGGTGATTCCCCTTAAATAGCATTTGGTAGTTTGGACAACTTCGGTGAACAAAACAATGGCAGGTTGCTGTCCGTGCAGGCTTGAACTTGGGTGGATCTGGACGGCTTGCTTTGTATCCAACTGCAAAAAACATATCAATATTTCCTGAAACTACATTTTTACAACACTTACTGTAATATATTGTCGATCTCTCAATAGTTCTGCAGTATTCATAAAGAGTCCCGTCACCAAACACTTTCTGAGCTGGTCCATCTGACTTCCACATGACTTCAAAGTGAGATCACATTTTTTACAGATCTCTTCTAGTTGACTCCTAATTTCTCTGGCGTGCAGGATGTTGCGCATGTGGATGAAATGCTCATGACACCAATTTCTCTTATTGTTTTGACCAACATTAGTAAACTCCCTGTAAAGAAATACGTAGTTTAAGCTCAATCAGGTCCCACGTTGGGCGCCAAAATTCCGTTCAGATTGAGACGGCAAGAAGCTGAAATAAATGGGAGTTGCCTTTAAAGGAATATTGGTTCGAAACATAGATGCCCTAGCGACTTTTAAACGGGAAAATATACTTCTGTAGTGTCAGGAGAAAGATTTCTATGAATAAACGGAGTAATATTTTGTAACGATTTTTTTTGCGGAATGTCCAAAGAAATAAAGATGAACGGCATATCAAACAATATATGTTTCCGAACTGAAAATGAAAATATTTGAGATGAAAAACTGAAAATTTCTGAGAAAAAAGTCCAATGTTGAGTTGAACATTTATTCAAACGGTGATTTATAATTTGAATCACAATATCTCAACTTTGTCACAGGAATGTTCCTTCCAAAGCATCTGCCCTTTATCCCCTCTTTGAAGAATCTGACGGAAGAACAACCATTTGACACAAACAATTTCAAACAAAGTGTGTTCTATTACCTATAAATGTTCAGTAGCGTTATATGATCCCCGTATGCAGAACAGAATTTCTGCCTTACATTCTGAGCTAGATCCCGTTTGCTAGTTGGATTGATTAAGATGGACTCTCCACTGAGTAGAGCTACTACTGTGAGAGCTTCTTCTAGACAACCATACTCGTGTGCCGAGAGGAGAATTTTAGAAAATCTAGGGTCCAAAGGAAATTTGACCATCTTCTTGCCCAGAGGTGTGAGAGCGTTAGATGTAACGTTTTCCACGGCACCGAGGAGTTTCAACTGCTCGAAGGCAGCCGTCGTAGCTTCCTTTGGGGGCTTGTCCATGAAATCGAATTGCACAGCGTGGATTCCAATGGCTAATAGTTGTAGGGCAACTGTGCTTAGGTTGGCTCTCTGTATTTCGGGGATCGATGTCTTCCGCATCAACTCAAACTGTGACCTGGTGTAGATTCGATAGCAGTAGCCTTCTGAGTCACGACCAGCACGACCCATTCTCTGCCAGGCTTGCTCCTGCGATATCTTTTGAGTTTTCAGTAGCTCCAGGCCTGTTGACGGGTGGAATGATCTGAAAATATTCAATTATAAAAGTCACACAGGTGGCAATTAAATCACAATCATTCCAATGGTTTTAGTTTCTCCGAGAATTTTATTTAAAACTATGGTTTTCATCTACGAAATAATGAACAACCTAGGACCGAAATATTTCACTAAATATACATATAAGTAACTACAGCTTTGAATATTCATGATTATCATATTAGAGTTTTTGAATGTTATTATTTTGTGGTGGATAAATATATGTTCCTGGGTTTATAACCTATCACAATCTCAAAAAATAAGAATGAATAAATTATCGAAATAAATTAATCAGTGTGCATTTTGATAAGCTCTTGATTTCCTATTCGAAAGTATATTTCTAGCCTATGTCAACATCATTTTTTCATAATTCAAAAACTTGTTAAAAAATATTGATAACGAGCACACCAGTGTACTTTTGAAAACGGATAATTCATATTCAGACTCACCTTACTTTAACCATTCCACTGTCAATAACATACTTAATTCCACTAATGGTAACACTCGTTTCTGCTATATTAGTACTGATAACAACTTTTCTTGTGTTTGGAGGGGCAGGTTGAAACACCATGAGCTGCTGGGAGCTTGGCTGCGCAGCATATAGTGTACACACCTTGACTGAAGGTCCCTGCACGTCTGGATCCTTGGCCAGTAACCGAATTTGGTGTGCACATGCCTCTATCTCTTCTTGACCAGTGAGGAAGATCAAAACATCATGACTGAAAGAAGTATACAAGTGAATGAAGATATCAAAGTCTCATTAGAACCCAATAGGGAGAAAATTAAAAATGAATTATATATGGGAGAAATGACTTTTAATTTAATAGACACAGAGCATTTCCTAGGTCATAAAACAGGGGATTTCTAATTTGACTCCCAGCATTGGGATTCTGAAATATGTAGGGAGTATGAAGACTGTTATATTAAGGCAAAGTTGCGAATTTTTGTAGTAATTTTTAGCAATGTCCCATATTTATAAATATACAGTTTATATGTTTTTTTGAGATCCTCTCACTTTGAAATCATGTACTTACTCTGCAGGAGCTTCTCTATGGATTTTGAAAAAGGTAGCTACGCAACTGGTTTGATAGTCATCATGGGGCTTTATTGTGTGAAACACATTGACAGGATAAGTTCTCCCTTCCAAGTAGACAGCCTGGCAGTTATTGAAATATTTGGAAAAATGATCAACATCCATGGTAGCAGACATAATTATTATCTGAAACAGATAATAATGGGAGATAATATATGCCCCAATAAAAATGGGTATTTTTACACTTGACAAATACGCAAAGTGTAAATGATTGAGTCTACAAGAAATTAGATTTGAATGAAATACTCACCTTCAGAGGTGGCAGATTCCTATCTTCTCTAATCTTCTGAGCCTTTTTCACAATGCCAAACAAAACATCAGTATGTATGGTCCTTTCATGAGCTTCATCCAGAATCACAACAGTGTACTCCATCAACAGTCTATCGAACATAGCTTCTCGTAACAACATACCATCAGTCAAGAATTTTATTTTGGTTTTATTTGATGTCACATCTTCAAATCTTACTGCATAACCTATCACATCACCCACTTGCATCTGTGAAATTGAAGTATGATTACAGAGGATTGCCAATAACTGAACAAAGTGAAAACTAAAGTTCTCTTTAATAAACTGGGAAACCTACTAATCCTGAATTATTTTTTGAAATTTTGTGTGTTGTGAAGAAAAAGCCCTAATTACAAGTCATGAAAAATTATTTGTTAGCACATTTTCCAAAAATACACCTGTTTCAGTTAAGTCCATCAATTTCTTATTGATTACCATTGATTGTGGTTAAAATTTGTTGATCAGAGCATTTTATGAATGGTTGTTCTACTATCGAATTGTTCGATTAGCTTCACCTGTACTGATAATCCATTGTCAGGTCTGATCACAATTTTCCCAAAAAAATCCAAACGAATGTAGTTCAGTTGAATAAAAAGTGTATTGAATATATTAGGATTCTTCTTCCACAAATAGATTTACAAATGTTTCGTTTCATTACCCCTTGTCCAAACTCTTGGGCCACTCTTAGAGCAATACTTATAGCAGCTACCCGTCTAGGCTGTGTAACAGCTATTTTTCCATTTTCTTGTAACCTCGCAGAATGAATATATTGTGGTATTTGAGTAGTTTTTCCACTGCCCGTTTCACCCAAAATAATAAGTGTTTTGTGTCTCTTTATCAGTTCTAGCAGCTTATTTCGTTTGTCGAATACAGGTAATTTTCTTCTCTGGTCTTGAATGCTCAATTTTGGTCTAACATTGAAACTACCATTGGAACCAGCAGGATTTGTATTTTCGTTGGAACTCAGTTTAATTTTTTTGGGACTAGGCCCTCCCTTACTGCCAAATAATATTGGAGTCCTTTTCATTTTCATCTGGAACTTTGATAAGTTGTATTTGGATTCCATTTTTTGAGGTTATCAGGGTTATGTGCACGTGAATTGTTTACTATTTACCCATTACCCCCACCGTAAGATAGTAAGATGAGATACTTGATATAATTGCGATTGAACTTTACAGGTAGGTCCGTTTAATCGTATGATAAATCAATTCTTGAACCATTCGTTTGATGAACGAATACGTTGTTGAAAGTTGGAAGAGACGAAAAGATCTGTCGTAGCTTAGCAACAGTGTATTCGCAGAACTGCCAGTGATTCAAGAATAGTGTCCCTCTCTGCCTCTCTGTTCGAGATCCGTGGGTTTTCTGTTCAACAGGTCAACGGACATTGAGCTCAATCATTCATAACCTTTTTTTTAGGATATCCATGATTGGTGGGTGTGCCACGTTTCCGGACTGTATACTCATACATTCGGATTTTAAAGTTGTCAAAACTCTAAACAAAAATATACGTCAGATATTCAAATTGACATTTTGAATCAATCGATGAGAATTTGAAATGTATATGAGAAAAAATATTGCAAAAACCGAATGAAGCAATGATACTTTACTCGTGGATATTCTTTCACAAGGATCTTTCTTGTTAAATCATCAGGTTTGTGCATTCGTTTTGCCATTTATCATTTATCTTAGATCGAAGTCGAAACCCTCAAGAACTATGAAATTCAAACGTAATGTTTTATGTTCTATTGAGTCTGTTCTAGTGAGAGTGAGTCTGGTCACAGAATCAGAAAGCACAGAATCACAGAATACACAGATAAAGTACAGCAACCAGTTATTTTCGTGATGGGATGATTAATCTTCTAAAATGGCTGCTCTGATATGAATATATAAGTAAATATGATTTTTTTCAGTGATTTAGATTATTTTCTTTCAAATCAACATTCATAGAAGTGATTGTAGGACATAGAATTGGAAGTCTTCCATTAGTTTGTAATGATAAGGTAAATGAAAGTGAAGTCTTGGTTACAAAGAAATGTAAATTTTTCTGACAATCTCGATTCCTTTAAAATTCAGTAGAAATTTCAATTCTCCACAATATTTATTCATTATTGTAGTATCTTATTTAGTGTCTAGTTCTCGTTCTCGAAGAATGAACGTTAGCGCTGGTAGCCTGAAATATCTACATGAACTCACTTGTTTCAGGACTAAACAGTACATTTGCAATCCTTCCTAGTTCCCATATCAGATAGGTAGGTCGATATTAAAATGGATATTATCAATGATGAAGATAGAAGGAGGAGACTGCGTCTCCTCGAACAGCTACTTCGAGATTCTCAAGGAAAAGGTAACATCGACTCTTTACTTGATACAGTACAAGCACTTTGTACAGACTGTGACCATCCTGCCATAAAAAAACTGAAGAATGTAGAGGTTTATTTGAATAGATGTGAGTATTTTTTCTAATTTATATTTACTCTTTAATTTAATGCATTGAGAAAGAATTATACAAATTGTACTTCATTCTCGCATTTACCTTTTACAACGATATATCATTATAATTCATAACTTGTCAGTAACACAACTAGTAGGCAACTGCAACAATTACACCAATTTCAAAGATTTTGTGAGATTTCAAATTCATGATTTTAACTCATTTGAACAATTTTGTCAGCATTACTTCAACAGTAGTAATATTTATTGAACCATTTGAGTTTTAGAACTGGGGGTCAGAAAATTAATTCTTTTTACCACAACCTCCAAATAAAATCAATTTTTCACCAATCTTTATGTTAATTTTCACACATGTTCTACCTTGAACCTCTTGAGATTATTATTGTGTTTCATTCTGAGAGGCCAATTTATACATCTCTGTTTTAATCTTGGTTCTTATTTCATTTGAAAACAGTTGATTTTGGAAGTCTGCGTCGGAGCATTTGAAGAACTACAACTATTCCAGTCTTCCCTTCAATCTTAAAAATATTACTCAGGCAGTATATGATCAATAACAACAGAATTCCTTGAAACTAACTGTCATTCATGGATTTAGACCCTAAGTGTGTTTTCAATCATAGTGATACAAAACAACAGAATTTGCCACCACCAATCCTAAATTATTATAATGATAATTATATTTAGACCTATGACAATCATGTTATTGAATTGTTATGATGTTTGAATAGCTTTTCTATGAAAAATGAAATTATTGTGGTAGTTTTAGTAAATCACTCTATGCGAAGGCAAACACAATTATCAAATAACATGCAAATTATGCTGATGATTGTATGCAAATCAGGTAGTTTCCTGGAGTTTGATAAGATTTTCAAGTACCTTGTTACTTTCTGTTTGAACAATCGCCTAGGAATTTTATCTAGTTCTAAAAAATTACTTTTAATTTTATTTTCAATGTTATGCAGTTTAGATATTTTCATTGGATAATTTTTGCTTATTGTTTGTAGATAGTTTTTAAAAAATAAAGTTGAGGTTTCCTTAAAATCGCTTAGGACTAGTCAAAATAGATTTTAAAAAATACCTGAAAAATTTACACACTATCATTGAAATGAATGTTCTAATGGATGCCCATACTTTGAAAAAAAAAAATCAGTACAAAAGATCCTAATAGCCCAATATTACTTTGAAATACTTCTATTAATTATGGTTTGATTTTGGTAGGTTAAGCAATACAGAAATTGCTATTTTTTTGTTTAGGGCATTTTTCTCCTGTAAACGAACGCAGGAAATTTTTACCTTTCATAAATACCGTACATAATTCAAATACATACTTCTCGTTGAATCATTTTCCAATTTTGAATGGGACCCTGTAATTTCCAATTGGTGAATTTTGATCAATCAAATTTCCCGTGTGAATTTGGAAAATTTCTTGTTGGATGTATTCAAAAAGTTTGAACAAATATTTTGATTGGGTTTTTTTAGAGACCATATAGAAAACGTTCAAAATTGCGTTTTGTGACGAAAATGATACTCAATAAGCAAATACCGATGAAAATAGTCAGATCTGTTATATACTACCAGCTTGTATGCCAGTACTCGTTTCTTTCATTAGAGGCGCTAGTAGAAGTAAGAAATTCTTTCTTCGTAGTTTTCTGGGTTTTCAACCACAATCTGAAAAAAGCAGAATTAATATTGGAATCTATACAACCGTAGAAGGGTAGACCTCTATCAACCCCGAAAAGTTGCTACTACACTACACTTGTATAGATTCCAATATTAATTCTTAATTTTCTCAAAGAGCTACAAAGGAAGGATTCGTCCACCACAAAATGATGTCTTTTACAGTACTTGATTATAACACCCAGTCTTCGGAGTCAAACTCAAGATGTATGAGCCTCTGAAGAAGCTAGCCACTCGCGTCAGCAAAACGTCAGAAAGAAATTCCAAAAAACGACGGCCTTCAAACCCGAACAAAAGTAGTGATTCTGAAAACCTCGGCCGTGAAAGCCTCAACCATTTTGTGACAAAGATTTATTAATATCACTATAATTTTGACAGGCTTTGCTCTTACATTGACAAGAATAAACACCTAGGGTACCTCAACTTTCAAAACCGCAGTACAGGGACTTTTGTGAGAAAATACTAGTTGGCTTCTCTCTGAGAGCTGTAATTCCTAAGTCACTTTGTTTTCTCGCCAATTCTAAATTCTCCCTTCAAACTGGGATCTCACTTTACGAATCATGAGAAATAATTTTCATGCAAGAAAAATGATGTAACGTGTGCTGAACCGTAACAAAGCTTCAATCTCATACACGTGATAGTTTGGAGATAGGCCCCCTGATACGAACAAACAACTGAAAAAGTTATAAAGTTCAATGCGAAAAAAATACAATTCTTCTTAAAAAAAAGCAACATAAAATATTTTATGATAATAATATACGTCTTCATTATCGTTTCCATATATGAATACAAAAAAATACAAATACTCTTCTCGCTCAATTTGTATACCAATCAATCACTCTAAATGAGCAAGAAAAAGTGAATTCTATGTTATCCAGCCCCCGTCACGCCATTTTTTGTGAATGATCTAAATGTCTATGAATGATTCGCCCATATAAACAGAGTTTTTGCTAAATATTTGATGCTACTTTTTCCATAGAAGTTTTTTCTTCCTTTTTTGACTTGGAGAAGAGAAAGGAAAAGATCATATTTCTCAACTCCAAATTCCTTCTAATAGCTGGGACTATAGCACGTAACTTATTTCATACAAAATTCCCTTAATTCGACGTTCAAGAAATGGGAACAGTATATACATTGTTGTACATGTATTTTTCCCTGTTTTAGGGTCTTCGGGTGAAAAGGTGAAAGTCAATAGACATCGATCAATTGTTTTATTCAAGTATGTTTTGATTTGTTGATGACTTGCCACTTTTTCCATATAAATGTTGATTTCATTGTGTGTTTTCCCCGAATGACTGCCAACAAACACTTCATTTCCTCAAAATACCAAGCATGTTGATCATCATGTTCACAAAACTCTAATTTTATTTTGTAGTATGAACATCTTAGTTCCTGAATATTAAATTTTCGTGTGTCAATTTCTCTTACGTTTCAAGTTGGTCTTGGGTTTGAGTTTTTTTGTTAACTGCGCGGGAGCCCCCTGCATTTTACCACCGTCTTAACAATGATTCATTCTTTGTTATTTCAATTATACAATGATGTAATTTCATGATTTGAACAATTGACAGTCGGATATGATTTTGCGAGCCACCGTATTCGAAAAAAAAACCGAAGATACGTTGCTGAATGGTAATGGTTCGGACTTCCATTGTGTATATTATTAACTCCATTGAAACCTGTTGCTAAAAACGAATGGAGAAAAATACAAATCAAATGAGGTAATCAAGTCATCACCCGAAGACGATTGCGGATACCAGCAATTCAAACGTAGTGAGAACATTCAACTTGTAACTTGGTTTCAACATTTATTCATACTATTTAATTTATTTCTTTATTTACATTTTTTCGACAATATTTCATATTCGAAATATCATTTTTTCCTGTTACAACATTATTTTTTTTTGATCAGTCAAACCTTCAATATTATTTTTGACCAAAAAAAATCCATTTCGACGTTATATTTGATTTGTTTTTCATCCTTTGGATCTTTGGAACAGGTTTCAATAGATTTAACAATACAGACAATGGAGGTCCGAACCATTACCATTAAACATATAACCCATTTGAAATATCATAATTTCTTTGCCAAATATCTAGATTTACCAAAATTAGTATTTGTATGTTCTTCGACCTGCAGAATTGAAAAAGGCAAATGTTGCATTAACTTTTGTGGAGAATGCTCAAATCAGGCAATAAAGGTTGGAAATATGGAAATATAGTCCAGTCTATGACCATTTTTCCGTGTATTTATCCCATACAGCACCGATTCCCATGAAAATTCGGATTCAGGATCTACATACCCTCTGTTTCAAAATCTACCCTGTGCCGAGGGTTGCTTTCTCCCTGGGGGTGGATGCCACCCCTTCTTGGGGGGAAAAAAATTTGTATTGGAAATAAGTGCGGAAATCAATAGATCGACTAATTCTAAGCACTTTTTGTTCAATGAAGTTTTTTCTGAAAAGCAATACTTTTCGACTTATTCGCGAGTGAAATTGTCGATTTTTCAGGCAAAAAAACACGTTTTCAGATCCTTTTTCGCGGATAACTGGGAGAATATGCATCTAATCGAAAAACCTCCAGAGAGCAAAATGATAGCTTTCGAAAAAACAGAAGAACAGAGGCAATCGTTCATTTGTGATGTATGCAAACCCACTACAAACTGAATATTTGCTTGTTGAAAGTTGATTGGTATTTTCAAACGCCAAAATGGAAAGTTTCTACGTACAATAACCAGAAACCAATGTATTTTTCGGGAAAAAGTAATTCGACCTTTTTTGAAGTGTTTGAAAAATCCTTCATTCCTGTTATTTATAAAAGTTTATAGCACCAAAACTGACCGAGGTATGAAGGAAATAATGTAGAATCCTATTTTTCCGTTGAAAAAAAAATTGTGAACAACTCATCCTCTCTTCTTTCCCCTTCGAAAAAAATCGTTGTTATTCCATAATTCACTTCATTCATGTTCTTTCGATGAGTTCTGAGTTTTTCATCAATTGAAAGTACGTAGTTTTGGAAAAAATTGAGATTGAAGAGAAAAAAATCATATACGGAATTCAGAGAAAAATCACCATTCCTTCGAAATAACTCGAAAAGTATTGATCACATGCAGAATTTTCTAGAGTACAAAATTGAAGGTTATTCTTCTCTGAAAATTTCGGTTTTCCATTTTTTTCTGCAGGATGAAAATAGAGTAAGATATGGCCAGTTAAATACTGTGAGGGTTCGCGCAAAGTACCATTTTTGAACCCTTTCAGCATGAACCTTTTCAAAAATATAATCCGAAACAAAAAATCATGTGAATGAGCTCAAGCTCTCGAAAAAAACTACGAAATACTTTTTTGGTGGATTTGATTGCTTGAAGACTAAGCGAGTTATAGGAAAAAAACAAAAAAATATACATATAGTACTAGCCACTAGGCCTAATGTACATACTCTAATTTCTACAAAAATTGTTTTTGTTTTTTATAAATAACAGAAATGAAAGATTCTCCAAGGACTTCAGAGAAGGTCGAATTAGTTTTTCCTGAAAAATGCATTGGTTTTTGGTTATTGTACATAGAAACTTTCTATTTTGGCGTTTGAAAATACCAATCAACTTTCAACAAGCATCACTACTTTTATTCGGGTTCGAAGGCCGTCGATTTTCTTGAAATTTTAAGAAAATCGATAATAACTGCAGGTAGTTCTTCAGATATTAATGATGATTATTCTCCGAACCCACAGGAAGTAAACAAGGTAATCAATATTAATGACAATTCCACGAATCCGAATGGAATAATTAGCACTGCAAACTACCTGAATCGGCATAAATACAACTTGCGAAGAAACAATCTCCAGTCATCGGAGTGAATTCCAAGATGAATGAACCTCTGAAGAAGCTAGCCACTCGAGCCAGCGAAACGTCAGGAAGAAATTCCAAAAATCGACGGCCTTCGAACCCGAATAAAAGTAGTGATACTGAAAACCTCGGCCGCGAAAGCCTCAACTATTTTGTTTCAACAAGCAATTAATCAGTTTGTAGTGGGCTTGCATACATCAAAAATGAACAATTGCCTTTGTTTTTTCGAAAGCTATAATTTTGCTCTCTACAGGTTTTTCGATAAGATGCATTATTTTCCAGTTATTCGCGAAAAATGATCTGAAAACGTGTTTTTTTCTGCCTGAAAACCGACAATTTCACTCACGAATAAGTCGAAAACTATTGCTTTTCAGAAAAAACTCCATCGGACAAAAAGTACTTAGAATCAGTCAATCTATTGATTTCCGCACTTATTTCAAAAAAAAAAAAACACCCCCAAGAAGGGGTGGCATCCACCCCCAGGGAGAAAGCAACCCTCGGCACGGGGTAGATTTTGGAATAGAGGGTAGGTTGAACCTATATCCAAATTTTCATACGAATCGGTGCTGTATGGGATAAATACACAGTTTACATTTTTTTCACCGTCATAGACTGGAGTAATATTCTTGTCACTTGAACTACATCTTGGGAAGTAGTTGATATTATTTTTGATCGATGTTTATGGCAATGGAAAGGCAAGGAGATTTACATTCTATGCACCATACAATTTGATCATTACCGTCTGTTTTGAAATAGAAGCAATTGAATTTATCAAACAAATGCCTGGAAAAAGTACGGAAAAATGGCAAAAAATTCAATATGATTTTTTCGTGCTAACTCTCGCGAAAATAAACATTAAAATTTAAAATGTTTATTTTCGCGAGAGTTTGCACTAAAAAATCAATTAAAATTTAAAATGTTTATTTTCGCGAGAGTTTGCACGAAAAAATCATATTGAATTTTCTGCCATTTTTCCCAGGCATTGTTGTTCTAAAATTGTTCGTTCCGTTAACCAGCTGACGAACGTCAACCCTCAGAAGTCGAAACTTGTGCGAGCAATGGATCAACGAGGCCTTACCTTTTAACGTGCGATTACCCAGCACGGCATTCGTTTGATAAATTCAATTGCTTCTATTTCATCAGGAATTAGGTCACGTGACAAAGCTGACATCTGACCAAAACTCATTAGTGTCTATATTTTAGAATGTAGGTATCAGGAACATATTAATAAAATTTACAGGACATTAACACCTAGTCTTGGGGTATTTTACAAAAAAAATAGTTGAACATTTTGAAATAACACTAAATTATGCAGAAATATTTATTTCTTGAACTTTTATATAAGTATCCAAGATGTAATGAAAAATTTTCAAAGCAGACCACTTTTTTTTCTGGCATTTTTCTCTGTTGAAATGTTCATTCAATAACTAATTGTTTTCATTTTTCCTTCATGCCTAGAAGTTTGGACAGTATTTGATGAGTATCAGGAATTTAACTTTTTTTATTACTTTCCGATTTTTTCGCAAACGAATGATACTTCCACAATATATCGCTTTTGGCCTTGCATATTTCGTGAGATCAATTCTTTCTTTGTATAATACATAAAATTCGTGTTTTTTTCCACTCGTGTTGATAACAATTTTTGCTTTCATTGAAAAGAGCGCCACACAATCTATAGGATCTAGATAGATGCTTCATGTGTATGCACAGTCACCCTGATTTTTCATCATATTTAAGTTACCTAATACTTTTTCATTCTGTTATCCAACTAGGTATATGAAATTAAAAAGATGAATTACTGAACGCGTTGCACTATTTAGGAAATTTCAGTCTGAATACGAGTTTCCAAAAAAAGATTGTTGTCTTTTTTTCGAGAATGGCTAAAAAACACTTGAATCTACGCGGCCATGAAATTGGTCAAATATGACAAAGTACGGTGAACATATTCGAAATGATGGAATATGAGACACTGTTGGGTGAAATTTGAAATGAAAGTGTTTTTCAGCAATTTCGGTAATTCATTTAGCATGTTTCAGGAAAAAAACAGACTTTCTGTAAACTCTGCTTCAATGCAGTGAAATTGGTTGTGAAGTTGATTGTAGTACCGGTCACATAGAAACAACCAACTAGTTTTCAAGTGAAAATATTTACAGTGTATCGGTATCCAGCCATCTCACCCAGCATTTCTGACATTTGATTATTTATGAAGTTTCTGCGGAATAAAGAGATTGTGCTCAGATATATTCATTTTTGCAATAATAATAGTGTTTATTTGTAAAATATAGGTTAACTTGAGTCAGTAGCATAAAACAATGATAATGACTATGATAATAGTTCGAGTTGTAAAGGGCATACTGAGGAGAATTGGTATTCATAACCTTTTCTTGCAATACATTCATGCAGTTTATCAGTCAGCTTGTACCATTTGAAACAGTATACCTTCATGATTTTTGTACTTTTAGCTATGTTTTTATGCGTAACAAATGCAAGGTAGCCTGTGAGAAGTCTTTTATCTAAATTACTTCTGAACTCAACGAAGTTCTGGTGTGAAGCTCGATTTCACGCTGACTTGGCATAGTTATACAAATATAAAAATAACATCTTCGATATTTTTATTAGGAAGTCCAACGAGTATGGTAACAAAAGGTTCCTATCACCTCTACCTTGTTTAATATTAACCAAGTTTTATTGTCTATCTATAATCGACAAGTTGATGAGTTTTTTGTCAAGAAGAGCCACAGTATGTTTCGGTTAATTCCGGCTTTCATCAAGATTTTTCCCCGAAATGACTGCCGCTCCTCGGAATATAATGTTTTTCGTAACTCAACGGTACAAATTGCAGTGCACCCTACCACTACTAGAGCAAGAGCCCGCGACCGCCAGACTTTCGTTATTTTATAAAAGCTGAAAGTTTCTTTGTGCATGTCCCTAACACAGGTGAGACCGATCAAATGACAAGGCAAAGGTGTATGAAATAGAACCTCAATTTTGTTGAAGTATAAAGGGTATTTTTATTTATTTTCTTTGTAATGATAATAAAAATCACATCATCTCTTAGTCGCTGATTGTTCTTACCTATGTTGGGAACATGCGCAGAGAAACTTTCTGCTTTTATAAAATAACGAAGGTCTGACCGTCGCTGGCTCTTGCTTCTATATAGTAAATTTGGTATATTTTAAGATATTGTGAGATAAAAAGCCATTATAAAGCGTTTATTTTTTTTTCAGACGACGATTTCGCCAATGACATAGTTAGTTTGCGCATGAAAACAGACGACTTCGAACACATAAAAGTAATTGGGCGTGGAGCGTTCGGAAAGGTTCAGCTGGTCCGTCACAAGTATACCAGAAAAGTATTCGCCATGAAGCGTCTCAGTAAAGCCGATCTAATCAAGAGGGCGGATTCGGCTTTTTTCTGGGAAGAAAGACATATCATGGCACACGCTAATTCAGAGTGGATCGTTCAGTTACATTTCGCGTTTCAGGTAAATTTTTTTTTCATTGACTGCATTTATTTATAGATTATCGTTTATGGTAAAACTTCGGTCGCTACGAGAACCTTTTTTTGGAAAAAAAATTGGTGGAACTTACGTAATTGGGTCTCCTCTACAAAAAATCCCAATAACAATTTCGGCGTTCTCCTCTATTTTCGGAAAAACAGGTCCATTTTGTAGTAACACTTCACCATTTTCCACTTCAAATTTCTGTTTTTTGAACATGCAAAATTTTTTCTTCTTTTTGTCAAAACATCACACACTCCCTTATTCACTTGTTTGTGATATTTCAAGCAGAAAAAAACCTTATTTTTTCTAAAAATCCGCCCGTCCTCTAAAGTCAATATAATTATATTCATTTCTCAACAATAACAAGGAGGGCGGCAACATTTCAAATAAATTAGTTTCGACTGTCATTGCACTATGACATCACAACAAATGGGGGACTATTTGAAAGGAGGTGCATTTATTGAAACAAGGGTTTCTTCCAATAGAAAATGTTGAAAACGAAAAAATAAGGGCATGTGTGGTATTTTGATCAAAAGGACAAATTTTGTGTGTTCAAGCAACAGAAATTTGGTATGATAAATGGTGATAGGCGCCATTACAACAAAATGGACCTCTATCTCCGAAAATAGAGGAGAACGCCGAAAATGTTATTTGGTTTTTTTGTAGAGGAGACCGAGTTACGTAAGTTCCACATTTTTTTTTTCAAAAGAGGGTGCTCATAGCGATCGAAATTTTGCCTCATTTATTAGGGGTGTTCAATGTTATCCCTGCAAGGGCTGTCAGGTTACCTCATGGCTCACAAGGATATCACAATATAACCCCATCAAAATGTAAACAGTTGTCACTTTTATGAATTTTTTGAAAATTATATTCCTTCAATTTGATTATCAAGAGCCACATCTACTATTTTCAATATCAAAAGGAGCCAATTTTTCTTAGAGATTCTTAAATATTCCTGCTGTATGACCATACTCCAAAAAAAACTGTTGAATAATCTATCAGTGTCAAGCTCTGTCTATTATAGGAAGATACTGACTTGGTGCAATTTATAACCAAACCTTTGTATTTTCCCCCTTCATTGAATGGAGCATTCAAAAAAGATGGAAATATACAGACTCTGCACCAATTTTATGAAAGAATACTGTTCTGATTATTTAAAAAAATAACAACATCTTGTCAACAATATTCAAGATGAATTCAAATAATTAGACACTATTCTTAACTATTTGTAGAGTTGAACAGTTTTTTATAAGAAATGGCAAATTATTACAGTGCTTGCAACAAAAAGAATTACAGAATTCATCAAAATTTTCTAGGAAATGTATAGTCAGCCGACCGATCGGCTACTTTTGGACGTTGAACAATCGGCAGCCTATATTATTTGTTTAGAACACCTGCCGAATGCCATATACGTGTGTTCTTTTCATTTGATTTGATTTTTTATAAATATGACAGACTTTGGTCATTTTGTTGACTACTCGAAACAAGTATATTTTGCCGATTGATTGCTTGACTATGCACCAGAGCGTCGGAAAACTTCAAAATGGAGTTATTTGAGAAATGGAAATATTTGAGAAAAAAAAAATAGATCGGAGCAGGTGGAAGGTGTAAATGTGACTATAGTGTAGCCGCTGAAAAGATAGAATGATCACGTGAACGGCACGCACTCTTTGAATGTTCCTCTCCCCAATGTTGCAAGTCCGATTTACACCACTCAACAAAAACACACAGAAAAACGTTACACACGTAAATACAAAGCACAAATGAGTACAGTACAGTGTAAATAGTTCTTCATTTATTTCAGTTTAGAAGGCGTGGCTACGCCAGTTCAGAAGGCGTGGCTACGCCGCGCAGGCTATATATAGATGCAGGCATTCACTGTTCACGCGTCCTTGAATTCTATCTTTTGAACGGCCCGACTATAGTAACGTGTATGCGCTTTACTGGTTTTATGGTGCAAAAAAGATGATATATGCCGAAATATGAAAGTCGATAACTTCTGAAGCGTGAAATAGCACCGCGCTTTGCCATCTCATTTGTATAGTGCCTACACATTGAAAAAAAATTCAAAACTTGACCATACAATAACAGTACTTTACCTCGAATCAAAATGCAGAGACAACTCTTCGAAAAAGAAAAAAAAATCTATTCTAATCATATTTCCGTTGTACTTCAAATTCATTGAGGTGATGATAATACGATTATATTCATTAATTTATTTAGATCCTATTTCTCCTTTGGTACTGCACACAAATGGAAATTTTTATCTGCTGCTTCAGTCTATCTATCAACAATAGAAAAAGAGGTAATATCGCACGTGTTACTGGCTCACAAAGACAACTTTTAGCACTAGTGAATGAAAAGCAAAGTCAACTACCAGAGTCTCATCAACTGTTTATAATACAATTATTCAACCTCACTTTGATTTCTGTGGAAGTATCCTATTTTCGTTTGAATTGAATAAAATTTCAAATTAAAAAATCGAGGACTTCGCATCATATTGAGATGTAACCGTAGTACAAATACCAATTTCATGTTCAACTCTCTACAATGACTGTCAGTGTCACAGAGACTGTATCTAAAACCAATGACCTTCATTTACAAAATTCTAAATAATTTAAAGCCAGAATACTTTGATTCATTCATTGTCTTCAGATCTCAAGTTTGTAGCTATCAAACTAGAGGAAACACAACAACTACACTTATCCAAGTACAATCTGGCCAACTTAATGAGACCTTTATTTTATAAAGGTATAAAAGAATATAATGAACAACCAATATGCATAAAAGAGTCAAACTTTTAAGTTTTAAGGAGTTCAAAACTGTTGTTATAAATTACATAATATCTAATCGATAATATACTTGTTCACTATTTAACTGTTTATAACTATTTTATATTATTCATGTGATTTTCAATCAAAACTAAACTGCGCAATAGGAGAACTCGAATTCAGTTGGAAGTGGAACCCATATCTTTCAGAAATAAAATAAATTAAGACCGCGGGCATATCTGCCAGACGACAGTAAATCTAACAGTTGTAAATCCAGCATGCTGGACAAACAAACCGATCTAAAGAGGCTTTTTGTGCATTTGTGTCATATTTCAAAATTTTTCTCCTATACAATTTTGAATTAAATTTCCACCCCCTTCCTTTCTTTTCACAAAAAAAATACCTCTTGCTTTAGAGACGGAATTGTGGAATCAAACAACCAGAAGGCAGATTAGCTGTGAGGTGAAAAGGCAACGATCCAATTTATCATAATTACAAATCCCTTTATGAATATTTTTTGTCCCCCGGCTAGCCTTGCCTCCCCCCCCCGTCTTTTCCCCAACCCCCCCCCCGTCCTTCGTCGTGGGAAGAGGGGGGTTTTCTTCGGGTCCCGCCCGCCCCCCTAATATCAAATCATATGACGTTACCAATGTCTACAGTTAGCGTCTCTAGCGATGTAATTGAGAAAAACATCATGAAATGTTAAAAGTGTCGCTATGACATTCTGAACAATATCGCACCAACTTCAACACCAGGGTTTCTTTTCATTTATTCAGGTATTAGATTTATTCGAAAATATCATTTAATTCGATGTCGATTTTCGGAGATATCTTTTTCGATCTTGTCTTGTTTCGAAAGATATATCGACGTATACGTTTAATCAAGACACAAAACTCTCTGGCCGCTTCTGAGCCTCGACCCGGGTATTTCTATCTAGAGTCAGATCGGGCGTTCTCTCGACTCCGTCTCTTCGAGTAGTATTTCATTATTTTCTCCTCCCTCTCTTTTCCTTCGTCTAGTTCTTTTTTTCGATGACCCTATTGGGAGGACCTTTTCTCTATTTCGTGACTCCCGGCGGTGCTACTCCCCTTCATCGAGTATCTCTTCTTATTCTTTTCGTCTCCCTTTCCCTCCTCTCCTCCCCTTCTCCTCCCCGCTCCCCCCCTTCTCTGGGGCCCCCCCCCCCCCCCCCCCTAGACATCTTACTTGTAAGTCACGCGTTTCAGGATTCCAAACACTTGTACATGGTGATGGACTACATGCCCGGCGGCGACATCGTCAACCTCATGTCGAACTACGACATACCCGAGACGTGGGCGAAATTTTACACGATGGAAGTCGTCCTCGCCCTCGACGTCATCCATTCGATGGGTTTCGTCCACAGAGACGTGAAGCCGGACAACATGTTGCTCGACAAATACGGGCATTTGAAATTGGCGGATTTCGGCACTTGCATGCGCATGGACGAGGACGGTTTGGTTAGGTCTAATAACGTGGTCGGTACGCCCGACTACATTTCGCCGGAAGTACTTCAGAGCCACGGGAAGGGTGAGTAGTATTGTGTTCATTCTGTATATTTATATTTGCAGTATGTCGTGATTTGATTGATATACTTGTTCCCCAATACCAAAAATTTTCACCAATTGAAACTTTCAACTATAGTATAAAAATAGAACAATACTTAATAAATATTGTATTCATGCTGTATATTTATATTTGCAGTATGTCAGGTTTTGAGTGATATACTTTCCATAATTATTCATTAAAAAATTTGTCAGTTCAAAATGGAACCTCTCAATACTCATAGTATAAAAGTAGAACGATACATAATAAATATTGTGTTCATTCTGTATATTTGTATTTGCAGTATGTCATGTATGTCATATTTTTGAATGCCATAGGTATTCTTTATTAAATTTCTTTCAATACTTATAGTATAAAAATAGAACGATGCATAATAAGTAGTACCTTTGAGTTACTTCGTGATGACGAATCGATATACTTTTGAAAATCTTGGGCGTTTTTACATATACAGTGTCCGCTTTTTCATGAATCCACCCCTATATCAGTATCACTACTTTTATTCGGGTTTGAAGGCCGTCGTTTTTTGGAATTTCTTCCTGACGTTTCGCTGGCTCGAGTGGCTAGCTTTTTCAGAGGCTCATTCATCTTGAAATCCACTCCGATGACTCCGAGTCATCGGAGTGAATTTCAAACCCGAATAAAAGTAGTTATACTGAAAACCTCGGCCGCGAAAGCTTTAACTATTTTGTCAAAAACCCCCATATAATAATGGAGTCTATTGCCAAATAGTTTTCAATTAACAGAGCAATTTTGCAGTTTTGATTACAGGTTATTAATTTTCAAATATGGATGGAGAGTCTTACTTGATTACTTTCCCCCTAGGGGGGAAAAGTAAATGTGACGTCTGATACGTATATGGCATTGACGACCTAAGCTGTATGCTATTATATAAGTATAAATTTCACCGTTCGTTTATAGAATACTTTGTATTTTGTGAAATGGTAGAAACCAGTAAAGGGGGTTAGATATTTTCAAGAGGTGAATATATTGAAAAAATGAAGTTAAACGTCAAATATTAAAATAGAGCAATACGCTATATTCATAATTCCGCAAATATTTCCTGTTAGTCTTTGTAGCAAAAATTGTTGATGGAATAGACATTGTTCATGATAGGTATTAATGCAAATGGAGGTGTTGGTTCAAATCCGGCGTCCAGGCTTTTTTATTTTTTCTCTTTGTTTTATAGGTTCTCCTTATTTTGTGAATTCCAGGAGCATGTTATACTGTACCTACTTCTTAGTTTTAGTTCTTCATTCGTTAGTTTGATGAATATATTTTTTTAAACGACTTTTTATTCGAGGGAGACGGAAAAATCATATATATAACATGGGAGTTAAGTGCCTTTTCCTCCTTCGAATGATTACACTTCATCCTCGGGAGAAAAAGTAGCATTTTGCTCACTTTTTATACAAATATCTATTCTTTGTTTACGTGATATTGGATATAACCAAACTCCAAAGTGTCAGTGTCAAAAACGTAGTTAGAGTTTGTGTATTCGTATTAGGATGAATGGAACTGAAGAATCATTTATTTATGATAAATAAATTAGTCGTAAATAAAGTAGAGTATACTATTCGCAATAATGACCACTATTCTTTCCCTCGCTGCTAACGCGGCTCGTTTCGTTAAAATTCCTCAAGAATAATAGCTATCACTGATGTGAACCTCTGTGAAACTATAAAATAAAGTTTCAGTTTTCTTCGTCAATTCTTATGTATCTGTCAACTTTCCAGAAAATTGCTTTTCCAACATCAGATTTCTGAGGAGAGATCTATGAAAAGTGGGACACACTGTATATAATAGGGGAGTACAAATTTTACTGTGTAATTTCTAATGCAAAAAGAACTCGTGGCGGAAATTGTATCGAAAGGAAACTTACCAGATTCCAAACTGATATCATATATTTAATCGTATCTCAGGGGGATCCATCTTTGGCCCCATGTTTATAAAAAAGTCTAAAATTTGACGTCAAAAATAGACTGCTGAGGTTTTGTAACTGTATATGCCTTTTGTGTCACTTCCACTTGTTAAGGTATTGACTTTATACTGTTTCAGCTCTGAATGAATCCATATATTTAGAAAATTTCTTATTTTCTTGAATAACAATATGAGTGCCTTTCAAATGGAGTTGTTCAAAGTTATTTATTTTGAGGGTCAAGAATTTAGTGAAATTGATTATTTTTTATGGCAGCTTCGCTAAGGTCTATATATGGATTTGAATACACGTCTTTCCAATAATTTTGGTGTGAATATTCAAATTCAACTTCTGCTATTCCTTTGATAGTTGGAATGTTCACAGGTAGGTTGGAGCAAAAGATAGATGGATTGTTAGATTTGTTCCAATAAATTCAGCGAGAATGTAGATAATTGATTGGATTTTCATTTCATTCATTAAAAGTTTCTTTCTGTGCGTCACTGTAGATTGTGAAGTCTCATGATCCACCCTTGTCTTTGATTTGTTTTTTTTCCTATGCAATGATAAATTTCAGAGATTTATGTAGAGAAAATCGATTTATTTTATGGGCAATTTATTCTCACATTCTCTTAACTCAGCGCTGTTATCGACAGATTTGTTAGGTATACTTCCCTATAACGAAATTTTTAGGCAAGAAAAGACAGTTCTTTGTATTATTTTTATAACATCTGAAGGTATAATTTGTTTCAGCAAGTTTTCACTTCTGCCCAATGTCTCATTAAATTATATCTGGTTCCTCAAATGAGCTATCATATCAAGTGATACTGATTTTATTCTATTGGTTTTGTTCATTATTGGCTAAATGTGCTTTTTATCTGTTGCCTCCACTCATAACTCGATAACGAACTATTTTCATTTATAACCTCTCTAGAATTCTAGAATATGAATAAACTCTGTAAATTTTGTAAAGTTGAGATATTTAAAAATAAATCGGAATGTCCAGTAGAATCGACAGGTTGCCATAGCAACAGGTCTAAATGCAAGTTTTTCATGCATGAAATTTCCTGACAATTCTTATTAGTTGAAATCTCTATTTGTAACTTCCAACAATAACAATAGTGCATACTTTGCCGTATCTACCGTTGTACTGTTTTGATAATATAAATGTATCAACTCTGTGTCTGTTTGCCTTTACCGGAACGCGTTCACGTTATTTCCAGGAATCTACGGCAGAGAGTGCGATTGGTGGTCCGTGGGCATATTCGTCTACGAAATGTTGGTGGGAGAAACGCCCTTCTACGCCGACAGCCTGCTGGGCACCTACAACAAAATCATGTACCACGAAAACAACCTGTCGTTCCCCGACGAAGTGGACATCTCCAACGACGCGAAAACGCTCATACAGGGTCTCTTATGTGATAGAAACAAACGCTTAGGCAGGAACAGCGTCGACGAAATCAAGTCGCACGCGTTTTTCGTCAACAACGAACAGTGGACTTTCGAAAATTTGCGCGAGATGGCGCCGCCCGTGGTGCCGGAGCTGACGGGCGACGACGACACCAGCAATTTCGACGATTACGAGAAGGACGAAACTCCCGAGGAGATTTTCCCGGTGCCGAACACCTTCGCCGGCAACCACTTGCCTTTCATCGGGTTCACGTACAACTCCGACTACCAGTTGCTGTCCACGGACACCGTCGACAGCAAGCCGAACGCGCAGGTTTGAAATTCCTTTATTTAGCGTAGCGTAAGCTAATATTTATTGCCTCACGACATTGCCAATTTAACCCTTTCCAGCCCAGTGATGCCATATGCCATCATCAAATTTCTACTAAAAGCTCGTGAGTCATTGGTGGTTGCGGATTTCTTCAATAGTACTTGTTCGAGTGCTTTGTAGATGTCTAAACTAGTTTCGAAAAAAAAACATGTTTTTTGCGCCGCTGATTACGAATCCGGTGTCAAAACGCGGCGCTCTCCCTTCGTTCCGAAGTTATGACCGTCTGAAGTTCGGGAAAAAGGGAATATTTCGTCTCCTTCTTTCGCTAAAAAAAGATTAGAAGCACACATTTTTATTCCTTGGTGCTCGGTAAACATCATTCCACCTTCTTTTATAACTTTGTACCGTTTGTCAATAAACACCTCGAAAAATAATTCCTGATATGATTTTGAGGTTATAACATCAACCAATTTATATATTACCATTTACATAAACCACCGATTGCATTCATCCGATTTTCTTACAGACCAATCAAAAACTGAACTAGTTTTTCAATTTAATTCATGTAACAATTCCAACTCACTTATACGCATTATGCCCAATGATGCCATATGGCATCATCAGGATTTCACCTCAAAAAAATTACATTTTTAATTTTTTTTGCACAATCTTGATTAAAAAGCATAAATAGATGGAAAAAATGTAGAAAATATTTTTTCCTTCCAAAAATTATAAATTGGGCTGGAAAGGATTAATGAATTAATTATTATTAAATATTAATTAATTAATCAATATATATATCAATAAATAAATAAATACATATTATATATATATATATATATTTTTTTTTTAAATGTTATTCTCCCTAATCAGCAAAAATTTAACAAACCACTGACTACTAAGCTCATGGTAGAAACCATATCAGACATGTGCATCAAGGCGCAGATGTTCTTTTAAACTATTGGCGAATGGGTTATTGAGGGTATATATATAATATTGAAGATATATATTATAATGTTTTTTTCACATCTACATAGAAAGGCTTGGTCGTACTCTCACCAGAAAATTAACATTACTGATGACAGTTTTCTGTGTCATTTTATTTATATACGGTTTTATTTATATTGTATAATTGAAAGACTTTCTTCTCAAGGCAGTACTTCTCTGACGTGTCCCATATCATGTAAATGATCGTATGGACAATAAAGCTGCTATTACTATTGCTTTCGTCTACCTTTGAGTGGTAGTATATTGTGTTCACGTATTAATGGACTGTAGTTACTATTGATGATTTGTACATTTGTTTTATAAGCAATGTCATGAATGAATTTGATGAAAAATAAAGAATGTTGAGGGTTTTTACACTCATAAATGTTCTGAGATAATTGAATTTCGATAATAAACTTCGTAATTTCCTCAAAAGGAATGCTATGTGTTTTTCCTATTGTTCGTAGACGACCCTCTCTAACTAACGACTTTTCCACCGCAGGTCGTGGACAGCAAACACCCCAACGCTCAAGTCGCGAAGCTGGAAATGCTGTTGGAGCACGAAAAACTCAACGTGGAAACGCTCGAAGAGAAACAACGGCAACTGCTCGTTCAGCTCGAGGCGATCGCCCAGAGGGAAAGCGACGTCAGAGAGGAGGTGACGAGGTACGAAAAGGATTTGACGATCCTCAGGCACAGCTACAAGGAGGTGCAGCGCAAGGCGGAGTACGAGAGCGATTTGCGCAAGAATACGGAAAAGTATCTGTCCGAGTTGAAGAAGCGCTTCGAAGAGGAACAGACGAAAAGGACGAGGGAGATGAACAACAACCAACAGCACAACGATAAGATCCAGTTGCTGGAGAAGCAGGTAGGGTTCGCAGGTTTTGAAAGTTATTAAAACTAGAGTAGTCGAATCCATGAGAATGGAAAAGTGGGTTGTGGATGAAGTATGCTGCCGTCATGATTGAAAAGGGACTAGCGAAGTTGTGACAGTTTCCTTTTTCTAGATAAATCGATATCTCGACATGTAGAGATACAAATATGAAAAGGAAAAAATGTAGACACGTCCTTTTCAATTAACACAATGGAACAAATGCTTTTTTTCATAATGCCTCTCTGAAAACATAAGTTTGCAAAAGTAATCTAGTAGATGAACAATGATTTTTGAACGTTTATTGTAAAAATTACGACTTTTTCTAGAGATCAGTTACCCTAAAACCAATCTGATTTCACTTGCACTATAGTCCATTCACGCTAAAGATATAGTGATAGGTCCATAGACGTTACAACTAATAATGGGCTGGCCATGATGACAATTTTCCACATAGCATGATATGGAATACATTAAAGAGAGAAAAGATATGCGCATTGAAAATATGTTGTGAAGGACAAAATGACAATATTATACTTGAATTACTCTATTCTTCATAACCTCTTTTTCTCTGATACAAAGAAGGAATGCGTTCAGTTAGGTATTACCAACGTTCATGGGTTTCACTTGAAGTATTCTGTCTTGCTCATTCTGCATACTTCCGTCTCATAGGGCCATTAGTTGTAATGTCTGTGAATGGATCGAGTAGATCAAGGCAGGACTTGTAACTACGAAAAGGGTTATTTGGCGTTTTCATTGAATTCATCTACAAAATCCACAATTTCATAAAGACTTCTTTACTTTTTTGGGTTGGAGAAAGTAAAGAACAATACTATTGACTTTTCATATGCCTGTATGAATGGCTACTTTTGTAAGAATATAATCAACCAAACTTTCGGGATTTTCATAAACTTCAAGGGTGTATAAAGTAGTACCCCAATTTCGTTGAAAGTATAAAGATCAGCTTTTTTATATTTTCTTTGGAAAAATAAAAAATATTACATCATCCATTACCAAATACTTAGTACAGTTACAACCTCCCGCCAGACACCCGTGAACTTCATTAGATTTCAATTAAGGGTAAAGTAGGTACAGATATCTATTTGTCAGGTTCAAACATGGTTCGACTGAAATTTTGAGGAACAGCTGACGAAGCAAGTAGTGTTGGCATTAGAAGTTTATATGGAAAATGAAAGTTTTTGTGTGAAAATAGTCATAAAAATGTAAATGACCTGCGATATTGGTAAAATATTCCACTGTTATTTCTGAATTAATTTCTATATTCTGGTTTTATGTACAAGTAATGAAAAAAATGTGCCATTGAACCCACGATATCCCTAAGAAGAATAAGAAAACATATGACTTGGAAAAGAATCTTTGCTGCCTGTTGTCTGCCCAAGTACCCAAGATCGAAACTCCAAAGTCTCTGTTTGTTGTTCCCTTGGGGACATGCACAGAGAAACTCTCTTGTTCATAAAGTAAAGGTCTGGCAGTCGTAGGCTCTTGGACTATCAGTACTATTTATTTTCTAGAACCTATATTAGTGCAGATAAGTAAGATAAGTACTTCCTGCATAGGTTTTACTCGGTCCGACCAGGACTTTGTCTTTTAATTATTCTAATTTGTTTCTCAACTGCAACCAAATAGCTGCCGCTCTGGCCAATGATCACAAAATTGGTGGAAACCATCTGAGACTGATTAAGGATGTTCATGATACGAGACTACTCGATGCATTCGAGTCTAAGAACAACAAAATGTTAAATAATATGCATGGTAATAGACAGCCCATCCAAACGAATGAATTCAAATAACTGATAGAGGAGGTCCTGATCAAACTGAAGAAAACTTCTGCAGATAGTGCTTGTCTGCCCTATCTTAGATTGCGAGATATGAATGTTACTAACGCTAGTCTTCAGATTAAGTATTGATTTTTCCTGTCCTGTAGACGCTAACCTTATTAGCGAAATAGGTGTTGAGTGCACATATTATCACTTTGGTGTTGGGGTAATTGATCCCTAGAAAAAGTTGTATCTAGTATATGTGATGAAAATGAAATAATTAACTTTCAGTTTGCACTACTCAATCATTCTAAAATAATATTTGTATACAATCTGTATCATCATGTTTGTTGGATCTAACAGAATTGCTCATGTTAGATATTTCAATTTTAGCTTTTTTTCATGACTTTGAAAACAATAAGTATCAGAAAAACAAAAAAATTATTTTCTTCCAATTCAATATCACAAAGCAGTCAAGCATTTATCTTTTATCTTAAATTTGCCTGTTTTACACAAAAGTTTAAATTAAATTGCATTGCTATTTGATTTCCATGCTGTTAGGGGTGCGAGTGGCTAGTTGTTATTACTGGAGGTTTGAGTATGACACTTTCTGAGTTTGATATTGGTTGTTTTGAGTATCTCCAGTTTTCAGAGTTTTTTTTGCCAATTTTTTTTTCAACGAGTTAAACGATGATATTTGAACCATTGGTGTTAAAGTTGAAACTTGAGCTGATGTTATTTGCACTCGACGCACGTTTTGCTAACAACGTTAGCATCTTCAGGAGAAAAAAATTGATACTATAGTACTAAATAAGCTAACCTTGTTGAAGAAACGCTTGTCGAGTGCAAAGTAGGTAATGCTTCGGTCGCTATGAGCACCTTTTTTTGTAATTTTTTTCTGCTTTAAAATGTTGAAAATGAGTGAATAAGAGAGTGACTAACGTTTGATCAGAAGAAGGAGGTATTTTGTGTGTTCAAACAACAGAAATTTGATGTGGAAAATTGTGAAGTTTCACACCAAAAAGGCCCTGTATCTCCGAAACTATAAGATGCCGCCGGATTTTTTATTATAGCTTTTTGTAGAGGAGACCGAATTACATAAGTTCCACAAAAAAAAATACAAAAAAAAGGTGCTCATAGCGACCGAAGTATTACCGCAAATTATATCAGTTTTTTCAAGGAACTTGGTTATTTTGTGGAGAGAATGAAGTTTAGGGAATTATTTTTTGGCTTTCTTATCCGAATCAAAAAATATAAATCACAACTTCTACAAAAGAAGTTTAATAAAAAAATCACAAACACTCTCTGTTGTACCTGTATATTATTCAAAGACGTTCGATTCATTCACAAAAAGGAAGAAAGGGTCTATCTAAAAAAAGCTACTCCCCTGCCTATATGGCACGACGGGCACTGAGTTACATAGAAATCACTTTTTCTTGCTCAATTTGTATACCAAGCATATGAAAATCAAATCAAATAGATAGCAAACATGAAATTTATACAAAATAAAGCAGAAATAGAGAGCTAACTGTAATTTTCGGTTTCATAAACTTAATTGTTGAAAATATTAGTTTGAATAGTATATATAAATGGCACCGTGTGCAATGATTTCTTTATCGCCTGGTAAATGAAAATGGACATCTAATTTCGTCTGTCTAATCCTTATGTATTCCTTTAAAAGTCACCCGACTGTGGTTTTACTTTCATAAGTTTCAGTAGTTCTAGTAAAGAGGAAAAGAGATAGCTACATCAAAAATCAAGTATAAGGAATTTCGAAGATTCATACCTGAAAATAATCTAATACTGTAATGAAATGTAATCAATAATCTGCCAGTCAGACTGGGGGCCTAAGCTCAAAGAGGTCAAATTTCGTATTTCTTGTATTCATAATGAAAAATTGTTATAACTCAATTATATTGCGAGCTAGCCTGAAAGAAAATAGTTTTTGTATTCCGAATTAGCATGCCTAAAACCCCTAAAAAACTAACGTTGCCAAAGCCTAATCCGCCTCAGTTTCCAAATCTATTATGCAAAATTTGGAATTGTCATGTTCTGTTCTTCAATGAGGGATAGCTAAGTGTTATCTATCTCCTAAGGGTAAAATGCCTGGATTGGAACCTGTGGTGTGAAAGTTTCATCTCCAAAGGGGTTCATAGCTGAGTTCTAACCAGAAATCATTATGAAGGCAGATTCTTTTAATTTTCCTTTCCTCATTACTTTCTTCCATTATTATTTGCCTGTTTTTCCACTCCGTCTGTGACTACCATTAGGTGGGAAATTGTTTCGATAATTTAGAGCTGCTTGATCTTGATTCTATGTCCACTGTTTCGCACTCTTGAAGGCCTTGATTTTTTCCGATATGTTTTCGCCCGCAAGAGTAAGGTATTTGGTATAAACAAAAAACTACAAAAAGAATCATTTATGCACAAAAAATGTTTTTCTATCAATACATAATTTCTAAACCATTAGATTTATTTTCACAAAAGTGTATTGATTATTGTACTTTTTAAATTATCTGTTCTAACCAGCAGAGGGGAAAAAGTTTCAAAAAGACAACTTCAATACTATTTCGAAATGATGATGAAAATGATATGTATGCCACTGTCAAATTGGCAAATGTCAAAAACCATAATTTTTCTGTACCGCCCATTGAAAGAGGTAAATGAATCATTTTTTTCTGAGAATATGAAATTTGACCTCTTTAACCGCCCATCACAATTCATATCCTCCAGTCTGTATAGACAGATTGTTGATTTGATGATCTAATACACCATTGGATCATTTCCAAGTATGACTTTCCCACTAACCTTTAACTGAGTTTTTCATTCTGCTATCACTTGGCTTATAATTATTTTTCTATGAAAAATGTTCAAACCATTCGTCCGATTGGTGATTGTAGTTGGCATGTTCGATTGCCGAAACAGATGATCAAGACGCGAGATCGGAAACCATTCGGGTACGTTATAAGCAGGCCAGTTTATATGAAAAAGACGTTCAACTGGAAATTAAACTCAAATCCGTGTGTACTATTCATGCCCGGTTGTTAGAATCAAAGCAGCGCGAAGGAAGACTGAGAACAGTGCGGGTAAGTGTTACTCAAGGCCGTTCCTCTGAAACAGACGAATGGGGCAAGTTCGGATACGCTCTAGATAGAAAACGTAAGAACATCATCTATCTCTATTCGTGGATGTTGGTGGGTTCGACGAGAAATACTCTCTGCGATGACGTGAAATGCCAAGTTCCATAAATTCTCCCTATTACTTCAGCATCCCGAGGAAAGCCACAACTCCTACTCTAGCAATTGTTATCTCTTTGAGTTGATTGAAGTGGAATGAGGAATTATTTTTTAACTTTTTCCGCTCCAAACCAATTCCTGATCCTGATATATCAGATCTCTCTTTGAATGGACCAGTGATATATTATACAAAATGTTTGGAAATTCTAGGAATGCTTGTGGATCAATTTTTCTCAAGGTCAAAGCACGTCCAAAGTGTCATGAAAAAAATTTCTCCAGCTGTTGGAATTCTATATAAATTGAAATCGTTTGTACCCGCATATATTTCAGTCTGATTTATTCAAAAATTCAATACTCAATTTCAATCTATTTCGAAACCTCTCTACCTGTTGCGTTCTCTCTACAGAAATAATCATGTTTCTGAATATTTAAAAATGCAGCTCTCTGTTTTTTGTGGTATCCCCACTATTTTTAAAAATAATTACTTCATTTTATGATACTCAATAGTATGGAATTTGAATATGGCTCACATTTGTATCTAGGAGGAAAAAACCTTTGTTTTTTTTTTGTTTTTGTGGGGTGTTTTGTGTTTTTTTTTGGTTGTGGTTGTGGGTCTCGGTGGGTGGGTTTGGGGACATTATTTTGTCTGTAGCAAAGTTAGAAAATTCTGTTTGGCCTTCAGGTGAACGAGATGCAAGAAAAGCTGAAAGGCGAGACTGAAAACTGCCAGAAGTTGCGGAAACAAGCCAACGAACTGACGATAGCCAAGTCAAACTCGGAACACAGAGTGGCCGAATACCAGACGCTGTTGCAGTCCCTTCAAAGTCAAAGGGATACTCTTCAATCGGAGGTGACGTCCTTGCAGGACCAATTGGCGCACGAGAAGAAAGCAAGATCTCAGGTAAGTTACAATCAAAACAAATCGAAATCCAAATAATATTATTTTGTTTATGACACTACTTTTTCATCAAGTGCAATCTACTGAATGCCACCGAATGATCAAATATATGCGCTTCTAAACGTGATTTGCCGACTAAATATATTCATCCTTTGAGTGGGATCATAATTTTGTTCAACTATGAATTTTGAGCGTTGCTTGAAAATAATCACATCCAGATGTATGTATTATCTGATCAGTTTCTCAAATTGATGGTGTTATTCATTAATTTGAGGTGTTTTTTTTCAGCAGTATTCATTATTCTCACACCTTCTGAAGCTAGCTTTATCAAACACCATTCTTCATTTTTGAAGAAGTATTACTCAAATTTATTGTCAAGGCAATAGTTTCAAAAACAATTGCACGATACAAAATTGTGTATCTATATAAAATGTTAAATCATAAACTAGAATGTAAAAATAACAAGGTAAGACGATAAAAGATAATGCAGTTGTAGTAGTTAAAAGTAGTAAAAATATTCTGGAAAATAAAAACAAGGGAAGTTTGAAAATAATCACCAGTTCTGTGAGCCATCTCATTTCGATGCTTATAACCAGTTTTAAAAAATATGTTTTTTCCTTTTTCTTACCCTTGAAAATTCAATTTATTATAAATACAGCTTTTAATAGTCCCTATTCATAAACAGGTAATGTTTTTTGGGACAATAAAATGAAATTGAAATAATCAAAATCAGAAAGTGATACTAAAAATCTGTCTTTGAAATATTCTGCATGGTTTTTGAAAATAAAAGTCCTTCCACACACATAAGAAATGCCTTGAGGTTTGCCATACTTTTCATTTTGGCAGGTGAATGATTGAAAATCTCAAGGTTGTCGAATAACAGTGACTGTTTTGTAATGCAGTTGTAAGTGTTGGCAGAGGAATGTGTTGTGGTTTGACGATAGTAGCTTTCGATTATACAATATTAACAATAACATTATAAAATAAAAAAAGGTTTGATGCTAATAAGCATAATACATCAGAAACTTACATCCTAACTTTCAAATGTAATCTACAAGAACTCCATATAGGAAACCAAGTAATCAGTTATAAGTAGGAAACAAAATTTCTGGGTTTACATATTGATGATAAATTGAAATTTGAAAGTCACATCGAAAAACTGAGAAGAAAACTGGCATCAGGATGTTTCGCAATAAGAACCATTTCATGGGAACTTGGTGAAGAGATGGCAAAAAGTGTATATTATGTTTTAATCCACTCACACCTGAGATATGGAATCTGTTTTTTGGGATCATGTGGTTAATATTTTTTCAATATGATTTTTGTCTTGCAGAAACGAGCAATAAGGTATATGTGCAAAGCTAAATTCCGGGATTCTTGCAAGCCACTCTTTATAAAACACAAAATTCTACCACTACCTTGTATTTTTATTTTAGGAGCAGTATGTCCCATGCATAGCAAATAGAAAAACTAAAAAAAATCTATTGTCAAAACTTTTAATGTTGTGGAGTTCGACTTATTGCTCAATTTGATGTGTTTCAGTGATATTTATTAATTATATTTTTATTCAACTTTTATTTTTTACTTACACATGTTGTTGTCTATAATAATTATATTATTCTCTATGTGTTTAATACGGATATTCAATGATATCAATGATTCAATGATACATTGTCTTCTTGTTTTTCATTGCAAAAGACTTTGTCAATGAGAACTACGTTCTCCAGACAAAAAAGTATATTTTTCACGTCTGTTCATGATTTTTTTCAGGTGACTGACCAACAGTTGGTGCTCGAAAACAAACTGCAAAGCCTCAACGCAGAAATGGACAGGCTGAGCCAAAAAGAATCGCAAACGGCTGCCGACAATACCCAGCTGACTGAAAAGGTGTCCTATTTGGAGAAAGAATGTGCAGGCCTGGATTTGGAACTGAAGGCTGTCAAAAACAGGTATCAGCAAGAGGTTAAAGCTCACGAGGAAACCGAAAAGAGTAGAGTGATGAACAAGGAAGAGGCTAATTTGGAAGTGGTGAAAGGTTAGCTAGTATGATTGACACCTTTGAATGTAGTGTTTTGAAAACTTGACATAAGTGGGAAAATGATCACTTTAGTGGAGAAAATGAAATGTTGAGAAAGTCACAAAAAAGGATGATGATCCAAAATAATTATTTGAAAATACTTTCTGTATAGTTTCTCTTTATATTGATAACATGAGTATTATTAGTTCAGGAAATGAATCATTTTGGCTCGCAATTTTTTCGTCCACCATGAATTTACCTGAAATTTTCACAGAAGGTAGAAAATAGCTCAAGGATCATTTTCTATATTATGACGCTGTACGCTAGAGCCTTGGGGGTGGTTGCCACCCCATCACGGAGGTGGAAATTTTTTATTACATTTCAACTGTAGGAATCGACGGAAGAAGTAATTCTAAGAAAAAAATGTTCAATACGTTTTTTTCGTAAAAGTAATATTTTTTGAGTTATTCGAAGTTGAAAGTAACAGTTTTTTGACTAAAACATCGACTTTTTCAAATGTTTTTTTCAAATAACTCCAAAACTATGCATTTTATCAAAAAAAGTGTGGAGTGGCAAATTGTAGCTTTTGAAAAAACAAAAACAATGCTCTCTTTATAATTTTCTCACGACACATACGAACTGAGATACAGCAAATTAATGCTTAGTTTTTTTCATCAAATGTATAAATTGGAAGATTCAAAGCGAAATAACGAGAAAAATTTGCATTTTTCGAAGAAAGCTCGTGGAATCTTTTTCAAAGTATTCAATTAGAGGTTTCAAACAAATAAAGAAATCTAGCATGAAAATTGCCGACTTATGATCAAAATAAGATCGGTACCCGCTTTTTTCTACGAAAAAATCTGTGAAAACAACCTCCAAAGTACCCCCTAACTCAAATTGATCGCCACTCTTCTGTGATTTTCCTTAAATATGTACTAACAATACATCCACAAAGTTTAACCAATTTAAAATGCCTAATTTTAGAAAAATTGGAGTTTAAAGGGAAAATGATTTTTTTTTCAATTTCGTGTTTTTAACCCTTTTCTTATAAATATCTCTCAAAATACTAAAGGTACGAAAAAAAAACGATATAGTACTAAATTCAAGCTTTTTCAATGACAAAAATTTCCCTGTGTGTAGATTTTTTCTAAAGTGAATATTCGGCGAGATATAGCCATTTAACACCTACATTTACGATCGAACATCACCTTAGTCAAGAGCTTTGAACTTTCCCCATTTAAAAATTAAAGGATCTCTTGAAAAGCTCTACAAAATCGTCTCTCAAAAAAATTTTCTATCACCTAAAATGAAGGAGCTATGCTTGAAAAACGATAAATTTTTTTTTGAGAAATTTGAATTACCTTCTTCGGAGCGTAGTAATCTACATAACCGATATATTTGGCCGTTCCGTTATATGTACCACTTTTTCCATTCATATTGGAAGACAGAAGAAGAAAAATCTGCTCGCGTGTGTGAGTGTATATTTCGTTGATTTCTCACCACTGTATTCAAAAGTTCGAAGACATAATAAAAAATTTCAATGTTTATAACAAGGGTAGGTTGAAAGATTATGAAATTGTATCATAAAGCATGATACAATCATAATTTAACTTTTTTTAACCATATTTGGGTTTTTAATGTTATTTTATAAATTTTGACAATTAGGGGTAGTTTTCACCCCCCAAAAAACAAAAAGCGTACAACGGCACAATATAGAAAATGAACTAGAGGGAGTAATAAGCCTAATCCCAAATTTTTGTACAAGTCGGTGCTGGACGAAAAAATTGCGAGGTTTCACCATTTTTTTAGCTTCATTTTCTGAACTATATGAGAGATAGGTAGCTAGGTAGATGATATCATAAATGATGTTGATTTGTGCCATTCTCTAATTTCACCATATTCAACCAAAAATTCGCGGAAAAACTTCCAAAACAAAATAATATTGAGATGCACACCAATTTCAAGGAGCACAAAACCTTCATTGACAATGTGACAGCAATAGATTAACCAACAATATAAGTAACAATTTCAATAATAGAATAGTTAGTTTTTCCATAAGTTTTGAAATGACGTGGGGGACTATCACCAAAAAACATTATAAAATAACTGATAAGTGATGCTTTTTAATATAAAATTTTCATTTACTGGTTTTGATGAAATGTTTGAATTTACAAGCAGAACTTATGGACAGGATAATTTCTGGTAAATAATCATCTCAAGTAGAATTTATGACATGAAAAATCTGCACACATGTTTATACACAAAAACCAAAGTACACTATTGACTGAAGTTCTTGTAACCTCTTTTTATACACCCATAATACAGGTATTATTAGCCCAATATTTCGAATAACGGTAGAACTTATGAGTTGAGAGAAAAATGCGCGTGTCAACACATGTGAAGACTTTACAGTTTGCAAAAGTTCTTGCACTATTTTTTTTTTCGCACACCCATAAAACAATTTCTTACTTTATTTGTTCAATATTTCGGATTTTTTTTATACACAAGTTTTGCATCCAATGAAAATTCAGTTTTTTTTTTATATCATTTTGAACAATAAAAATTTCATTACAGCACTGCAATCAAAACTCAACGAAGAAAAGAGCGCTCGACAAAAGGCCGATTTGAACTTCCAAGAAAAAGAACGGCAAATTTCAATGTTGTCCGTCGACTATCGTCAGATACAGCAAAGGTTGCAAAAACTGGAGGGCGAGTATCGACAAGAGATGGAGAAGGTGAAGGCATTGCATAGCCAGATCGAGCAGGAACAGCAAAAAAAGACAATACTGCAGTCCGAAATGGGGCAGCAGTCTGCAGAATTGACAAAACTCAAGGCCAAGGAATCTCAACTGGCGCAGGAGGTGCATCTTTTGCAGGTGAATATTTTCGATCATTTATTTATTTCTTAACAAAAATACTTACGAACATAACTAGTTCTGGTATGAGAGTTTTAGGATCATAGCTAGTTGATATTGAAATTCAATTTTTTTCAAAAAATAATAATTTAAAGGGGACAAATAACATTCAGTACTAATAAACACTTATAAAAACGGAAAAATACGGACATCATTCTCTGCAATCTCTTTTCGAAAGGGGGAGATAACCCAAAAACATGACATAGGTGTCCACCTTTTTGAAAAATATTTAAACAATATTGGCAATGATTTGGTATTTTTCAAATCTTATTGTTTGTTTGCATTTAGTCTAATGATTATAATTCAAGTAGAAACAATTTCATATTAGAAGGAGACATCAAAATTGTAATAATAGGCTGAAGGACTTTGACTAATGGCCTTTTGAATCATATGTTAAATCGATTCATTAAACAACACTTTCTTTCTCGATGATGTTTCTTGAAAAATGTTTGGTTGTTTTATTTGACCTTGACATTAGAACTAATGGATTTACCCCTAAGACAGAGTGCGGAATAGGCCAGATAGAATACCTCAAGTATTCATTTCTTTCTATCTAGAGGAGAAAGAGAAGTTGAATAGATAAATTCGAGTATATTTTTCCTAACATTTTTTATATCTCGGCCCAATAGAATATTGCAATATGATCTGCAGAAGCAGTATGTCTTGCAAATTGATTTTTGATGTAGTTTTTAAATAAAGTAAAAAGAGAATTGATACTATCTCTAAATTTTATGGAACCCCGCTCATCATTTTTATATTCTTTAATCACAATATAATGTTCACGATTTTGAAAATATTTTCAAAATATAATATTTGCAGAAGCTCTTATTCCTGAGTTATTTTTATTTTTATTTTATTTTATTTATTGGCCACAAAGATACAAACAGGCATGAGCCCACTGGAGTATCTGTTTACAAGCTAATAGCTAAAGTATCAAAACTAAGTACTAACAGTTCTGGTAATTTACATTTCGTTTTCCTAAAACTAATTTATGATAGCAATACAGAATTAACCTCAATTTCACACCGACGGTTCCAACTGTATACATAATTCATCACCAGAAAAGTAACTGAAAAGGAGGAAAGTATAGTTTTCAACCATTTAATAAAATATATTTTAAGTCCTTTTTCACTTTACGTTGAGATGCAGAAAATATATCAATGTGATCACTGAATAGGTTGGTATTACGGACCATCCTGCTCAAGGGTGAATTTTGAGAGGAATTCGTGCGCCGGAATGGTACATGGAATAAAGGGTTCGTTCTGAGATACTGATTTGGAATGTTGAAACTGACTTGACTAAGAATGTTAGAGTTTTCTATAGAATTGTTAATGATTTTATGTAGAAATAAAATGTCAGAGATTATTCTTCTGTTTGACAAAGATATCAGATTGAAATGTTTTCGAGCATTATTAATTTCCCCATGGTAGTTGAAGTTTTCTTTATGACATAAATATTTGATGAATCTGTTCTGAATGTTTTCTAGACGGTTAATGTACGTTCCATACTGTGGGCACCATACTATACAAGCGAAATTTAATTTACTGAACACGTGAGCATAATAAACAGATATAAGAGATTTGATATTCACAAAATGTCTGCAGGTTCTCATTACATAACCCAGCATTCTTGAGGCAGAGTTTGCAACGGATTCAACGTGTAAATCAAAAATTAATTTGGAATCGTAAATAACTCCAAGATCCCTAATGTTATTAACTCTTGCTATTTGATGAGTTCCGATGAGATAGTCGAAGTGTACTTGGTTGACATTTCTAGTGAATGTGATGCAGTTACATTTCTGGAGATTTAGGTACAAACTGGAATCGTTACAATATTCTATTACCCTATTAAGATCCTCCTGAATCCTATGGCAGTCCGTTGAAGTACGTATAGCGTAATATAATTTCATATCGTCTGCATATAAAGAAAATTTGCAGTATTTGAAACAAGTTTTTATGTTGTTTATGTATATAATAAAAAATAAAGGGCCGAGGTGTGACCCTTGGGGGTCACCTGAAGAAGTTGTATATGATTCTGACCGGTAACCTTGGACTGATACAAATTGGGATCTATTTTTTATGTAAGATTCTACCCATCGCAAGAGTGATCCACATACCCCGACCCCAGCAAGCCGCTCGAGTAGAAGATTGTGACTAATCTTATCAAACGCCTTGCTGAAGTCGGTATATATAGCATCAACCTGTAATCTACGATCCATTTGATTATGCAGATATTCACTATATTCTAGTAAATTAGATTCTAAAGATCGACCTGCTATGAAACCATGTTGCTCTGATATAATGGTAGATTTCACGAGGAAAAAAATGTGCCTATACACCAACTTTTCAAATAGTTTGGGTATAGCTGATAATTTACTAATCGGTCTATAGTTTTGAATGATATTTTTCTGTCCATTTTTGAATATAGGAATGACAGCAGCAATTTTCCACTGGTCTGGGAATTCAGCACTTTGTATAATATTCAATGAAATATTATGATCATCTGTACCATACGCTTTGTTTATACATCACTATAATAGCTGTTTTGTACATGTTCCATTAATTACCTTCAAACTCCAAAAGAAGTTGAACTGACTCCAACTCCAAAGGCTGTGTTCTGACTGTATGTCATTCTCAGGGCAAGCAGTTGTATCATTATCAACAAATCTAATTCAAAATTAATACCGAGAAGTTTTCTCTGTTGCGAGAACAAATATTGGAATATATTTATTTATAACGTTTATTGCTCCCAAGAAATAACACGTATTTATAATAGGGAACATCTTGATTTCAAGCAGTTAAATTCAGTGCTTCATTAACAAAAACAAGAAGAAAAAAAAACTTATACATGATATAGTCATGGGTGAGACATAATAAAATGATAAAGAAAAGAGTGAATGAAGTTCAAGAAGTTTTTCTTAAATGAATTAGTATTTTTTGTATTTTTCAATGTTTTCGGTAAGTTGTTATAAAAGATGACGCCTTCATACATAATAGATTTTTTACAATAATTTGTTCTAAATTTAGCCAGAGAAAAGTCATTTGCTTTTCTTGTTGAATAGTCATGGGTATTTATGGTAAATTTCAAATTCGAATTTTTCACGTTATTTTTGATCAAATGAATAAATACTAAAAGTTTGTATTTGAAAAGAAAAAGAATATCTAATAATCCTCTAGGTTTATAAAGATTAATTGTTGGTTCTTGCTGCTCTAAATTGAATATACATCTTATAATTTTGTTTTGAAGAGTTTGAAGTGGCTTGATAGTTGTTTTATTTGCTGGTCCCCAAATTGAGATGAGGTATTGGATTCTTGAATAAATTAATGAAAAATATATTGTTTTTCTATAATGTATTGGAATTCGATTTTTGTTTCTATATAATATTCCCAAGATTGGCGAAATTTGCTTCCTCGCTTTTTCAAGACATCTATATGTTTTGACCACGATAAATTTTGATCGATATGTAACCTTAAAAATTTTGTGTTTGTGGAATATTCAATTGATTCTTTCTTGAATTGAAAAAACAATCATTCTGCTATTCTTGTAATTCGAACATTACACGAAAAGTGTCAGATTTTCATCAATCTACTTGAAAAAAGTATTGTTTTTTCATTCAATAACGTGTCTCTGATTTCAGGATATCAAGCGAACCATGGAGGAGGAGCTTGCAAGACTCAAATCCAACTACCAGCGTGATCAGCTTCAAATGAAAGAACTGCAGGAGAACCTGGAGACTGAACAATATTTCACGACATTATACAAGACTCAGACGAACGAACTGAAAGAGGAGATTGACGAGAAGAATAGATTGAACAAAGAGTTCGAGGAGGAGAGGGTATCTCTTAAACACCAGTGCCAGTTGGCATTGGCTAGAGCTGATTCTGAAGCCTTAGCCAGGTAGGAATATTTATGATCATAATTATAATAGTTCCAGTAATCTATAGGGTGATCTTGGTATTAACTGTGAACAGGAATGTATCCGGAATAAAAAATATATGGGAATTTAACATAAAAAGTCATCTGGATCTGATCCTAGATGAGAACTTAAGTTGAGGTTATCATCATACATTACAGAAACAAGTATACTTGTACATACAAAAAACTATTGCCCACATTCTTATAGCGGTTCTTGACACAACCTCAAAATAAAATCGATGGATTAGAGAAAACTGTGAAAACTACAATTGCAGATATCCGTTTTGTCGACTTGTTAAGGAGGTTCGATAGTCGGGACTTGATGGGGGGTGAAAAAGAGGGACAGAATCAGTATCACTACTTTTATTCGGGTTTGACCTTAACTATATAACTATTTTGTCAAAGAGGGACAGAGTAAGAGAGCGCGAGCTGGCGAGAAAATATGTGGCAACGCTGTCCTGCGTCCGGTCTGAGAGCTGATGCGGCTTTTTTTGTAGCGTCAGTGTTACAATCCAAAAACGATTATTTGTGTATCGCATAGTAAATGAATATGTCTGAGAATACTAAAAATAGTTTTCGCTGGAAAGGCAAATTTGTTAAAGAAAAAGTGCACCGCGCAATGCAACAACGTGTCATGAATGGTAAAAGGAGATGTAGAAAAATGACAGATGTTCCCATGTCTAATGTAAAAGGTAACAGGATTGTCTCGCTGAAATACATGGCCCAGCAAATGCAATGCCTACATTGCAAAGAATTTTTATTATTAGAAATTATCGAAGGGGAAACTCATCATGGTCTAGCATCTATTTTCTGCATACGCTGTCAAAAAGGCCTGAAAGTGACGACAGTGAAAAGTGGAGAAGAATACAAAAATCCGTTACGAAGTATTAATCAATAAAAAGTTTAAACCTATCACTTGTTTCAATTACATTTTCTTCTTTCTAAAAAATATTCACATCTCATTAATGTTGATTGATGTCGACAATTTCTATTTACAAAACTGCGTCTCAAGTCGGAAGAGAACTCACAGAAAAGTTATGTTATTCGCAAAAGAAAAATTAGCATTGCGTTAAGAAAAAAAAATGATTGACAAAAAATAAATGGTTGTGGACCTTGAAAACACAAAATAAACTGAAAGAATTCCGAAAGAACAACAATAAAATATGATTGGCAAATTAGCAAATATTCAACAGAAAACAACTACTTTCCGAGATGATGGCCCGACGGCTATTGAAATACAACTGATGAGTGTGCATCTGGTTATGAGATGGCATTGTGTAATGGGCTTCGCCCATTGCGTGCCTATTTTCTCTAATTGGTTTTATTATTATTATTATTTTCGGTAGAACACAGACGGTTATCATCGTCTGTGAGAATCTACAGTGTACTGACGATGGTCAAAGACCCCAAAACCAGTATACAGGTAATTCCTCTGTCTCAAATGTCAAGGTCAAAGCATTTGCAAAGTGAGGTATGTAGAAACTTTGCACAGATATTCTGAATATTCATCAGTTGTAATTAAATGACCGTCGGGGTATTATGTCTGGAAGTAGTGGTTCTCCATTGAACATTTGCCATAATCCTATTGTATAGGTGATTGTGCATTTGGATTATCCAAACTCTTTGTGCTCTATGTGTGGTTTCTGAATTTTGAAAGACTTACAGCGCATCTTGAACTCAAACGTAATGTTTGATGATAACAAAAATCGGCAGTGACGCAATGAAACAGGTGCAGGGTGTAGTTGTAATTGGTCCAGCGCCTGACCGATAATAAAAGAAATAATGTTCTAATAGAGGCGGCTCGCTTTGTAATTCAATAAAAACTGAAAAACATTCGGAATATCCCGATTCATCATTATTATTTCCACTATCATATGAAGTATAATAATATATTTTACATATTGGTGTCTCTCCATTTTTCTCTTCTCTTTTGCTTTGGGCTTTAAAAGCCGCCCCTGAAAAACTGCCGCCTGAGGCAACCGATTCACCTACCTCACCCCTAGCGCCGGCCCTGGTTATTCGCGCCGCCGAGCAGCTGTTCGGTTTAAGCGTAGCGCTGTTGCCAACACTTTCGAATCACCTACACTTTTCTCATAATTTCATTAATTACTCTTTAAAGTGATCGGTAAGGTAAAATCAAATTGGGTGGAAAATGATCGTTGATTGTTGGGCTGGCTATCCACTCATGCTAAATTTATTTTGTTCCCTGCATTTTTCAATCGGCAGTCACGAAAAATGTATGAGAAATTGGACTTCTCTCATAAAAACCCATGTTAAAATACCGGATTCCAACAACCATTTACCCAAAAAATCATTCTGTTAGGAATGTAAAAAAAATCTTACATTAATCTAGATTCATTGGGTAACTTGTATACCAAGTTTCGTTCGGTTCTGTGCATATGTCTGTAAGTATCGAACCTCCTTAAGAGCAGACTTTCTATACAAGTCATTCATAGAAACCATCCAATATTAAAAATCTATAATGCCACCAACAATACAACACATCTTTTGTGCAAAAAGCAGTTTTCTTTGAAATATATATGGTATGTGTAATATGACGTAGTTCAAACAAAATGATCATTTTCTATAACTTACCTGGAATTTCAAATAAAAGGAGTGTGTTATGTATATACCAAAATTGCAACACATCTTATATGTATTTTTTTATAATTATGTTGCACCACATATCCTAAGATTATTTGAATTATATTATGCAGTTCACAAAAGTTCATCAATTTCTATAACTCATCAAGAATTTTGGAGAATTTTACACACACACAGTGTCGGTTGGAAATTTTGTCCTGAGAAAGATATCTATGGTTTGGTGTTTTGATTCACTTGATCCAAGAAAGGAAAATCTCCGGGTTATCCTTGGGAAAAATTATGACTTTTTTGGGAAAACTTCATCTATTATTGGAATAAAATACTGCTCATAACTCACAAAAAAATGTTTAGTCAAGCTACATTCAAAACTTATGCTTCACGACAAGTTCAAAATCGCATCGCATGACAGAATGACGTCAATATTGTTTGACAGTTTTCCTGTATTGACATCATTATTAATATCTCCATTTCAGTTTCTGTCCTTTCAGTCTGAATAAAATTACCGTTATCAGCGCCTTTGATGATTGTTGACTATGAGCTGCCAAATTTTGCGCGGTAAAGCCTGTTACACTCCTAAATTTATTTCTATATTCTATAGTTGATATTCTAAACAAGAAAAGATAGTATAAGCAATTGGTGCACTTTATTGGTGCATGGAGTGTTTACGCAACTTTACTCGCAAACAAAATATGTATTTTTAACATTCAGTCACCTCATTCTCATGAAATTTCATTCGACTTACAGATATCGTGATCCGTGAACAGAATATATGATGATATCAAAGTTGAAAAAATGGGAGTCATCAAACTGACAAGCAATATGATGAAGATACTTGATAAAGGGGAAAATTTGTACAGTAGGCAGTTCCACCATATTTTTAAATGAAATTTCATTTTACTCAATTTACATCTGGTTACATAAATAGCTATAACTCACACATCTCTCAGTTCGATTTACTAGACCATCAATAAGGGTTGATGAGATACATTTCATCCATATTATATTTGAGTATATTTATATTTAGAACAAATATATCTATCTGAGACCGACACTGTGCCTGCAACTTCCATTTTGTTGTCAGAAATATGTTTCACGAAACAGGAGTAATTGCTGATATTCTATCTAATCTGATAAAGCAGTTGTCAATAAATGAAATATTTGTTTGGCAATTTACTACGTGAAAACTTTTCGACTGACGACCAAAACCAATTATTTTTCCAGATCCATAGCGGAAGAGACGGTGGCCGATCTTGAAAAAGAGAAGACCATGAAGGAACTGGAACTGAAGGATCTTCTGGCGAAACACCGCACCGAGATGAACACCAAAGAAGTGGCGATAAACACGCTCAGAGATAGGGAGTCGGAGCTGAAGAGGATCAACGATCAGTTGCAGAAGGAAAGGGACGAGACGAACAGGCAATTGAAGCAGATGCAGGAAGAATTGAGCAAAAAGTACAGCAACAACGATGAAATGGATAAATTGGTGAGTTGATAATTATTAGTTGATTGAGAAAATGTTTTTCTACACTCCCCTGATTCCGGTCAACTGAATGGATATGATTTTATATCCACACAAGGTAGAATATGGATTCCACCAATCACAGAGAATAAAATACTTGGTTACCAGGGACAACATTGTAGAAACGTCTCAATTCTGATGTAATTACCAAATTATAAAAAAATTTCTAGAAAATATTTTCAAAAATAAACTATATTAGCTGGTTGATTTCACAAGTGCATGATTCCCTGTTGCCAATTTTCTTTCAGATATTCAACATGATCATAAAATCCCTGTTTTCCATCAAGGTACATTTCTAGAAATTTTGAAGATTGGCTATAATATTACTCTTCAAAACAAGGTCAGACCTCTCACATTCAACAGAAAAGACAAAATTCTATCAATATAGAGCAGTAGTAGTATATTGAATGATATCTAATGATATTTTTCTTGCAACCTTACAACCTGTCTGAAATTTTTCACCAATATTGACGAATCAAGTTTTCTATCATTTATTTTTTACTACAGGTAGCCAAACTGAATACGGAGAGCCTCCTCAAACAACAAGCTGTCAATAAATTGCACGAAATCATGAACAGGAAGGATCTGAGAGAGACCGGCAAAGGCAAGTCGAAAGTATCCAATGCTGATCTGAGGAGGAAAGAGAAAGACTTGAAGAAACTGCAGCAAGAGCTGAGCCTCGAAAAGGAGAAATACAATCAGATGATGGCTAATTATCAGAAGAATATTCAGGATTTGAGCGTGAGTTTGAGTTTATTTATTTTTCAGATGAACTTAGTAAGTTTTTCAATTGAAGACTTCTAAGAGTTGCTCCTAGGGGGGATCTAATCGACGATGAGAAATGTTTTTCTAACAAGCCTGATAAATAAAAACATACTATCTTACAAATGATACAGTCGAATTGAAAATATTAATAAATCAATACTTCAAACGGTAAATATACTTTTGTTTACTGAAACACTGTCAAAATTCGGAGAGCACAACCGCATGTCGTTTCATTGAATGCCGAAATAGTTGGTTATAAATGATTTTTTCCGTTTATATTTCTCATTTGACATAAATAGACTCATTTAAGTTTTAGTTTGTTATTAACAAAAACTTCTAACATACCTATTATGGTGCATATCAAAAATTTTTAATAGTCGATATTTTTCTAAACTCTTTCAGGATTTGAATATTATATCATATCAAAAAACCAGTACCTACAAGATATTTCAGAAATCTATAATATATAATATAATATAATAACTCTCAATATCAAATATTTTCATCGAAAATATTCAATATTGAGAGTTATTCAAAATTAACCAGAATAGACCTGATTGCCGTTTGGATCACAGAACACAGGACTCATATCGAGAAAATGAGTTCTGTCGTCTCGACGTGTACACAATGTTGCCAGATGGTCGTTTCGCTTGAACTGGATTTCTCAATCGCAGGATGATAATGGATCTATTTCGTCGGCGAAACGCAAGAAAACGTCTATCGAGATTAAATTAGCTCTTAGGAGTTGCATCTTAAGGAATTCACGATTAAAGTAACGTTGGGGAAAAAGGGCTTGAAGTTCCTCTTTCTAGTGTCATAACTATGCAGATAACCGTGCGTCGTAAAAGATGATTTATGTGTGTGAGCAAATATTAGGCACTGATAATAATAATAATATTCATTTCTTCAGTTGAAGAGTACAATTGAAAAAAAATTCAATGCACAATAAACAAAGAAAATGTCAAGTTCAAAAGTAAATATAAAAAACATATAAATGTAAGTAACTACAAACAACCATATTTTAAAAGTCAGTCAAAATAATGTCAACAACACAATTACACAAACAATCCAAAAGTGCCAATAAACATCCATAAGCAATAGAAGTATAAATGTAAAACAGGTCAATATAATAAAATCAACACAATTTCTAAAGCATTCGATGACTCAAGGCAAAGCACTTATAATAGTAAACGATATATATTTGCTGGAGCTGAAGATCTCAGGTTAGTTGATCGGTGAACTCTTGAATGGTGTAATAAGTCCTTTGAAGCAGCATTTTTTTCAACTGACTCTTGAATACATTAATATTTGAGGAATTCTTAAGAGTTATCGGAAGCATATTGTATAATTTACACCCACTGTACTCTACACTTTTTTCATACAATGAAGTTCTATGAGCGTTTGGTAAGACCAGCTCCTTAGAACGAGTATTGTGGTTATGTTTTGGACGAGAAGACTGAAAACTGGCTTTATTTTTGTAAACGTATGCTCTAACCTCCAGTATATAAGTGCTGGCTACTGTAAGAATTTTTAGCCTTTCAATATAATATGTATTAAGGAAGGCAAAGTCAATATTTGAAGGGCTGTAAAAGTATGTTCGCATGTTATGATTTTCTCTGAAACCACATATTCTAGTAGCTGGTTATGACACAACCAAAAATCCTATTCGCAATTCGAATTTCCAGTTCCAACTTAACGAAGAGATCACCGCGAAGCAGCGCCTGCAAATGGAGCTCGACAGCAAGGACGCCGACCTGGAGCAGCTGCAGCTGAAGCTGTCGTCGATGAACAGCGAGACGGCGTCGCTGAGTTCGGCGGACAACGAGGGCGGCGACGACTCCTCCGCTTGCGGCGCCGCCGACGGCGGCAACGCCGTCTTCGAGGGGTGGCTGTCGATACCGTCGAAGCAGAACATCCGGCGGCACGGCTGGAAGAAGCAGTACGTCGTCGTCAGCAGCAGGAAGATCATCTTTTACAATTCGGACAGCGACAAGCAGAATTCGGATCCGGTGATAGTGCTCGATTTGAGGTGAGTATCGACGGACTGAATTGTAGCAGGGACTTCCCCGAATCCATGATACTTCCCTAAAAAAGTAGCATCAAAAGAGGTATATATTGTTACGGTTTCTATGTGGGTTCGGTGATGAGTGACACTTTGTATAACGACAACAACGAATTTATTCACTAAACTTAAAGTTTCACAGAAAAAAATATTTTCAAACTAGAATACGCAGAACACTCTGAAATTTGCTTGTCAACACTGTCGATTACCGTTTTCTTCGATATCTAAGCATTCCATTGTTCTTGATTTAACCCACAGACCAAGATGAATAGAATCCCCGGTGAAAGTACTGATTCGATATTTTGTCAAAAACTCTAAAGACGATATATCAGATTGAGGGGCTTTATAGAATATTCGATAGATGGTGCAAGATTCGAACTCCGTCATCTTTTGACGTTTGCATTATGATTTATTTGATGTTTCTAGGTTTCGCGCCATCTTTTAGGAATGTGAACTTCTAAGGTCAATTTTCAATTGAGTCGTAGGTCTAGCGTTTTAGACGAAAACATTAAAGTTGTAACGGTATCCAAGTGATTTCACTAGGATTTCTATGCATCTTGCCACAGACGTTAGAAAAAACTTCCTAAGAGACAGAATACTGCGGAATGAGCATGATAGAACACTTCAAGTATAACCTCTAAGCGCATTCTCTCTGTCATGTAGCAGGGAAAGAGAGATTATGATGGATACAGTAACGAGTTATGTCCTCTCTCTAATGTATTTCTCATCATTCTATGTGAAAGACTGTCTTGATGACGAGTCCATCAGTTGTAATGTCTATGATTTAACCTCCAACTCCCGCTCTCCCGAGTTATTTATAACCGAATAGGATTTCGAGAATGTCCAACAATCTCTTGATTTCCCTGAGATAACTCCAGTAAATTATTTTGCTGATACCTTCCAGAAATAGGGAATATGCATAAAATTCAAATTTTTTCTGGAATCTTTTATTATCATCACATTATAATGAATTTTTTTTTATTTATTAATTAAACACATAAATTATAATATAAAACTGAAGAATTAGGGAGGGAAATTCAAACTCACAAAACGCGTCTCCACTTCGTTAGCTACTTCCATGATTTTTATAGAAATTGAAACTGAAAATTTGTTGGACTAATCGACTCTCCTAGAAGAAACAAACACGGGACATGCCCTTCGATATCTTCTGAAGCGCGCGCTACAGGGTGTTGTTTGAACGGCTCAAATGTGTTCAGTGTTTTACATTTCAGGTTGAACAATAATTTGAATATTTTCATGCCTATCTTAAATTTTTTCTATATTATAGAGATTAAATGATTAATTTAATGCATATCAAAAAAATCATGCATATTATCTTACTATCACTTATAATCTCCCTAGAGCGTGAATTATTTCCGGAATTTTTTTCGAGAATTATTCGAAAATATTTATCTCAAAAATCTCGCAAATGAGAAAATAATTCCGGAGTTAATTCAAGCTCGTGTAAGATTTGGTAATAATATTTTAAGCTGAGGCAATTTTTTACTACGGGGAATATGATTCATCATCGACAACATTCGTGTTTTGAAAACGTCAGAAGGATTAGACGTAGAAAAAATAAGCCGTAAGGACAATTTGACGTCGCGAGACCACCGGAAATAATGTATGCTATTAGCTATCAACAAACCTGTGTTACGAAAATGAACAGAAGCCTCTATCTGCATTCGATAGGGGAATTATATCTGTGATTATGTGTTGATTGCCCAGACTTCGACTGTATGTAATTACTTGCCAATAATACTCACAAACTTAACAATGAATGAACTAATGCAAATTATCTGTTAAAACACTGTGAATGATGAGAATATTGACGCCAAAAGTATTTCATCTGATTCGAAAGCTCATGTAGCTCAATCTCAAAAAATTAATAATGGAAGATTTTAGATTAGCTCTCATCGAAATACTCATAACAGAGTAACAAAAGAAGCGTTGTTCAAAAATCAGAAATCGGTAAATTTTTATCGCTATAGAGATGGAGAAATCATAAATTCCTGTAGATACAAGACTTTCTGAAGCTAGACATCAGGTCATGTATATCACCAGGGGCCTAAGTTTCAAATCGGGTGAACTCTCTTTTTCTACCTTGTGAGCAAAGGTCATTTGAGATAGATAGAATGATAGATAGAACTTTATTCAAGTAGGAATCCTAATATACATATGCGAGATATAGTAATATTGAAGTAAGGTAAAATAGGTCATTATATATATGAGTACAATACAATATAAACATAAAAATAAATAAATAATATAGAATGAGACATAGTATAATATATCAAAACATCTAAGCAGTACGTTTTATAAAGCACTCATCAAAGCTGAAATATTGAAAATAGACGAAATCAACTTGCATGACAAATCGGTTTGAAATTTGACTAATAATAGAAATATATTTCTATATATAGTATACATAAACGTATTTTTTTAATTTATCTTTGAACTGATAAGTGAATAGGATTTTTGATGGCATCCGGTGATTTATTGAATTCCAGAAAGCCTTTGAAAAATAATGAGTTCATAGTATTATGGTAAGACTTTTTGGTACATAGATATCATTTTCTTACGAGTGTTATACTCGTGTATTTCTTTGTTATAATATATGAAACTCTGGAGATATTCGGGCGCCATGTTGTTAATTATTTTGAATATCAAACTCATAGTGAAATAATAGTATTTTCTCAACCGAAAACAAACTGAGGCTTATTAACATCGATTAGATAGAGAAAGACATTAGACTCTCTTGGTGTGAGAATTCGCCCGATTTGAAAATCAAGCCCCAGGACTTACAGACACATATAAATTGACTACGTTCGACATATTCTATGCACTCTGTATGGGGAAAAATTAATATTGTTTCTACTTATATCATTCTTCGTGATCCGTACAGTGGTACATTAGATGAACTATTTTATTTTTTCAAGAAATATTACATTTTTTTTAAAATATCCATCGAAATAATAACTTGGTAGTTTTATCCTAATAAATAATACCAAACAACTCAAGTTTTTGGGGGGAATTACTTCCTGCCTACATTGGGCTATTCATGTTCTCATACAGCTGCTCCCCCTGAAAAATTAAAAAACGTGGAATGTTGACGTCGAATCCGTTGTTCCAGCAAGGTGTTCCACGTGCGTTCGGTGACGCAGGGCGACGTGATCCGCGCCGACTCGAAGGACATCCCGCGCATCTTCCAGCTGCTGTACGCCGGAGAGGGCGAGGCGCGCAAGACGGCGGACGGCGACCAGATGGCGCTGAACGCGCTCGACGTCACCGCGACGATGCGCAACTTCGAAGAGAAGCCGGGCGTGATCCTGCACAAGGGCCACGAGTTCCTCAACATCTCCTACCACATGCCGACGACGTGCGAGGTGTGCCCGAAGCCGCTGTGGAACATGTTCAGGCCGCCGGCAGCCTTGGAGTGCAGGAGTAAGTGATACATGTTTTTATTCACGCTCATTTGTTTATACAGTTTCATAAGCAAAAGGAACAGTGTGTGAAGGGCAAAATTCGGGCACCTCTGTCTGAAGATATTGATGCCTGCTCTTCCATTCAACCCATAACAAAAAAGATTATATATATTATATATTATTTTCAAAATCGTATACAATGGGTGGAGTGAATAAAAGTGAGCATGAGTTCAAACTATAGATCCGTCTTTCTCATACCTTATCAACCCGTATAGGTTTGTCCCAAAGAAATTGAGCAAATGCTCGCACTCAAACTTTATTCACTCTACCCAATATGTTACAATATACAATTGCAAAAGTGATGAAAAACTATCAACAATGGGAGTTCCACAAGTTTCAGTTTTAGCACCAATTCTTTTTTGAATGTATATTGACAGTATCAAAACATTGAATTTGTTTGAAAAAAATTATTCTTTTGCAGGCGATATTGCTATATTTTATTCTGGAAAGAATATTACAATTTCGGAAAATAATGTGACTAGTGATATAAAAATTATTGAAGAATAGATAAATAACATAAACCTAACCATTAATTCAAGACAAAACTGTGTATATTATTTTCAAACAAAAAATATGATTGATATTTAACTAAATATAAAAATCAATGATAAACCTATCACTGAAGTTCAAAGTCGTAAATGACTTTAAATAACAATGAATTGAATTTTGAAGTACATATAAATAAAATAAAGTGTATGTATGTTCAAATTCGGATATATAATTCTTACATACTCTTTCACATCAGATATTTAATCACGATTTGGTACTCTTGTAATGAAAAACGAAAAAATTCTGTGTATCGTTTAATGAATAAAGCAATAGGTAATATTCAAAAAACCTTGGGATACTCCATCTTCAGAATTATATAAATTGCCCAATAATATGACTTTAAACTGCCTAATTGAATTAGAAAAAGCCAATGTAATCTACAAACTAACAAAAAATATCCAAAAAACTAACATTCCGTTCCTGAAACACTCAAGTATTCACAGTTATAATACCAGAAATTTCAATAATTTTCATCTGAACAATGTCCATTCCAATAAAGGAAAAAATTATCAATAATGCCATCGCAAACTCAACTGAAATATTCAACAAATTGCCAGAAGAAATAAAATCCTATAGGTCTCTTCATATTTTCTTGAGAAAACTCTAACAATTCCTGTTTTTATGTTGATGTTTACGGAATGATCTGATATCGAATTATTAATTATTGTTTATTGTTTATTGAGTAACTGATCCCAAGAAGCTATTGCTTATACAGGGATATACATAAAGAAAAAAACATTAACAAGATACAAACACAGAATAAACAGTTAGATCATAAGATAAAAATAATAATGGATTAGTTATTAACATTAGTAGCACTGTCGTTGATATTGAGATTGTGACTACTAGAACTGTGTTCTGTCTGGATGCTGTATGTTCAAATAAATAAAATAAAATGTCTTATGAATAATTAGGCACCTAATTCATAAAAGGTATTGATAATAATAAGGATCAATATGATCGCTGGAGGAGTGACAACACCTTGAAGGGGAGCTTTGAAAAAAGTATACAGGACTATTTGTGTTCCGAGTGTATGCATGGTGATCTCGGAGAGGGTAAGAGATAGATAATCGGTTGAATTGGAAGTAAAACTTCGAGTACACTGACATAGAAAAATTGAAAAAACTATGGAATTTTCGGCAGTCACGTCTATTTTCGGAGATACAGGTCCTTTGTGTTCTAACACCTCACCATTTTTCACGTAAAATTTCTGTTGTTCATAACACACAAAAGTTGTCCTTTTTATCAGAACATCACACGACCTTATATACGTGTCCACAACATTTGTAAAAAAAGATTATTTTTTAAAAAATCCACCTTTCTTCAAAACCTTAACATTAGTACGTTCAGTTGTCAACGATGACAATGAGGAGGCAACATTGAACTATGACGTCCCAAAGAACTGTTGACGAGTTGAGGAAGGATGAATTTTTTTCAAACAATATTAATTTTTTTTATCAATAATGTTTGAAACAAGTAAATGAGGGCGTGTGTGATGTTATGATCGAAAGAAGAACTTTCATATGTTTTTTATGCCAGAAATTTGATGTGAAAAATGGTGAAGTTTTACTTCAAAATAGACATGTAACAATTTTCTTTGAAATTCAGATGGTCAGCATAACTGAAGTTTTACCAAATTGGGAAACAGTTGCCTACTATTGATTTAGCAAAAATATTCGACTGTAGCTCTTCCTGTACCGAAGATATACAGAAAAATACAGAGATTTCGAAAATCTGTTTATACTTTACCAGTCACTTTTGATGGACTCACATAAAATGTTTATGAAACACTAATTCAAAGTGTCGGTCGACTTGAATCAACCCCAACCTTTAATTTTCAAATAGTTATTGTCCAAAAGATCATTCACATGATATAACACACGTCAAGATAAAAAAAAGACAAAACACTGAAAGTATTCTACTACAGAATCAAAGCAGTCATATAACAAAAAATGTTTGACAACATGTTCGAATATTTTAAGAAAAAACATTGTTTCAGTTAAATCTGGACTCTTATCAAATATGAGGAATCTCACATACGGAGGGCGTTTTTTGTAATAGGATGATATAATAAGAGTGTTATGGGATCATCAAGTTATGATGAGTTCAAGTAAAATGATTACGAGTGAAATTTTCTCTCTGTAAGTATGAAGATTTGATATAACATATATAACAGTTCTGGAATGTAAATACAAGATGGATTTTGAATTACTATTCTCAAATATTTTCACACGATTTTTGCAATCAAAGAAAATATTTTTCTCATTGGTCTTTTCTACAAAATGAAAGCCTTCTTGATGTGAGTTGGAGATCCCCAGAAAATTATTCCCTATTGTCAAAAGTTAAACATCCCTTCGTGCTTACAGAGCAAAGCATAAGGAATCAAGTTTTTTACACAGAATGTTATATATTTCACGATTCATAAATTTATCGATATAGACTCCTCAGTAAACCGAATTGTTCCACCACCATTCGAGATAGATCAAAACAATATTCTACAGTATTGTACTCCTTAAAAAGGTCTACAAAAAAAGTCCACGTTAGTATATGTCTATCTCTTAGGGATAACCCACAATAACCAATTTTTATCCGTATGAAACCGGGGCGGGTCGCTAGTTTCAAATGATACATATGAGTAAGTAATCTTACCGTGTGTTTCATCAAATATTATGGAACAGAAGAATCACCCAGAATCTCTTTCAATAAATCAACTAATTTTTCGATTACAACTCATCCTTTCATGCGTCAAAATGATATTTCTGTACATAACCACTCCCTTTGTTATCTAAATATTTAAATATTTAAAATAATACATTTCTAACACCTTTGTTTTGTCCAGGGTGTAGGATAAAAGTCCACAAAGACCACCTGGAAAAGAAAGAGGACACCGTTCCGCCATGTAAATTACACTACGACCCTTCGTATGCCAAAGAATTGCTGTTGCTGGCGTCGTCGCACGACGACCAGAAGCAGTGGGTGTCGAGATTGAGCAGGAAGATACAGAAGTGCGGTTTCAAGGCCAACAATTCCAACGTCACCGAATCGGCCAAGATATCGCCCAGGTGAGTCGTCCGGGCCATTTTACTTCTCTTCTCTTTATCTCTTCCGCACCGCGCGAAGACAAAGCATGTTTCTCGATGCTTGGCAGTTGAGGATGAAACGGCTTGCGAAAGCGTTAGACGGAGCATGAAGATTCGTTGTAAATACCCGCTGTAACCGAAAGTAAAACGTTTCACGAGAGTCAGACGTCTGAAAATCGTTACTGGATGATTGTATATGTATTGTTTAGAAGTATATGCTTTTATTGAACGAGTTTATTTCATTTGAATTCGAAATCGGCATCTCTTTCTTTCATTGTTTGAAAGTCACTTCTTTGTAGTGGATAAATGTTTCTTGATGTAACTTCTTGAATATTTTGTGTAAAATACAGGCTCTCAATCTATCTTGAATGAGTTGCTACGTGAAAGAAAACTTTATTTGTGAATTAGGAAATTGTAAAACTAGTCATTGAAATGAACTGGCCGATACTTGATAAAAATCCATATTTGACAGAAAAGTATATAATTTAAAACTATTTTTCTTTGAATGAAGGACCTCGGTCGATGGCTTTTTGGTATTTACCAATAAATAATGTTCATTATTATTTACCAAGTTTCCTTTATGATTCTGACCAACAATAGATTTACAAAACTGCGACGTGCTTTAAATGTCGTGGTTTTTAAACCAGTTGTTGATGAGAAGTGTACAGGAATCTTGTATTTTGTTGTAAAACAAGTCACCTGATTTCTATGAAAAGTACTTATCTTTGTCGTTGATGTTTCAAGAGTCAAATATGTTTCCGTTCTCAAAAATACTCCCCTGTCTAGCAAGAATGTATTGAAGTTGAGACATCTTTATTAACACTTTATTATCCCAAGAAACCTTACAGTTTATAACAGGGATATAACAAACATATCTTAATCAATAAACTAAACTCAAAAAAATAAGTTGAGTTATAATAAATACAAATATAACTAGTATCATCAACAAATGATTGAATCAGGAATATCACCTTTTTATTTTTTAAATCAAATTCAATAAATATCTCTTCAAATGTTTCTTGAATGAGATTTTACTTTTTATTTTCTTCAAGTTTTCTGGAATTGAATTGTAAATATTAATTCCATTATGAAGAATAGACTTCTGCGCAAAACTGGTTTTGGAATCACAGGATCTCAAGGCTGTGTTCTGGCGGGTATTGTGCAGATGAAAATCATTGACTTCACGAAAATTTAAATTAGATGATTTCATTTTGTGCCTGACAAATCGAATGAATTCATACGTGGTCTTCAAATCAAGTAATTCTTTAGGCTTATATAAATTAATGGTTGGTTCTCGAAAATCTAGTTTGAAAATATATTTTATTGTTTTATTCTGCAATTTTTGTAGTGGCTCGATAAAGGAAATATTAGCTGTACCCCAAATAGCTATCAAATATTCATCAGATATTTATGAGGAATGTGGTGTCTTATTTTGAATAAGATAACAATTGTCGGGGAGAGTTTGCATCTTAAATGTTCAATATGTTTATTCCATAACAATTTTTCATCAATATATAATCCTAGAAGTTTGGTAACTGGCTTGTATTCTATTGTATCACCATAGAATTTAAATGCATTTTTAGGGTCATTCAAAATCCTTTTCAGAATGTACATATAAAAAGATTTAGAAAAATTCAAAAAGTTAACTTATGTTGATGTAACCAACTCGATATTTTTTGTAGGTCTTGATTCATAAAGTTTTGAATATGTGAAAAGTTATCTGAAAAATAAATGAGAGTTGTGTCATCAGCGAATAAACCGAGTTTACCATGAAGTTTCAACTGAGTCATTGAATTGATATAAATGAGAAAAAGAATTGGACCAAGTATAGATCCTTGGGGAACCCCACAAGAAATTTTTTCAATTGAACTTCTGTGATTGTCTATATAAACATACTGTGATCGATTAAGCAAATAATTTTGAAACCATTTATGATTATTTCCTCTTATACCAAAAGAATGTAATTTTTCAAGCAAAATATTGTAATCAAGGGTATCGAATGCTTTTCGCAAGTCTAGAGAGAGAATGCTACATTTTTGGAATCTTATCCTTAGTCTTTAACTCGCACAAGTTTTGACTTTATGATGGATGGTGTTCCTAGGAGGATGTCAGCTGGTTAACCGAATATAAAATCTCAAAGGGGTTTGCAAATTGTCATGGTATCTGTCAAAGATTTGAAGTTTGATATAACATTTTCTGTTCTTCCAAGAGAAGTAGCCAAGTGTGATTCATTTCAATGGAACTGGTAGATTTAGTAGATTCTTTCAGAGTTCATTTCCTTTCATTACTCTCTTTTGTTTTCATTCGGATGTTATGCTATTTTTGACTGCAAGAACAAGGTTTTTGGTATACTAGTATGACATTGTGTTGGCAGATTCTCATGTTTTTCTCACCTCATACCTGTTTCCGTTATGTTTCATCTTCTCAGATGACCTGGGATCATAATGTATGGATCATTACATATGTGGATTGATTTTATCGAATACACCGACCGACCCGGTTGCACTGTGGGTTTTTCTGGGTTTCCCTACAGTCGAAATAGCAAATGCGCTACCGCAGAGGGATGATATAAAAAAGCCCGATATCCGTTTACGTGATGTGTATTCTGTGTTTTTACACTAGAGGCAGATATGACGTCATTCTCTGGAGTGGAAGTAGTGATGTGAATGAAATTTTTTAAATAAAAAAAGTACATTGCTCATAATGGAGAAAATTCAATATTGAGATCGCTTTAAAATTTCAAACTTCCCCACTATAATGTATGCCTTAGATATCTACAAATGTAAATGAGTTCATTTTCACACAGACAGCATTAAAAATCTCAGAATACCTCATAATCACATAAAAAAGGTGCACTATATTCTTTTTTTTCCATATACTCTGTAAAGAAACATATTGTAAAAATTTTGATATTCAACCCAATAAGGATTATTGATATCTTCCAAAAAAAGAGTCCAGCTGATTTAGACCATGACACCTTTTAGCAAAAATATTGATCTTATCGCCACCACACTTTTGAACTATGTTGACAACTTTCTACAAAAAAAGGAAGCAGATTTGGTTTGGAACGTCAACAACACAGATGAGTACTTTTTCATATTTTCATAATTTAAAGTTCCCAAAAAGTTATTTAAAAAAAAATTCCATTATACTTCGAGAATTGTTTGCCTTTTTTTCACTAGAAAAAGAAAACGCAACTCCTATAGAGGAAAAAAAATCAAAAATTCGCAGACTATTGATTTCATAGACGTTTGATTTGAACTGTAAGTACCCATAAACAGGTTTAACTCCACTGAGAGCTTTCAGAGTCATTAGTCAGAATCAAGCGGATTATATTTTCTGCTGAAGATTAATTTTATATGCATCCGAATTTATGAGAGTTGAAATTTTCTGGACCTTTTTTTTTTCAAATTGGAGTTGGTACGACGTTTTCATTAAAAAAAATCATTTTGACTAAAAAATAATATCATTCTGTAGGTGGATTTTCAGTATATTATAAACATTTCTCTCTCAACCTCTTTTACTTTCACGTCTCTTCCCCTAATTTGATAAAGAAAATCGTTCAAATATCTTTGGATACGATATAAAATTAAGGATAGGGTAACTAATTTGCGATTTTTATATGAATGAATCACCTGAAAGAACTTTATTAACCACAAGTGCCTTATGAAAAATGGTTATTCTCAAAACTGGTGTTAGGGTAATTGAAATAATAAAAGTTTCAACTTTCACACCAAAGGTTCTCATTTATGATTATCCTTGTTGTAGGTTGGCAGCTAATATTTGTGTTATTCATTTTGTTCATAAAATATATCCATTGGAACTTTTCAAATGTAATGTTGATGTTATATTTTGAAATTTAGTATGCAATTTCTAATATTATACTTTTCATCAAATCATTGAATGATAATGTTTATTTGGAGAGGTGTTTTTTTTTCATTTCTCATTGATATAAAAAGTACATATACATATTTTGACCGAATTTCAATTCTTGATCGAACGCATTTTTTCGATCTGGTTCTTTTTGCTAGAATGACAATTAATACATCACTATATTTTATTATGAATAATACAGTTCAGCCATTTCTTCCTCAACTCTTTGGAGTACCGTGGGTAGTTGCTTGGCTGCTGAATGTTGACTTAGATAAAAAGATTATTTTTTATACGAGTGAATAAAGTGAGATATTCTAGTACAACTTGTGATTTTATATAAATGAAATGTAAATATTCAGCATTTATATATATTTTTTTATTTGGTAGAGAATGGTATTATTCAGACGATATTTACTGTAGGTTTTAGGTAATCAATTTTTTTTTGTGAGCTTCAAAGTCATGGCTATTTCGTTGAAAATTATTTTTAAATTGTACATAGATATAAGAAATATGTAATATACCCAAGCTTCATGACTAATATTCTTGATACTTGATATTTATTGTATCTATAGTATATTCAATCCAAGATTCAGAGCTCATGTAAACAAAGATTGAAGTGTGATCGCCTGATGTGCTGAAATCTGTAATGGTACTGGTCAAACGACCATGAACTGCTAAACTATATTTAAAACCAATATTTTGTCCTCATTGTTTTTCAGTGCGCTGAATCTTGCATTGGAATATACTTTAGTAAAGTTTACAATAAACTTTGAAAGCCTAGGTTTTTTCGTATGTTTTTCTTATACTTTCCTTCAGTTTTTATTACTTACGCTAGCTCAATAATTTCAACATCATTTTTTCCAGAAATTTTATTTTTTGAAAAATGAGCCAAAAAGTGTAATTCAACTCTGGAAAGTTGAAAATCGAATAAATAATTTTACTTGTGTAATTATAAATATTCTAATTCTTCACCAGAGTGGTTATAACGGGCGATGTGAATGAAATTCAGTACGAGTTTCAACTATAGATCCGTCTTAATAACAACTCAACAAGAATAAGTTAAAAAATGCAGTACAAGCATTTACTTCAATTTTATCCACATGGCATGTAAGTTTTTATTATCACTTTATCTGCATTGAAATTACTCTTGGAGGTTGAGTTCAAATTCCAGGGGAAGATTGGAAGAACATGACAAAAGTTCATTTAAATTAAATCCGGAGATTTAGTTTTCAACCCGAGTTCAAAACTCTCCTATTATAGTAATTCTTTAGGTGGTTACATGCTGCCTGCATTGAAATTACCATTTCCAATGAACTTGGAACATTAAACGAAAGAATCCAGTTTATCACGACGATTTCGGAGTTGAGATCTTCGTTCAATAGACGATCTTCAATGAAGATCAAAGTGGTGCTCACTTACATATTTGTCTATTGGCAGTTATGATTTCTGTCATTAGTTCCAGTGGTGTCAAAGTCACTCATCACAACAATGCATATTGATGAATCTGAGGAAACACCTTGTTTTTTAAACAGTTTCACAGGATTGGAATATTTTTTATTTTCTTCTTTCATTCACTGGAACATTATTTCACCTTGTATTTTCACCACTACAATTAGAGATCAGCTTTCCTAGTTAATAGGTAATTATGATTATTTCAGAGTGCATGCAACGACCACAAACTCCAATTCAAACTACACCAGACTTACGAATAACAATGAGAAATAAAATAGCTTTTTGAACCTTGACAAAAGACTTTGTCTGTCAAGACATTAGCTATTGTGACTAACTATTATATTACATTTCTCCGTGGAAAATTGTTCAATCAATTTTCCTTCTGATAATATAGAACAGTTCAAGATAGTTGGTGAAATTTGCTTTTCAGAACTTATTCGATACTCATAAGGGACCACTACTAAGCTGCTAGACAGCACGGACTTAGCATGGCTTTCGGATGTGGTAGCATATATTCTCAAATGAATGAAGTAGATTTATTTTGTAGGCTGTTTATTGAATTCTTCTTTGCAACTTGAATTCACAAGTAAGCTTGTTGTAAAATAGGTTATGTACATAGTTAATTGTGACATAGGCTGATTTTTTGACATTTTATTTGTACTTTTGAATTGTGATCAATAATTGAAAACAACATTACCGGCCAGAATTTAGAGGATAAATTGTACTGACATATATTGTGTGACAGCCAGTTTGTTACTGAATTTCTTTTTTTATATACTCAAATATTTGTTTTAATATCAATGATTGGTTTCATGTTTGAATTCAAAGGTCAAAATTCAACAGTATTTGAATGGCCTTGGCTGTAAATGTACGCTAGTGATGAAACTAGTTATAATTTCTTCAATACGTGCTACGTGCTTAAGGTATTATTACAAATTGAAACCTTTCGAAAATATAAAGAGTTATAGTATAGTTATTAGAAAATTATATTCTTCCTGAGAAGTCACAACTTACATAACTTAGTATGCAGTAAGTATTTTTGATTTTATATTGCATGGATTTCATAAAATTGTAGTTGCTTTAATGTCTTGCAATTTTGCTTCTGTAATTAGCTATATTTTCTTATTCATTATCATTATGCCGATTGAGTGCAATTCTAGTTGATAAATTGGGATCTTGAAAACTGTAAGAGTCACAGAGGAGACAAATTGGAGTTCAGATCTCGATCTGAGAAATTAAAGTAAGCTTACATTTTTTGACGGTAGGTGATGATGAAAATGCGATTTTCCAAAGCTTCAATACCAATTCGGCGGCAGGTTATGAGTGAATTTTTGACAAAGATGGACTCGTTGGCTAAACTCATGTCTGGATCTTTCGTTCACCAACAGAATCATCAGTACACAAAATTTGCATAGACTTGTTGCTAAGAACGAAAGTATAAAAATACAAATCAAATAAGGTAATCAAATCCAAACGAAAGGTTGGAATGGATTTTTTGGTCAAAACTAAAATTAAAGGTTTGAATAATCAAAGAAAATTATGTGAAAAAAATCACCCGAAGACAACCAATCAGCAATCGAAACGTCATACACTCAACTTGAAACTTGGTTTCAACGTTTATTTCAATTTATTTATTTCTTTATTCAAATTTTTTGAATAATATCTCTCATTCAATATCTCAATTTTCTTGTCATAATATTATTTCATTTATTTAATCATTTACATTTTTTTGACTAATATTTCATATTCAATATCTGTTTTTTTCAGTCACAACATTTCAACCTTTTGTTCCGATTCCATTACCTTATTTGATTTGTTTTTTTATCCTCCCGTTCTTAACAACAGGTTTAAATAGAGTTAATAATATAGACATTGGAAGTTATAAGGAAGTATTTTTTCATTGATTATGCTGTTGATAGTGCAGAATCTAATATCCATCTGATAATATCGAAAGTAACTACCGCAAATGAATAATTCTTTGGCGTTAGAAGATATACAATTGTTTCGACATATATTTCAAGAATCTAGGATAGTTTCAGCAATCCCAATACCAAAATTGATGTTAATAATAATAAGTGGTCTTTAATACTGTCCAAAATTCATAATATGAAAACAAAGGATTCAGTTTGAAGCTAGCACTAAATTCAGGAATTACGTAACAAGATAAGAAAATCATCGGAAACGATGTGACACATTCATAACCTAAAACCTACAAAGCTGCCGTCGAGCGTGCCAGAAATGTGACGTTACTTTACCAGATTCATCAAGTACGTCTCTGTTGGCAATCTCTAAAAGGAATACCTTTGATAAAACTTGTTTAAAATCGGGAATTCTAGATATCAAGAATTTTGGGCTTACGCAATTTCAAGCTTTTTATGCATCTTGATCTCTGTAATATGCAACTTCGCTTCCATTTAACATTTTTATCTCAAACCGTTTTCTGGATCTCCAGACATCGACTCCAATTTCACTCATCCAGATTACCATAACATTATTTGAATATACGATACCGTAGGAACAATATGAACATTCATTAGACGTTTATATAAATGTATCATATTTACGATGTAAATCATTTCTTTCATGAAAGTGAATGCATTCAGATACAACTTTTATTCGTAAAAAAAAATCTCAATCTAAATTCACAGATCACAGAAACAAGTTTAGATAGGCAACAGCTTACTTTCAAATCCCTTAGCAAGAGAGCTTCAACAGGTCTCCAAGCTTCCAACAAAGGAATTCTGTACTCGTCGGGACATCCGTGTCAATATAGCCAAGAGTGCAACGATTGACGACAATTTAGACGAGAACCAGCCGTGAAAATATCTATCGAAAAGAGACAGGTCTCCGACCTTTCTATGACTTTCAAAAAAATACATTATTTTCTGTAACTTACTTGGAATTTTGAGAGAAAGGAGAGCATATTGTGAGTCTTCTTTCAAAAGTGGCAGCGTAAATTCTGAAGAAAACTTGTAACACTAATAATTACTCAAGATAGATAATTTTACAAAACAAATGGATTTTATTTGTAATTGGCAAGTTTTGGCCTTCGACTATTAGTTGGCTTGTCAAACAAAGTTTCGTTACAAAAAAAAGTTGTTAAAGTGCCCCTCTCAGATTACCGTGGGAGATAAGACACTGACTAGCTCAGTGGGCGGTGGGGTGAGTAAGGTTGGCTAGTAAATAAAATATTTCATAGTCACTTGGCAGCCTGGTACATTTAATGAGGTAGAAATAATTATGGATTTCATGAATATCCTTCACACACAACACTAAATTTGATTACATGCAGTTGAATCAAGTTGAATTAAATTTTACTAAAATATATTTAATATTCATCAAATATTACTACTGAATGTGGTATTTTGCTCTTTGTCAGCAAATAGGAAAAAAAAAGGAAAATATGTATCAGCGCATAGCTACTTTTACCTTGGTGATCACCTTGGTTTACATGCTCTTCTGAGCTTCAATTACCAGTATACGCATTTAAAAATAATCAGTATAATTCTACGCTGATCAAAAACAAACAAATTCATCCGTAATCAGAGCCCTGTGGATATATTGTGCTATGGATGGTGACTTCCAATTCCTGGTCGCCTTCTCTACTTTCAGCGTATCATAAAACTAACTGAGATCTCTTACCGGATATCTGGCTTGAAGTCAAATGTATCTTTAAGGTGTCAGAGAGTTCTTAATTTGCAAAACCAAATTCACTGGTGTATACAGGAATCTTCACCTGGTACCATCGCATACATAAAGAAGATTTTCTCCATCCGAATACTCATTCCTCATCGAAACTGCACCATTCAACAAACGTCAAATTACATCAGAGTTTAACTGGAAAAACTAGAAGCCCTTAGATGGTGTGTGGGCTATCTTGAGTAGTAAAAAGAAAAGTAGTGACTGGAGTCAAGAAATGATCCCTCTTTGGAGGAGTACTTTTGCTCACCAACTACAGAGCCAAAGACATAATCGAACCAGCATCCAAATAATCCCAACAGAGTCAGAAAATAGCCAAAATTCTGCCAAATATCGAATTAGGTTCTTCTTGAACTGTTCACTCCGCTTCAAGAGTATAATCCGGAATATTGATTTAAATCATCATTAGTGGAAATTTGCTCTTGAAGCGGAGTGTGTACGTACAAGCAGAACGTTAACCCCCATTATAACGTTAACCTCTCATACAAACCGAAGGAAAAAAAAGAGAAATCATTAAAGGATTGTTGAAGAGTGAATGCCATTGTTTACTTTTACTGTAACCACCTCTTACTCACCCCACCGCCCGACTGAGTTAGCAAGTGAGCCACTTTCTTTTAGTGGAACACTATAAATTTTTTGTTATCCTTCACTAAAGACTTATTTTTTTTTTCCCAACTTCCCTCTTCAAGGGATCAGTCACGTAACAAACTACTTTGAAAAACAAATATGAGTTGAAAATATGATTCCGAAGATATTTTTATAGTTTGTTGGTTTGACCACTCGATCCAAGTTTTGAAAAATCACTGGGTTATTGGAATAAATGATGACTATTCCGCACTTTGTTTAAAAAACTTAGTCTTCATCTATTGAATAAAAAAACAGCTCATAACTCGCATAAAACTATTTCGTTTGAATAATTTCGAAAGTTATTCTTCAGAGTATTCCAAATTTAGAAATTTCGTTACATATCAGCTAGACGTCAAAGTCAATTGACACGATCACAACAAGTCCAGTATTTCTACTCCCAACGCCTTCGGTGGTTGTTGACCCTAGCTTCCAAATTTTAGGCGGGAAGGCGGCTGTTACATGTCTAAATTTATTTTTGTGTTCTGTGACTGACTTCATTGAACTAAAAATACTCATAAGTGTTCTAACTTTTGTTACTAAAGTGTACGTATACAAAATTTCGATTGAGACATCATTCTTAGACTCTGAAGCATCCAGATAATCATCGTCAATGTTTCGTGTCATCACTAAGCTTCATGTAAAGCAGCCCATAAATCTACCATAACCACCACCGTTTAACCATATATGTTTCATCAACAGGGAATCAACTCGTTCTAATCTGAGGCCATATCTGAATGCCCAACAGCGGTCCGCCACCCTGCCAGCTAACTCCTCTATGAGCAGCAAATGACACCGTCGTAAAATAACCTGAGCATTTCTTCGTTGGTATCATTGAAAACGCTTCATCTCATCACTAATTTATTTGATACAATCTGTGATATCGTCTCTCGTCGCACGTTTGTATCAAAACGATATTGTTAGATGTTTATATAGTCTATTTCCAATAAGGCACTCGGAATCTTAATCCATGATTAGAGCTGATTCTAGATAGGATTTTAAATCCAAAACGATTACAGCTGGGCTCAATCTGAATGTGAGGCTTGCAAATAGGTAGTATGGAGTATGTTTAGTTTTGATTTGGTTAGTCATTCGATTCAATAATGTTTTCTGCTGTGCTGTTTTTTGTACATGTGGAAACCAATGTTAAAATTCCCCACCAAGTGTTATATTCACAAAATGGTTAAGGCTTTCTTGGTCTAGGTTTTCAGTATTACCACTTTTCTTCGGGTTTGAAGGCCGTCGTTCTTTGGAATTTCTTCCTGACGTTTCGCTAGCGCGAGTGGCTAGCTTCTGAAGACTCTGAAGGAAAAAATTCCAAAGAATGACGGCCTTCTAACCCGAAGAAAAGTAGTAATAGTGTTATATTCAATTTGTGACATGGATAATCCAGATGAACAATTAGTAGAAATTCGTCCATGAATATTAGTGTTTGATGATTGTAAACTGAGTACCAGTAAATGAATCAGTTTGTCATCAAAATAAACTTGTCAGAGAATTAATCTTTCGTTTCGTATCCAGTTGTCCTTAATTCGAAGAAACATCTATACAAACCAACTTGTATAGTGAAAATGCTGCATACTATGAATTTATTTGCAGTTAAATGAAGTCAAATTCTATTACTCATGAGCAGTAATTACACAGTTCAAAGAAGCATTCGTTATTTTTTCTTCCAGTAGAGTTTTAATCTAACGACTCAATTTCCAATTTGATTGTATATTTCAATAACCAATAATTGTATAGGTATTTTGATCGTCATTAGTTCTTATACAATGCTTGTATATCACTTTTTTATTGAAGAGATGGCGAACTATTTCCTAATTCGTTTATATCATAAGCACTTGTACATATTGCTCACTCATAAAATACAGGTTTTCTATCAAATATTGAAGAAAAAAATCATTGTACAAACATTATTGAAATCGAAACTAACCAAACTTCACTGAACACTTGAGCACCAGTTAGTTCCATAACGTTATCTTGGGGAAAGATCTCCTTTTCTCTCCGATTTGACCAAAGACTGCTCACGATTTGGAGAGTGCTCAATATTGTGTTTGTTATGCTCATGCGTTCTCTCTACAGGCTGTAGTAAGTATATACAGAGATCTGTTGCATGGTTTGATGAATAAATATGATTCACCTACAACATAAAACACATCAAATCACTGCATGACAAATATTCAAATGAACTGTGTATGGAAAAGTAGAATGGTGCTAATAATAAGGATTCTTGATGATTCATCCACCATGGAAAAACTAGTTTCAGATGTTATCCTACCTATACTTGTGACACTATATGTTCGTTATATATAAATAAAGAAACACTCACATCTAATATTGCTTGGTGGATATATTGCTTCCTAACGCCTCAGCAATGGTAGTATTGCAATTTTTTTAATAACCTCAGAAAGAGATCCTTGTCATCGTGTTTTCCATATACAGGGCATTTGCTTGATACTTTACACCGTTTTTACCAAAATTATCATTAGCAAAAAAATCTTGCTAATCCTATTTCCACAATATTTCATTCGTAACATTTCGCCTTCTTGTGTTTATGTGAGAGTACCAGCAGCATTCAACTTAATGAGACATTCCTAAGCTTATTTGTGTATAGTTTTGTTGTTGGTTTTTAACTTGTACAAAGTAATTAGGTTATATTTCAGAGAAACGAATTGACATATGATATTTATTTATAATGACATCTTTCTCAAAGCCAGGTAGAGCAACCGGTGTGAAATCGTTTTTCTATTGTAATTTATTATTTGGCGTTGGTTTTTTGAGTTTGAAGGTACTCGACTCCTGGTTATTTTTATCAACTTCAAAATGAATAAAGCCTTAGAAAACTTGTCTTCAGATGTGCATGAGAGAAATAAGTTGTAAATGAACTTATGAAAAATCCAAAATCGAATGCGCATCACCTATTGTAGTGGTAACAAAACTATATGTAATTTATTTGTTGGATCCATTTTTTTTTCGATCCAACTCGATTTTATTAATTGAATTGACCCCTTGATAATTAATGGTTTTCTATTTTCAAATCCACTGAATCAACCCATAAACTTTTTATTTATCAAACTAGAACTCGTCCAGTGAAAAAATCTGTGGTAGTGTTTCAGTTTTCTGACTTCGGCCAATGATTTCCAAGAATTTTACTGGCTTCAAGAAAGTGGTCATGCCGATCATGCAGTTGTGCCTTATTTTTTTTATAGTTGATACTTTTGTATGACTACGCAACACTTGTAGAAAGTGATCATGGTGATGTAAAGTAGATCTTAAGATTATGCCTTATGATGTATACAAATTGTAAACCAAAATGGACGATTGTGAAATAAATTGTCTTTATTTATTAATCATGGTTTTAGTTGAATGCAATGCATAATTTGATAGTAAAAAGTGGTTTTGAAATTGAATGAGATATTTCCTTTTTTTAATTGATTTTTTGGTGTATTCCATCGGATATCAGAAACCATCATTTAACCTTTAAGTGTGGATTTATATAGGCCAAAATAATAAATATCAAATAACAATTACACGTAACAAATATCAAAGATCTCATTTTTGAATGACAGTGTTTTTATGTAGAAACTTTTCCTAGAGATCAATTACCCCAACACCAAACTGATATTTTTGCACTCGACGCGCGTTTCGTAAACAAGGTCAGCATCTTCAGGAGAAGAAAACAGATACTCATCCACTTTGGTGTTGTGTTAGGGTAATTGATCTCTAGAAAGTGTCAACTTTTACACCAAAGGTTCCAATCTCATCGTTTATTAGTGTTTGTTCAGCCAACTAACAATTTCAAATGAAAAAATAACAAGTAAAAAGATTGCCAACTTTTATGTTTCTGCGTTATTTGAAGAAGATTTTCTTATTATGCGCAACTAATACGTAGATGACCGCGAAATGGTCCATTCAATGACATCGACGAAACTTGAACTGTATTTGTTTTTTTTTCTGCCAAAACAAACTATATTTTATTTACATTCGAAAATATTATTTTCAAAATGGAAATTGACAACTATAATTTCATGGTCCTTGGCAATTTACTTGTTTATATTACAAAGGAAACAAGCTATTCAAGGATAAAACCTTCACCACTGATTGTAACAATACAAAAAACGTCTTGACCTTTTCCATTTCACTGGACATTTTGAAAGTTGTTGTTTAATTATGAGATTAGAGTTAGGTTCATAAGAATTTTCAATGGCTTGAAACTGACTTATGCGCCTGCGCACCATCTGTTTCCACTTGTTGATTTGGTCTGCATGAATGGAAACATTTTCGCCACTTGTTACTTAATATTTGTTACGTGATGTTTGTTATTTTGGGCTGCATATATCCACTCTTAGACTTGAGTTCAGTGGTCTGCAGACTAGTAATATTTCGAGAAACCCTATATTTCCTCATTTACTCTCCTAAGTCATACTTCTCGTCATGAATTGTTTCCCATTGGAATTTCAAATCAAATTTGGTGATAAATGCAAATAATTCACATTTCTCCTGACAACTATTCCTTTCACTTACAACTATTCCAATCGTTTTTATTGTTTTTTACTTTTCATACTAATGTTGGTGATAAACATAATATTAGTTATAATTTTAATCATATTCGGAAATTTCAAAATCGCAGCGCCTCTCTAACGAAGACATTAACTAAATTGCAAGATAAGCGATATGCCCTCTGGATAAAAGTTTCAATCAATGTCAAAGTGCTGGAATCTAGTCTTGATCAAGTGTCACTGTGATATGAAATTTCGGAATATATTAAAATTATAACTTGAATGTCTATCAAGCACAATTATTGATAAACATTTCCATTAATAAAAAAAACACTAGAAACGATAATAACCGCTTACTAAATACTTATGGGTTTCAATTTTCAAACAATGTGAAAATCCTAATCTTGATTAGGAATAGTTGTCAAAGTCGTGCAAATCAGTTGTAGTTTTCGCCAAAATGGCGCTACGATTTTAATTTGGAGTCCCTATGTGTGAAAGTTGTCAAAAATATGACCAATTTCAACGTTATAGTACAAGGCTATATACCACTGTGGTATTTTTCGCCGAGTGCAACGTGCCTACCGCCGACCATTTCTGAATATTTTTTTATGTCCATACTACACTTTAGCCATGTTCCGTTTCCAAATATTGTTACCATTAGCCGCTCCGTCATACTGGTTACCACAGTGACCCCTGAAATGAGGTTGGTAACGGAACATGGTTCCTAAAATGTTAACTTTATCTGTCACCAGAGTAACCGATAAGAAAACGTTGGTGAGTTGAGTAGCCATGACAAGTGACAGTTTTCTTTTTAGTGATTCACGTCTATTTTTGTTCATTCGTTGTGGAATTAGAGAATCTGAAGACCTGAGTAATTCTCTATCAGGGAAATTCTCCATATCGCAATCATAAATGGCCGACAGTTCCATGCTTTTCATTACTACTCAAGGGAAAGTTTTAGTCCACTTTGTGATATTGTCCCTTTGATGATATTTTTGAAAATGAATTCGCCAAATCAGACTACTCCTTTTATTTTGAATTCATACTATACAGTGACAGTGTTACCACAAGATCACAGAAAACCAACAGCCGTTCCGTATATCACCGAGTTTTCAGAATTACCGCTCAACCGAGCAGTTACCACCAAGCCATCTTGGGGTACCAGTCTGGTTAACCAGACAGGGAAACAGAACACGGCCTTCATTTCACATGTAATATAGATTATGGGACCACTTGCCCATAGGTATATCAGGACAAAAAACTACCAAAATTAGCAAATAATATAAATAATACTATAATTGTGTAACAAAGTTAAAATTTGCATTATTTTTCATAGAAATTAGAAATACCAAAAACCACTATTTATCGTGAAGAAGGGAACCTTCGTATCGACCCTTAAGGTCAAATCAGCCACATAAAAAATAAAGTCGTAAAAGTAACTGCTTCGATAGTCTGAGAAATATTAACAAAAATCAGTTTTATTACGCCCAAGTGTCTAAAATATGGCATAAACTCTGAACCCTATTAAAAATAACTACTTAAAATGTCAAATAAAGAAAGAAATTTATTCGACAAAGGTCATGTGACGCTGACCTCACTGGTACGACCACCGCATAAAAGATAGTACAAACAGCCATCCAAGCGACATCTAGGTGTCCATTCTCCATTCTTTACGAAACTCAAGAAATAGAGGATTCTATCGACAATATTTGTCAACTTATTCGTTTAGCTGAAAGAGGGCAATAAGAGTACCATCTCGAAAGTACTTAGGGCGCGACAATTTCACCCTATGGGATGCATGGCCTGGAAGCTTAAAAAAAAAAGTAAGTCAGTCGGGTGCCAACTCAGTAGTAGGTGGGTTGACTTTCCTACTTAGTCCGGGGGAAGTCTGGAGTGGATTGAAATACGATACATTCAAGTAACTGTTGCGCGGTGTGAATTCGGAAGTTAAATCTATTCGGTTGAATTATTTGGAAGATTTGTTTTGTAGTTTCAGAAATTAAGAAACGATTTAAAACAGTTTGAAACTGGTGCAGACGGTGTAAACCTCCAAGAGGCAACGCCATCTGCTGGGAGACGACCAAAGTCTCAAACTCAGTTTGGTCAAAATTATTCGTGTTTTTTTTTTATATATTTGTTGCGAGAGAACATTTCGAGTTCCGAGTTGTTTCTGAAGTTGGAAGTGGCTCTCCTTATCCTCGGTTCTACAGGAGAGTTCCAGCTTTGATTACTGGGTGAGCGTATTTGTAAGATTCACCTCTTATACATGTTTTATGTACGAAATTCACAAGTGGCACATAAGTAAATAAGGAGGTAGCTGAATGAGTTTTTTTAAGAATTTGACAAGGATTAATAATCCATAAGTTCAAATAAATTCAGGGGAGGTTTTATGAATTGTTTCCTTCAGTAATTTATAAGCTGAAGATTCTGTATTATAATTTAATGATTGACATTATTTTTGATTTCACCTTGTAATCACAAAGCCCCCAGTTTTGTTTATTTTTCATTGCTAATTTTCTTTGTTTATTTTCATTTATTCCTGATAAAAATTATGCGTTCTTTATTTATTAATAAAGTTGGTTTGTAGAAGCTCTGCTAATATCATTTCATTCCCTCAAACATTTAAAAGACCATGCATTTAAGCCGTGTCCGAGTCCAGTCTCTGAGGACATAGTTGGTGACAACTAAGCCGACCGCTCTCTGTGCAGGTAGAATAATAGAATTACCAGCAGCTGACCACGCTAACCATTACTTATTCTATATCCGTGTGATCAAAACAGATTTCAACTCAACATTTGATCTGGTGGCAGTACTTATCACGCTACCACATTTAATTAATAAGTAAATCCTTTCGGCTGAACGATCCCATATACAGGGTAGGTTCATCTTCTAGTGGGGATTTAATTATTATTATATAGGACTAGATGTTAAAGGGATCGCTTTAGACCGTAGGTTATTGCAATTGATTGGCCCTTGATTTTAAAGGATGCTTTATTCTCGATAAACACAAATGTGGACATTCACAACATTTGGCAATTATCATTGCTGTCAAAAAAACAACCAACTCTCCCTCGAAATACCCGGACAGTGGCTCCTAGACTGATGATGCTCTTGGTAAGATGTTCAAATGCCAATAAAAATTTCACAAATTATGTTGAAAATAGTTTATTACAAAAATACAGTGTATTTGGACATATTCATATTGCTAAAGAAATAGGTTACTAATATTAGATCTCTTTGAAAATCACGTTTTTCATTCAAAGCAATAGGTATTTCTTATATTCTAAAAGTAGGATCCATACATCTCAACAGGTATAATAAATAGTAAATACGATACAATAAAATCTCTTTCTGTACAGTAGAAATGCAAATGTTCAAAATAAACCAACTTTTTTCTTCATTTCTTGCTGCTTCCATCTGGGAAGTTTTTCGAACTCTGTATAGGACATCTTGAATAAAGAAACGAAGTCATCATGGGTGAGGTGCAGCTATAAGAAACAAATTTGTTGAATGATAAAATCATTTTAAACGGCCAGGGGCGTCGAGGGAAAGGTTTGGCCAAAGAATATTTACGTATACACGATCTTCTTTGGTTTGGCCCAGGGAGACACAGGCGCATATACAAGGGGGGTAAAGGGGATAATTATCCCCCCCATGATCAGTCAGTCACATAACATATTACAATATATATATTAAAAAATATAGGAAGATATCAAAAAATATAATAAATGAATGAAAAATCAATCACAATTTTATTTCACCTTTACTCCCTGTTTGTAAAAAGGCCAATATGCATTTGTGCATATTGCATAATTTTTTCAATGATAACCATTACCCCCCTATAAATTTGAGCTGTATACGCGCCTGGGGAGACAGACATTTTTTGAACCTAATACTATCTTTACTATATCTCCGGGCAATAGTTGGTCCTTCCAGGTTCCTTCTGACACCGCCCTTCACCTCCATCTCTCGTCGGACTTATTAATGGTTTTTATTGAAAAAAAGCCAATTTGGCTATTAAAAAAATTGACAAATATGAAGGATTAATTACGATAGGTCGCCTTCATAGCATAAGCATCTACTTCATACTCTTGGTACGAAAAAAAACTGTTTGAGCACAAATACAGTTCTGATCATACCAAAAATGAAAAGTGTTGGGAGAGTTATTGAACAAATGGCATAACGCAAATACTTGTGTTCTATAGGACTCACCTCCTTGTTGAGGGGATTTATTCGGGTAGGCAACTTGTCATTCGGTACTTTCAATATATCTATTGGATATTTATCATATTGATCAAAATCACTGTGGCCTGATATATCATGATTTGATGTTTCATTTGTTTCTTTTCCGTTTGTGCATACATTTTTCATTTCCACTTCTTGTCTGACCTTTGAGAATGTCTTGTAGTGCTGAAAGTAATACGTTTTTAGCGGTCAGATGAAAACGTATAGTCCAGTAACTGAAGATACCAAAACTAGGGAAAGCTGTGAACAAGTCTATGCGTTCTTCACTTGTGGCTCAATTTGTAGGTCGTCACAGATGTTTTCAAAGGACCCAAAACTTAGCACGATTGCGTTCATGGCAATGGCCGAAAATGGCCCCCCAAACCCAGAAAAATGGGTTTCCCGCCAATATCTGGCTGAATATACGAATTAGAGAATTTTCGTTCATACGAAAATTAAAGATCGTCTCATTATCTACAAAAATGACCCAAAACTCAACAGTTTTCGAGATAAAGGGACCCAAAACTCTCCTCATTTCAGCTGCCGCTTTCTCTATAGGAATTCTGTTGTCTATGCATTCGCTTGGAGGCAGGCGGACGAATTGTTTCATAACTTGGGCAAAAACTGACATTTTTCAATGATTCAAAGTTCAAGATAATGAGGAAACCCGTAGCTATCATTCCATGTATTTCGAAGTTCTTTCTTATTTGGCAAAAAGATTTAATAAGCTGTGAAATTTTTTTCCGCACCATTTCGACACTGTTTCATTAATTTGTTTCCTTTTTTTTTTCAAAAATAGTCTTTTATCGGAAATTTTACTTTATACTGGATCCTTGGGAGGGCTTGAATGATCTCTGATTTTTTTTTGTACTTTCCCCGCGTTCTAATAAATGATCCATTTGTTTATTTACATTTTTCATGCGATTTCGGAGTTATGTAGAATCTGCGGAACAACCGCGAATTAAATAATTATTAGCCATAAAAAATATATATATGTATTCGGAAACTAGAGCATCTTGGCTTCAGAACGATGTGCATGGCAAGTCGATAAAATGGCTAATAATTGTGAAGAACTCGTAGACTTATTCACAGGTTCGTCCCTTCATTTACTGGACTAGTAGTTGTTGGTGTGAAATTGAAGAGAAACCTAAGAGATATTCGAGTTTGAGTTAGGCGTTATTAAATTATAAAAAGACTGATAATTTACTATAAAGAGCATGGGATATATATTACCATGAAAAAAAGTCATGTGGAAAAATCATGATGGAGTTAGTTGATTTTTGGGTTTTGGTTACTTCAAAAAAAGTATTTCTGCTAGTTATATTTTAAATGAATTCAATATTATGTACTCACTCTCCACAGTTTTTTATCCCACGTTGGAAAAAATCCTGTGAATGTGGGAGGTTCTTTTTCCTGTTTGATGTGTGTAATGGCTATATTCATATCTCTTCCTGATGGATCTGTAATTAATGCGATCAGTGAGTGGTTTTGTTAAATGACAGATATTTCACCTGTTTGTAAATATTCTATGGCAGTCTGTGCACTCAATCTTCTTTCTTCTCTGGAACATAATTTTCCAATCCAGACGTAAATTGAATCGTTCGTGTCAAGGAGCATCACATGTTCTGGAACGAGGTCCTTTTGTCCAAAAAACATAATTTCTTCGGCTAAAATTGCGAGAGATGTGTTAGAAAATCCAACTGATTACGTGGATTCCGAAGAGTCGCAAAAATTTAAAAAGTTTATGAAAAACATTGAATAAATGTTATTCGGTATGTTTTTTAATTTGAATAATTGTAGGACATGAAATCGGAACTTTAATATTCATCCGAACAAATATTATATTTATCCAAGAGTTGAGGCCTGACTTGATTGTCAATTGTTTCGATTCTCAAATTGAATAAAAAACTGACTGGTTCCAAATTAAATCGTTTTCCAAGTTATCAACAAAGGGCAAATTGCGAATGATTTACTGAAATAATGCTTTGAAAAATTATAAAAGTACAATAATTTGACACTTAGAAAAAAAATTACTAATGACCTCGTAAATTTTCATTTTCTTTACCATTGAAAGATCCATCTGAAGAACTGCAGTAAAACAATCGTGGAGGCCTAGGGTCCTGATCCTTTTTCACCATTTGTGTCGAGTATGAAGATTTGCCTCCCAACAAATTAAAGAAGTCTTCTTTTTCTTTGCCTGTAAATTATAGACGTATTCACCATCAGGTTGAAACACAGGAAAAATTATGAAACTTGACCAATATAGCTAGACATCCAAATAATTGTATACTTATTATTTGTTATTTCTGCCTTTACCTTCTGAAACGAGTTCAAAATCTTTCCCTGCGAATCCTTTCGCCATCTCTCTCTGGTCTCCGGTCGAGTAGGATCCTGACCAGATGAAGGCCTTCTTTGATCTCTTCAATACAAAACAATAGTTGGAGTTCAAAGAGGATGCCCTCACGCTGACTTGAATAGCTTTACTACTGTAACTTGTCGAACCGAAAACTTGTAGAAGGTACTGTGAAGGGTTTTTCAAATTCTTGCCAGATTCTGTCAAAATAATAAAAAAACAATTATTTGCTTGTATTATATTTATAATTCTCCGGATGAAATTGACTATTCATAATTTATCTTGGACCATATAGTATATTAAATCTCAAGAAGGGTAAGCACATTTTACCAATTGAAGAGATTTTTTGAAAACTTTCACTTCTTCAATTTTTTTAACAAACAGATTTATACGAAAGGAAAGCCCTGTAATATTCAAAGAAAACCGTGTGAATGAAGGGACTGGATATACGAATGAACATCAACTTGATAAGTTTTGAAATGAATGAAATTAAATGAGCAAATGTTGAAACCAAGTTTCGAGTTATGGATTGCAGGTAACAGCAATCGAAACGTCAGTACACTCAACTTGAAACTTGATTTCAACATTTTTTCGCATTATTTCATTTATTTCTTCATTTACATTTTCTGACTAATAATTCACGTTTTATATCTCAATTTTCTTGTCACAACATTATTTTCTTTGATCAATCAAAACTTTATTTCAATTTCAACCAAAAAATCTATTTCACCTTTTTCTTTGTATTTGATATACCTCATTTGATTTATATTTTATATTTTTATCCTTTCGTTCTTAGCAACAGGTTTCGAGTTAATAATATATAGATAATGGAAGTCCGAACCAGAACCACTCAGCAAGGAACATTGTCAAAAAGTAATCAAGAAAACTGACTTATAAAATTATTATTCATTTTTTAAATCATAGTTATAAAACAAACAAAAGTAACGGGTGCATTAACACAAAGGAGTAAATAATCTTTTTCTAGTCTACATTTCATTTTATTTCATCAAACATTTCGCTTCAAATTCTCAGTCAACAATGCGACTACATCAACATCTCTGTGATATCGCATGTAAAAATCGATATTGACGTAACGTCACTCAGGAACATCCTAAGGATGTCAGCCAATGATGTTACATAGACGATCTGATGTCTCATCAACGTTTCATTTGTTCAGGGACATCGTATCTAATACATTTGAATGTTCTCCCGTCAATTCCAATCTTTTTTGCCACTTCAAATTATAATTTTGAAGCTTTGTGTTATTTCATTGCTATTTTTATTATAAGAGAAAACATGTTCATCAATGTTGACATGAAAATGACAAAAAATTTAATTCGACTGCAGTACTACTATACTGTTTTACTCATCTGTATTGACGAATCCAATAAAATTTTTAATTGTTGAATGGGAAATGAAAATATTATTATCGTTATTATTATTATTATGCTGCTCATTAAACAAGTAGAAGAGAGAAAGCAATGGCTCAGGTTATACTGTTTTCCCTACATATTTTGACAGAAAGCGAGATTAGTAACTGAATAAGTGTAAAACATTTAGAGGTGATTCTTCATCGAAAAGAAAAAAAGATGAAGGATCTTTCATATAAAGAAACTTCATAGGAGCATCCCTTATTGAGATACAGCCCCTGAAAGGGGGTACATAAATGTATTGAACATTTACTATGATTTCTACATGTTGTGTTTTGTTATTGATAAATTAGTTTTGTTTATTACCCTTCAATCGTTTAATACAGGTACTAACTACAAAATAACAATAAATCTCTGTAGTTGTTCGTAAAATAATTTTTTGCTGCGAACTGGTTTATTTTGGGCAAAAAACCCAAGAGACATTTTTTGTTTAGAATTAAACAGGCTATCAGAAATAAATTTTTGAATGATAAACAAATAATGAGACAAAAAGTGACATTGGAAATAAATTTTAGGGGTTGCGTTTTCCACCCCTTACAACCATGGGGTAAACCAAATAAATTACTGGCTAAGTGTCTTTTGGGTGGTACAAAACGTCAGGTCAATTTCAATATTGTAACTTTTTCAGTGCTTGTGAAAAAAATTGTTATACAAATTTTATGTACCTCGCCCTTTAAGGGGCTGGATCTTAACAAGGGATGCTCCAATGAAGTTTCTTTATATCACTTTAATCACCTCCTTCAATGTTTTACACTTATTCAGTTACGCCCTCTATAATATTTGTTAGAATATTGGAGGATGGAGTGTTTCTCTCTGTAGATTGCAATGTTAATTGCCTGAAATACGGGGAAAGCCATAATGTACCGAAATCTTTTTTAGAGGATGTTATGAGGATAGTGATGATATACTCCATCCTATCATCGAAAATATATGATATCGAAATCACAGATTCCTCATCAATATATTTGGTTCTCTTTCGTTTTTTCCAGTTCCAGTAATAATTTAGTACAAACTACATGGTCGTTTTTGTTATCACTCATTTTGTACACACCATCATAATCCGTTCCTTTCCCCTTGAAGATGGTCAATTTTCCCTTGAATATTTGCAAAAAATGGGCAGTCTCTCTTCCTTGAATTATACGAGCTTGAAATCCTATTTGGCCCAACTCATCATCGATCTCATTGAGCTTCAACGTGGTACTATCTATTTCTTCCTGAGTTGCATGGGAGCCCTAGAACAAAAGATTCAGATGTTTCAAAAGGAGGCAACGACAAATTACAGAATAGAGGGCGATTCTTGATGAAAGCTAGTTGGAGGGGACGTATGTTGAAAATAATAGTGATGCAAATTCCGAAAATTTCGTACAAGTAACTAATAAGGATCTATCCGTATACAATATTCTGGACACACACTTTCGTTCACCGGAAGTTGGCAACAACTTTTCTTATTTCGAATGGAACATATTTTCCAATTCTGCTGTAAATTTATTCCGGATGTTCTGTCGCTTAAAATTCAGAAATATATGTATAAATATCTCGAAAACGATACAAAATAGAAAGAACATCTTGGATCATAATTGAAAAAGGAAATAAAAATTCATAAAATATACATGCCGGTATTTCATTTAAAACGAGAGAAAGTGGGTTCAATAGTTGACTTGAATTAATCTTTATTCGTTTTTTTTTAATTCATTCAACTGACCCTCGTCAAACATCACTGTAAATTCACAATTGGAAAGCTTCATAAGTCATTTGAACGCTGTGTACCTACTCAGCTTTTTTTAATGTTGATTAAGCACACGCAATTATATCTTGGAAGTCCCTATCAGAAATAATCATAGAAGTAAGTACAAGCAATCCTCAAAATATACTTTCAATCCGGATACGTAGTTTATGCAGGCGATAAACAATAGGGACTCAAGGCCTGAAAGGAACTCCACGCGTATTTTGAACAAAAAGTGCCATTTATTAATTAAAACACATTCTGATATAGGTCCTGGGAAATTCGAAAAAGATATATGTCACTCGCAATGGTGATGTATTCAGAGAGGTCATACTATAATAATAAAGCAAGCTTTGTGTACTGTATACTCACCAACCAACAATAAAGCAAATGTTTTTGTTCTGCTGCAGTTTGGTACGTATAAAGAATAATGTAGCAATCTCCGGAGAAAAAGTAGCCGTGACGCTCTTTTGGTATTTCGACGATGTTCGCTTGTTTGATCCTCCAGATGGTCGAACTTCCCGTACCGTCGTCAACCAACTGTGTTTCTGCCGCAAGACCAGGTCGATCTTCCAAAGTCGAGGCGTCGTATTTTGATACCAGAATGGTGGGTTTCACGCCTAGAACACGGATGACGAGAATATTTTTAGGTTACGTTAGTCTCAGTTGAATTTAACAATAAAGTCATGATAACAGTTTTATATTTATTCAACAGTAAGTATAATAGCCCTCTGCTATCAAACTTTGATTAATTTATAAAAAAAAATTGAAGAAAAAATACAAAGTCATTCAATAATTGATTTCTTACCCAAAAACGATATCTCAAACTCATGGGAGGCATATATTGAAAGTGTACAAAAATTTAAAAAACTTTTCGCTGTTGGCTTGGAATTTGCAGACGATTTTGTTAATTCATTGTGGAGTTTGAAAAAAATGACAGGAGTTTGCAAGGAGCCCAAGTACCTGCCAGATGGAGCAAAAGGTATGAGATATAAGGGTGTTATACAAAGTACGTCGGCAAACTCAAATGGGTGATTATTTTATTGATTCTATGACAAAAAGTTCCTATAAACAGGAAATGCTCCGTTTTCAAAATGCAGGGTGTCAAAAAAAAAATCGTTTTTTCCTAAATGTCTCAAATAGCCCTTCACCTGATTTTCTCAAAATTTGACGGTGGTATTTAGGCTATTGAGGGGCTGATTTTTGTATTTTTTTTGCATTGAGCTATTGGAACTACAGCTTTTTTATCACTATCTTTTTTGTAGTCTATTTTTGAGAAAAAACAATAAAAATTACTTCATTGCATGTCCTTGTTACAACAAGAAAAAACTAGCAAACCATCAACAAACGGGGTGTACTGCTTGCATGGACATGCAATAACAAGCTTTTTATTTATGATTGAACAAATAACATAACACGAAAATCTTATTTCGAATTTTCAGATTAACTGTTTTTGATAAAACACAACGTTAAAATGAGACACATTTTCGGATAAACAGATTTTTATGTATTCATTAAAAACTGTCACCAGGCTTCAATGTCATATTATTCTTCATCATCTTGTTCTGTAGGCTTTTTTCATCAACATCCTGTGACAAAATGATTTTAATTTTGATGTTCCAACGACATGCAAATAAAGTGATTTTCATTTTTTTTTCTCAAAAACAGAGCGAATTACAAGAAAAAAGACGTTGATCAAAAAGTTGTAGTTTTAGTAGCTCAATGCAAAAAACAAAAATTGCAAAAAAATTAGTGGCGTACATTTTTTTCGTCAAATATATTGGTTACCTTCTGAGACGCCACTGGACATAATGATTTCAATATAGTAATAATCAAATCAACACCTCAATTCCCTTAATATTATCGCCAAATTTTAAGAAAGTCGGCTGAAGAATTATTGAGATATTCAGGAAAAATCTTGAATACGGAGCATCACTGGACCTATGTATATACGAACGTTTTGTCTCATAATTACTTATTGAAGAATCGCTCATTTAAGTTTGACAACGTACTTGGTTAACACCCTTATATCTCACCTTTCACTTCACCTGGCAGAGAGTTTTTTCAAACTCCACAATCAATAAACAAAATCGTATTAGAATTTCAAGCTTACAGCAAATTTTTTTTTTAATTTTCTGTTCAGTTTCAAAAAAATTTGCGTTGATGACGTGCAGGTCTGATGCGTGCTAGATGATGGTTACCATACATATCATGCTACGACTCATCACTATGGGAATTTCAGCCTTACAGACAAACCGTTACTAGGATGGTCCACTAGCTCTCCTACTGTATGGACAAAGAAGGTGGTATTCAAGAAGACCCTTTTCTCACCTTTGACATCGTCCCTCCATGAAGCGAACAGCATTTTGAATTCTACCGGTTCGTGACCATCAATTACTCTTGTTACTCTGGTACTACTGGAATATTTCTTCTTCTTGACAAAACCTCTAGCGTTTCTCAGAGCCTCATTTCTTTCCTTATCGCTTGCTTTTCTGCCTACCCACACCCAAATACCGTTGGTCTCGTGATCCACAATGAAGACATCCTGGGGAACATTGGGTTGATTTTCAAAAAATTTCAATCTGAAGTCTCAATAAGTGCCTTTCAGACAACACATACATGACATTCTTCTCTTAGAATTTGTAATGGATAATGGATGGAAATGAATTGATGAGCAAAAATTTCATAAAAATTCATCAAAATCACCAGGAAACGATTGTGGGTACTATAGTCGGGCCGTTCAAAAGATAGAATTCTCGGACGCGTGAACAGTGAATACCAGCATCTATATATAGCCTGCGCGGCGTACGATGCCACGCCTTCTAAACTGACATAAATGAAGAACTGTTTACACTGTACTGTACTCATTTGTGCTTTGTATTTACGTGTGTTACGTTAATTCAATAACGTGATCATTCTATCTTTTCAGCGGCTACACTATAGCAAACGAAACATTATGACCATAATCGGCTCTTCCATTTTTTCATTTTCAATCAATAATTTCCATTTTTACTCCTGTGTAGTTCAAATTTCAAGTTGAAGTTTTATTTTCTTGTTTTGAGAAAAGTCATATTGTTACATTGATCTCATTTTTATCTCGACTCATAGAATTTTTATGGATTTCCTTGGAATTTTCTGAATTTTCCAGGATTGCATTGACATTTTTTTAAATGTTTTTTTCCTTATACTCATTGATGATCGAACATTTCATCTCTCGAAAATTAATTTCTGTGTAAGCTTATTTTTTTTATATGTAGATTCACACGAAATTCTTTTTTCCAATAGGTTGAAAGGAGCCCGTTTAGACAATGAACATTCGAAGCACTACTACACAACATTTAAAATCAAATATAATTTCATTCATGATTATTTTCAACATGAAAAAATATTTCCTAAAAAAATATAGGTACTCACTTGTTGATTCAAATCATTTTGTTGGAACGGCCCATTTTTTATTTCAACCACTCTGTACTTTCCATTAGTCTCAGAGCACTTGTATAACTTCATGGATGTCCTTTGGTAATTTCCATTTACGTCATCGCCCTTTCGATTTTCTGGCAGAATCAGTCGTTTCTCTAGGGGCAGGTATTTGTTGAATTCTTTTTTGATATCATCTTGTAATGTTTTTTCATATCCGTCATCGACAAAGATTATATTGGGTATTTTGTGTTCCTCTTTCATATCAACAGCTATCTGCATAAATGAAAGGAGTATCCAATTTATACGAATCCATGAGCAAATCTGCTGAATGCATTGAAGTTGTCTCACAAGGAAAAACAAATACAGAGTCCTCGTTATAAAATATCTGTCAGATATTTTCGGTCCTAGGAATATACTATACACCAGTAATCATGGCTTCAGAATCAGTACAAGTGATGAAACATTTCTGAATCTTTCATCTACTCTATCTCAATAGACTAATGATGCCTACCATAGCTGTAGGCGAAACGTCAGAAGTAAAAACCTGTGGACCACGGCAAACAAACCCGAAAAAACACCCTAGAATCAGTTACTTCCGGCTGTGAAAGTTTACATTAATTGTACTTGCATTTCAAGCACTTTTCTCCGAACTACACACATGCCATTTTCGAAATTGAACGCATAAAATGCAAAACTTAAGAATAATAGTAATGAAAATTCAAATTTGATAGAAGAACGTCAATCACAAAACGCCATACTAGTTTGACCTTTGAAGCATATAATAATAATAAATGGATTAGATAATTTTTTCACCGGGGTCCAAGGCCATCTCAAGTATAGAGTTGAAATTTTATACTATTTTGCATCTCTCTGATAATTAGCTTTTTATTATGCGTAGGCTAAGTGAAAATGAAATTTTCATGCTTACTTTTACAGCGTGTAATTTTTCCCCTGCATCGCTGGCGCGTCCTGTCCAAATGAAAATATTTTTCGAGGTAAGTATCAGGAATATGTCAGAGCTGGTAAAGAAATCCCATGAAACCCTCGGCATTTCTTTGAGAATTGGAACCCTCTTTCCTCTAACCCTGTAGAGTCTCGCAGGCTGACTTTCTTGAATCAGTTCATTTTTTATTATCCTGCGAAAAACACTATATATACAAGTTGCCTTAGCCAGAGTAAATGATCACTTAATTAGTCTTCAATTGAAAGTATAACATGAAAATGTCAGTGACACTAGGCTGAACTTACGATCACAAAACATTTCGAAAGGTCTGTTTCTCACGAAATAAAAGTCTGAATCTGGTGCAGTTGTAAATCTCTGCGGCAAAACGCCATCTGCTGAATGACCAGAGAGTCCAGAGACTCAATCTTGCGGCGAAGCCGTAACAAATAACCCGCCGCGAACGGAAATCGTCTTTTGGTCTACTTGCAGAAAATGCTGCGACCCCCGACAGAAATCAGAATTTCGATATATGGAATGATTGCGCTCACAATTCGTTAGGAACAGGACGTTCGAAATGTTTTGGTTTCACAAGTCCAGCCGAGTGAAATTCTACAGTTTGTTAGAGGTCCCCTACTCTACTTGTTGTAGTAGGAGTTTGAGTCTTTGGTCGTCATCCAGCAGATGGCGTTTTACCTTAGAGGTTCACACCATCTGCTCAGATTCAAGAGAGAATGTTTGATAATATTACTTCTTCAATGGTCTTTCATTTTCGGATTGATTGCAAAATAAATTTTAAAAAAAGTTTCACAAAACTCATCAACTCTCAACTGAAGATTAAAAGAGGGGCACGTCTGATTGAAATGTGTTAACCCCTTTGCCTGAAGATTCTCCCAACTACACATTGCATATACACGTATTTGAAACAAGAACCTAACCTAAATATGCAATAAATAGTATATTTTGTGATTTGAAGAGCGAAATAGTGTTTTCATCAATTTTTTTTCATTTACGTTCGCATTAAAGTCTTAAAATTATTAAAAAAACAATCAATATTGTAAATTTCTCAAAGCATCACTCTGGTCCTTTTAACACCAACCTGGTGTATAAGGTCCCAAGACGTAAACCAGCAGTTGATTTGTCGTCGTTATGACCCCTTCGAATTGCAGTTTATGTAAAAAATAAATGAAAATATTTATAAAAAATGTTTCCAATTATCGACATGGACCCGTCAATATTCAAGGATATAAAAACAAGGTACTCAACAAGTTCGTCTACGTACTCCCCTTATTATATTTATCATCTCATAGGGCAGTGTTTTTTTAAATGTAGGCCTTATTTTAATTGTCTCTAATTCTTTCGATTGATAAAATTTTTCACAATTTTGGACAGAATCTGAATAAAATTTCTTAATTGGTTAATTGGTGAATAAGAGATCTACTTGGTACAAAAAGTACGCAATCGCAAAAATTCCTATTTTATTGTGCAGAATTACTATTATATACTTAAATTAAGAAAAATTTTAAACCAGATGACATGAAAAATTTTAACACTCGGGAAATTGAATTTACTATTGATTCAGATCTACTTACCTCATGCCATTTTTGAAGTAACTAAGGAATCTAGAACTTTCATTGCCCTCGCTTTCTCGATGTTCGCTCGCACAGTTATTCAAATGAGTATCTAATTCTACTGTTTTGTAAGCTGCCACTCCAGATCGATCGGGATTTGTCTGAGAACCAAGCCAGAAATGAATATGATATTCCATGCTTGTACCTTTGATCTCTCGTATCTGAAAAAAAGCATAAGTGACTGAGCTAATGTAGTCGGCAACTTCAATAATAATGGACTAATTCCTTGTAAAAAAATATCATTCAAATCGCCTTTTCCCAATTCAGTCGAGTGCTATTCTAATTCAACCTTTTTTCCATAAATTTTTAAAACGTTGTTTTTCTGGAAATTTTCGAAAATACCTCATGAAAGAGTTTCTCATTTTTCGAGCTCATATACCTAATCGAATTTTCCAGTTCCTACTGCTATTTTGAAATGTATGTTTTTTAACATTCGTTCTGCCGATATGTCCAACAACAAGACCCAAATTTTGAATTTTGCAAATATACGTGGAATACTCTGTTCATATAATGATCCACTCTAGGGGTTTTCCCATTTGTTCACGTATTCGAAACTTCTCTCTCTTTTGTAATCCTACCACCACCGAAATTAGCTTCTTTTTCTCATTTTCGATAGGATAACAAGGTGTGGGTTGAATTTGTATTGTCAAAAAATGCATTAATTTCGTCGAGTTTCAACTCTGTCCCCCCCGACCTGCAAGGTTAATTACCCATCAAAAGCTTCTTTTGGAGAGAACAGAGACACAGAGACGGGGATTGATTTTTTTTGTCAGAAATCCTCTGAAAAGCTGAACATACACAAGTAATCAATAAAATATGATAGTTTCAACAAAAGAGTTATGATATCCACAGACCATTATGCGTTTTCAAAAAGGAAAGGATTCAAATTATAAGGTTGAAATTTTAAAATAGTAGTTCCTATTAAGATTTTCATGGAAATGAATCATAACATAGATTTTAAAAAAATTAATTGTATATTAATTGATGAAACTTTGGTGCTCCGAATGTATTGTGTTCGAAAGTCCTACCGAATGCCCGTCTGGCATTGTATTTATTGATGCAATCATTTCGAACATCGACATTCGCAGTTATATGAGTAATATGTACAGAGAAGTCTCTTTCTCTTTCTTTTTTAAGGCGTACCAGCTAGTATATAGTAATTATCAAACATTTGAAAGACTACTCTCAGCTTGTTCAAAGTGATTTTGCAGAGCCAAAATACCTGATGTGTCAGAGTCATCGAAAGCTCATTAAGTACTCATAAGTGCCCATTGCTAAGATAACCTACCTGACGAACCATTAGCCACAACTGATTTGCAATGATTATGATTAAGATGCCTGGAAACCCTGGTGTGTTTACTTATACCTGTAGAAGTTTGGGATAAAAGTGGCGAAATCTGGATTGCTTGATTTTTGGTGGATAATTGAGCTTTTGAAGGTTTCCGTACAATATGTACAGATGTCGCCAACACGCTCTTGTCAGTTTTGTCTGAAGCTAAATTTGCACTAAGTGAAAATAATGTGCAGTCGGGTTTTTCCACTTTTATTTGATTGGCTAGCGAGAAGAGATCGCAACCTAAAGGATAATGGGCGGACAATGAGATACCAGTAACAACGTTTCGATATTTAAAAGCAATGAAATCAACAAATAAACACGATACAAACATCGTAAACATCAAAATTTCAAACTGACATGACAATATGACAATTAACTTGACACTTGTCATCAAATTTGAAAAATGGGAACATAACGCCCTCTACCGAAAAAATAGGGGAAACCTTCAAAAGCGTCGATTGTTTTTTTCGCCACAAAAATCTAAACAAAATCCAATCAGTTGAGTCACCAGGACTTCTAGGCATCTTAATTATGATATTATTGATGTTGCTCTTGCGCTACACAATACACAATCATTAATTCTCACCTTGCATCGTTCCCGTTCATGCTCAGATGAATACGCGCCTTACGAAGCTCAGTTTAATTCGTCTACTTTTCAGTCTTGCTATTTCGTTTATGCCTATTGCTTTGTGAAATTTGACTTGTGTGCTGTACCTGTGCTTTTTACTTGAAACCCAGTGTAATCCCAATATATAACGGGAGTTTTTATACCTAATTCTAAAATAATGACATGAATTCACAACAATAAAAATGAATATCAATAATGAAACATCCTTGAACTCGAAGAATATATGTTTTTGGCCATGTATAAGGTGGCTATATATGTATGGTTATGTATAAGGCATCGCGCTGAAGTTTCTGACTGACAATAATAAAAATCGCAAATTGGGCCATCCTCTGTTAATATGTTTAATGACCTTGGATCGAATCATCACTGCTAGGTTAACTGCCGGACGAACCATCAGCCACCCCTGATTAGCATGGATACGATTGCGAATGCGCTACACAATGCGCGGTATCTAGAATCTAGACCCAGAGAGGTTATATTTGGGTTTTGTTTTGATTGAGAAAATATGTTTCTGAAATAAGTGACATTTGAATTGCCTTACTCGATTTTAATTTCTGAGTCTTTTGTGCTTTGTTGTCAAAGATGGGTGTTAGATATTGTATCGTTTGTGGACAAACTAACAGCAAGTCAGTCCGTATGTATATGGTTCCAAAGGTAAAAGCCTAGTTCATATGTTAAAAAGTGAGGTAAAGTAACCTAGAAAAGTAAGAAGGATAAAATACAGGAAACATACATGAACGTTATGTTAAGTAAAGTAAAGTGAGGCAACGTAATGCAAGAGATGGCCAACATTCGACTTTCTACTCTACTGTTACTCCTCACTTCCTTACCTCTGGCCTCCGACTATAGAACAAACAGATACAGTGAGTCAGCTATATAAGAAAAAGATAAAATGAGATCACAATTTTCACTTAAGGTGGATTCATGCAGCTTCAATTATCAAGGAATAATTAACAAGTAGCAAGTAACAATTATCAATTATCAATGATGAGTTGATCTGCCTAATTTACTCTAGATGATTCATGCAACCAAATTATAAACTATCAAGTAACAAGTAAAGAGTTGGCCAACTTTTAACTTTCTTACTTTAATTGTAAAATGTGTATCTCTAATGTGCAGGTTATGACGGATTATGTGATCATAACCGAATTTTTCTTCAAATAAATTGTTTTTCGGGATTGTTTTTCTGTTCGTTGAATGTCAGTGAGTTGAAATTGAAACTGTAGATGCGATTCTGGTGGACCTTCTCAGGAAAACAATGAATTCCATTTCCAATTTCAATCTTCAGCTCTTCAAAACGAAGCTAGGGAATATAACAATTAATAAAAAATGCCAGTCAAAAGTTTATGTAAGCTTAAAGTTGATCCCCTTCCACAAGCTTTGATCATTGTTGAATTTGGGTGCATGAATGCCTTTTTTTTCATTACTTTCTACTTGATAATTGTTAATCATTATTACTTGATAATTGAAGATGCATGAATCCACCTTTACTTGCGATCAGTCTGATTCCATAGGCATAACAATTTCTTGAAATGAATTTAGAATGATCCTAATCAATATTGTTCTCATAAACGTATGAAATAAACCTTGCGAACATTGAATTGATTTAATACAAAACGTAGGAAAAAAAACAGAAATCCAGTCAGTACTCTTACAGTTATTGAGACACACAATGGAAAAAGCTGTATATTAACGTATTTTTCTATAGACATGTATATGTCGAAACTCATGAGACCACTGTGAAATCAACCATGTTGAGATTGTGAAGAGAAGACAGAAAACTGAGCCAAACACTGTTGAGGAGGCATATCCCAAGTATAAAAATCATATGTGATGATTAAGTATATTTGAATCAGACTGAGAATATATCAACACTGCCGAAGCGTCACCATTCATTCTGATGGACTTTCAGAAATTGTATCTCCTTTATATTCAAACATCAAAGGCTAATTGCAGCCTAATTTTGTACAGTTACTGTGATAACGTTCACATCCGAAATAAGCATGATTTCAAAAAAAATATAACTATTGTGGAGGAGAGTTTGCGGTGGTAAATCGATTACTTCAAAACCATGACCGAATTCAAGTTTGTTATTGAGGAAAGTTTAGGCACTTCTGCTGGTTCTCCGTAATCTCTGCTTCAATCGAATGAGTACCTACGACCTACATTTTCCTTTACATATTTAGTCCAATGAGATTAACCTTCATTTCGTAAGTTCTTGTTTCTGGAGTGATTTATCAATAGCTGATACTTCATTTCTATTTTTGTTATTGATGCAGAGCAATAAATGCACAATTCAAAGTGAAAAAGATCAATCATACAGTACTTCTTTATATAAAAAACATTAAACCTTTCGGGTGCGTTATAACCATATTATAAGTCATATAATAAACAAAAATTTTTGGAAATTATTGAACTTCAAAAAAAAACGAGGAGGCGGCGTCTACTAAACGTTAAATCCTAAATACACGTGACACGAAAAATATATTTATATGTTCAATTGCATAATAAGTACCTTAGGAATACATGTATTGATTGCTAGATGAATGTAATCCAAATTTCATAGGTAAAAATATGGTATAATAAGTTTGTTATCAGTGTTGTATGTAAACACGGAAATTCAATTCACAGCTAGTTTGTGCGTCTCTTCGTACTCATCGCAGATTTTGAGATGTATAGAAATCCGGGAAAATATCTTGGATATATACTGGCGCATAAATATTGTTTCGGTAAAAGTCGAAAACAACAGCTAAGGGGCCGTTCATAAAATACGTTACACTAAAATCAGCTTTTTTTGCCCCCCCCCCCCCATTGTCACGCTGTGTCACACCTTTTGTGATCCCCCCTAGGAATATTTCGTCACAAAAACTAAGACTCCCCTGCTGAGTATGATAAATTCTAAATGATAGTACACAAATTCTGAAAATTAAAAATATTTATTTAGTTATTATAATAAAATTTAAATATCTTTCAAAACGAACATATAAATAATAAATAATATTTCTATTATTCAGAAGTCCAAGGATTTTCTAATTACATAATCAGAAGATTCAATGCTCAATAACACAATGAAACAGTAAAAAATCGCTTTATTTTGTTTCATTTGTATAGTGAAATACAGTGTACTGTAACAAGATTAATTCGCATTCTCAATTAAAAATTCATTCGCAAAGATGGAGTCACTATAGATTTGATTAAAAAATCTGACGAGTTTAGGAATTCTTTAGAAGATGTCGCACATATAGATTTCTACCAAAATTTACTGATTTCAAAACATAATAAACGGCGAACGTCACGTTGCCGTATACACCCCGTCCCCCCTTGTCACATCTTGTCACACTCAGCCAGACCCCTCCCCCCCCTTGTATGCGAACGTATTTTATGAACGGCCCCTAAGATATGTCTAAAACCCTGCATTTGATGCGATATTTTTTAGAGTTTTATGACGACAGCTTAACGGATCATGTCGTGAGTATTTTCAATATCTCTTGTTGTTCATAGTTAGCAAGTTTGTAATTTTAAGTATTTTCGTTATTTTCAGTTCACCTTGTTTTGTATTCTGTGCCGCAGATACAACTTTCCATTTATGTGTAGTACCGAAAGAGGGTATGAAATATGATGGAAATATATTCATAATCGATTTTGGAATTTTTTCCTTCTTTGAAGAGTGGATGATTCGCATTTCTATTCGAATAAAAGTTTTTTTCTTGTATCCGTTTTCTGGCGATCTTGTATTGAATAATAAGGAATAATACAATTGCCAAATCCACTTTGGATAGATGTTGTTCCAAAGTCCTGTTGAACCTTTCAACCATGTCATCATATTGTGAGTGGGGGCAGTTGTTTTGGTCTTACCAATTTCCATCAATTCGCAAACTCTCCTGAAAAAGTTCTATTCAAATTCATGTGCAGCTCCATTGGCATTCCGAACCTTGCCAACATGTTGTCCACCAGAACATTTGCAACTGTGTATGCGTCTTGATTAGGCACGGTATAAGCTTCAAACCATTCACGGAAGTAATCTATGGCGACGAGGATGTATGCATAATCACCGGAAGTGGTGGCGATTCGTTCGAAGGGAGCACGATGTATTGTTTCATCTCGCTTCTTAATGTTGTTCTGGAACCTTTGCTTGCTTTCACCACCATGAATCTCTTCCAAGACATCACTTATTCATCTCGACATAGGCACATCCGGTTAGAAAATCACTTTCTTTCAGTAGGCCATTCTCAACAATCAATGAATCCCATTGTGATCGATCGGAATGTCGTTCAAGGTACGTATCTTCGCTCCGCCTTCCTTCCTTGTTAAACATTCTGCAACGCTTTGATCACTCACTTGGTCTTATTTTGCTGTGGTCCAGTTGTCGTCTACCATCAATCTCACTTGGTTGGTTCCTCGCTCACATTGCCTTCAAGAATCCGGACAAGGTCTTCTGGATAAGGCATATGCGTTGTTATACAATCGTCCTGGTCGATATTTTGAAGTGATACTTGTTTGACTTCTAATGAAGAACTCGCTTCCGTACAGCTATTTGTGGTGTACAGCCTTGATTATCGCGAGTAGTTCCCTTCTTGTTACGTAATAATTCCTTTCTGGGTTGGTCAGTTCTTCGCTGTAGAACTCAATTACTTTCTCCTGTGCTTCTTGTTCTTGTAATAGTACGCTTGCAATACCATCATCACTGGTATCTGTGTCCAAGACGAACAGTCCTCGTTGAAGTGAGAAACTTGAAATAGGACAGGAACATAGAGCAACTTTCAGGAGATTCAGTTCAAGGTTGGCATTTCCGAATCGTCGATATACTTCTCGTCGATTGTGCAGATATTCTTCAAATGTCTTTTCCATGACTAAAACGTCGTCGAGCTCGTCGTCGAGGTATACTAGGCAAGTCTTTCAAGTGAGCCCACGCAGGACTAGCTCCATTAGTCTTTCAAATGTTGCTGAAGCATTGCATAAACCAAAAGGAATAACAGGAAACCGATGAAAAGCTCTCCCTTTTTTGTCCTATCCATAAGTCATTGCCGCTGCCGCAGATTGTCGACGATACATGGACCAAGACGACGGATCATAAAAAGTTGGTGGTTTCACGCATATTCCAGATGTGGCAAACCTGTCTCGACGATCTTGGTTCTTGTGGAGAGCTATCTGGTTTTCGACTTTTTTTCTTATCCTTTCACTTCTCACACTGTTATCACTTTCTCATTGACCTCGTCGTTTTTTTTGTATCGTACGATGAAGTCCTCGTTCACCATAAATAGTTTTTACTTATCAGCAAAATCCTAACCTCCGATACAACTGTTTCGATATTTCTGGGTTTGTTCATCTGAGTAATAATGCGAACAAGACTTATTATTTTTATTAACTTCACTATACAATACTACTAGTGCATTGACTTATAATTCGTTTACAAAACACGTGTGTTCTCAACTGCATAAAACATCCAACACTTTATATACCACATCGGAACACAGGATATCCTTCCAGATCCTATTATATTTCATAATCCAAGTTTCCGGAAGCTTAAACTAGAAATTCAGGGGATTTATTTTGTAACAGTATTGTTGAACAAGTTCGTTGATGACGTGAATTTCTGGCGTTCAGTTTGATCTTTTGGTGGTTTGGTTTGCGAGAAACGGGTCTGCTGGAGTTGAATGGTTTTCTGGATCTGGGGGTAGGAATAATTGTTTTGAATGAGGGCGAGTTTTTTTCTATTTCCCCATGTGACCTTGAATCATATTTTCCTAATCGTATCTGCTACGGCAAATTTGCATCATCGAAGTCCTCGTGGAGAAGTGATATTCTCATAATCAGGATCAAATTCACGATTAGTTGATTTCCATAAAATGTTTTGTTTGTGACTCTAGCAGCACCAATCAACGTTCAGAAAGTTCAGTTTGTTTCGTTCATAAATCCCTCAAAGGTCCAATTCATGGACAGATTGGGCTATTGACAACTCTAGTTTGACCAAGCTCGAACCTGTCGGTACCTGACGTTTAAATCAGGTCAATTTTCAATCGATATAAATTGGACCTTAGTTTTAGATTTAGATATCCAATGTATGCATTTGCTTTAACTGGGTTTTTGCAAAACTGATCATGGACATTTTGGTTAGGATATTTGGAAGTTCATACGCATGTTATAATTTGAAATTTTATTCGAAATAATTGTTTATTTGTAGGATGAAATTGAGCGTCAGAGATGGATATCATCTATTGAAGTATATTTGCCACCTGAGTCAAGCGTATGCTCAAACCATTTCCCCGCTAAAAGCATCGGCAAGAAAAAGATCAAGAAAGGAGGTCTTCCAGTCAAGGTGTTTTTTTTTTCGTAAAATTCAATAAGTTAATTTTAATTCAAGTAGCGATAAGATTGTCTCTCTGGAATGATAATATATACATGATATCAAAGTTCTTTATATCCTGCTTTCACAGACGTGATATGGAGTGATATGGAGATGAACATGTCTATTCTGGTGGCTTTTTGATTCTTGAATATCACTAGATCATTGAGAAATATTCAAGAATGGTACCGAATGATATTATGGTTCAAATTTTCAATAGTTAATATTTTTTGAGAATTGAATATTGTATCATATCAATTAACCAGTACCTATAAGATATTTCAGAAAGTTCGATGGTGCCTCATAATTTTCTTCTATAACAGTTGTCGATTATTTTCAATAACCAATATTCAAAATGGAAAGTTATTCAAGGTTCACTAGAATAGACCCAAATAAAAAATATACATTTTTTCGTACAGGGTAAAAAGACAGTCGCCAGAAAAGTTGGAAAACATTTTCTGGCAACAGTGTGTATCAGCTTGTACAATTAGCTGGAACTGACATGAATATAATCGTGTATTTGGAAAATGCGTGTTGTCGTTCTATTGTTCATATTTTTCGAAGAAGTCGATATCTATTCCGTTGGACTCGTGATTATGGCAGATCAATAAAGATATTTCCTCGATTTCGATTTTCATATGTTAATTTTTTCAGTAGGAATTCATTTCACTTCAATTTTCTTCCAAATGGTGAAATAAGAATGAGTTCTACTTCGGACATTTCTCGATATGATTGTTGAAGGTTTGCATTGAAAAGCATAAGAAAAATAAATGCTGCTGATCTGGATATATTTTCTTGAGATCGTGCAACTAGCACGAATGCTATCTTACCTGCTTACTTTACAAATGCAGATAGTGCTACTTTCCGCAAGGAAAATCATTGATAGAAAGTGCAGTTTCTCGTAGGAAAATTTCAATAATTCTCAAAGCTTGTAACTCGAAACTTCCGACTAAAAATTTTCTTTTCAAAACTGCTGCGCGAATCCAGCTTGAATTTTTTAGGATTTGGTACCCATAACTCCTGCTCGTTCAGATGATTTCGAAGTAACAGAGCCAACCGAAGGAAAGGCGACTGCTACAAAAGGAAGATACCGATATGAAATGCTCAAGAAGAGCGCCAACAATATCATCACTTGGGTGTGTGCTAAAAGCGAAACCGAACAATGCAGAGGTCGCTTGACATCGAAATTCGGGATTGTTTTGAAACAGTTTGGTCATAGTTGCAGAAGAGAAACCGATCGGAGGGCACGATGCGATAAAGTTGAGGAAGGAGAAGGCAAAGGGGTTGCAGATATTCCTGTAGAAGAAATACCTGAAGGCGGTAAAAGAACGCAGCACAAGTAAGATTTAATTTTGATTTGGTTATTGACCTAGGCTACCTAAGGGGCAATGAGAGATTTTGTGACTCTCATTTTAACACTATATTTTTTTTACAATCTTTATTATATAACAAATCATTCAAATTCTACATTACTTAAACTTAGGACAGTTTTAATGTATTATACTATATGTATCAGAGATACATCCCGAATCAGTTAAAGCTGATTTTGGGATCAATTTCTAAATTTATTCGAACGGTGAATAGAGAATTCTAACAACAATAACATATATACACAATAGATCACAACATATAGTACCTATAACAATTATTTGACAATTAGTATGTATAATAGAACACAACGTATGAATTATTAACAAAAAAATATCACAATATCGTTATCACATCTATTTTGCAATTGCAACGTAGTCTCACAACCGGAACATTGATTATACTTAATAATACCCCTTTATGACTACAATTCTTTTAAAGTTTTTTTTAACTTTTCGTAGCTAACGATGTGTTTTACATCGACATGGACCCTATTGAACTTTTGCAGTGCTTGATTTATTGGATTATTCAATTCAATATTATGTTCTAGCATTAGCTAGTGCTATATCACTACAGTGCCTTGTTTTATGGGTGTGTATTTGACTTCTAAGTTGTATTTGTGCATTTGTTTTTTGCTGATGATTTAAGTACTTTGAAGGCATACTTGAGTTGTTCAATTTCCAAAATTTTATCAAGTTTTATTAGTTTTTTGTCTCTATATAGGTTCTCGGTTGGTGTTAGTCTATCCAAATTTAGTAGGATTTTTAGTATTCTGTTTTGCAATATTTGCATTTTTCAAAAAGGAATTTCTGAACAATTTCCCCAAATAGTTGTGAGATATCTGAACACACTGAGGATGTAACCATTGTAGACATTGTCATACTTCGACTTATAAAACCTCTAATTTTATAAAGTGCTCCCATCTGCCTTCGTATTCGGCAATAATCTTCCAAGGATCATTCATCAATATCAGTGATTCCAATCCATGCCCTGGAAGACAAAAATTAAAATTTTGCATTCAAGGTAATGGTTGTTCCTTGACTTTTCGATAATTTTTTTCTTCCTGACTGACATCCAACAAAATAGTCAGATATATTTTAAGAGAGAAAATTTCATAAGATTTGGCAATAACTCTTCCACAAATATTTTTGGAATATCCTCAATACCGGTCGTATATTGCTAGTAACTATTTACGATCGCAATTATTATAATGAAGATATAAATATAATTTGAATCGGCTGGTGATCGAACGAGAAAAGGAGCTCGCTTGCATTTGATTCACTTTTCCTACTGCCGGTTCACGTCCGAGTTACGGTTTAAATTTGTCTAGTCTGGTTCTTTGCAATAATACGTAACCGACTCTGTTGGTTTCCGTTCCTAAGACATCAAATTTTCAGAAATTTACTACTGTTTCGAAGATCTGTGTTAATGTTGACATGCCTTTGCAGGGACAGCTCGACAACTGCTGATTTGGGCCAACAGAAAGTTTGTGTAATGAACAGTGACGATCTGCACCGAGATTCACCAGAATGTAATCGAGATTCGGAAAGGTGATGACTTGTGATAAATCACAAGGAGATAACTTATTGTGAATTTCATGTTTCCAGGAGTTCAAATCAAGTTGAATCAGACATGAATATCGAGATTGGTTTGGAGCATCATAATTATTTTAAAAGTGCTAGTGGGCTAGGAGATTCGTCAGAAAATAATGAAAGTTCAGAAAGGTAAACTACTCATGGCAAATAATCAATCAATGGATACCTAGTCAGAAATCAAAGGTAGTGGGAAAATTTTTATTTCGAGCAATCACGAATTTTCCTTTCAATTCTTGAATGAATTTCAGCTAAAAAATCATTTCTTGTTGAAAACCTGCCTAATCAATGAAAATGACCTCTATAAATGAATTATTCAGGATGGTTACACGGTTTCCAGTATTTGTTAGTGTTGCATCCTTTCTGAATACAATACAAAGAGACAAAATGACAAAGTCAAATACCGAAAACAAGACAAGTGTAAAATTATGCTACGAAAACTTTCATATAGAATGGAAAGTATATCTTACCGTTGAATAGTCTGAATAAACTGTCATAATGTCTGCGACTAATTCAGCCACTTCAAATTGTAAGAGATTCATGGCTTTCAAAGCATACTTTTTTTATTCGATAATTGTCGAATTTCTCTTATAGAAATCATTAAAATATAACGCATTTATTATTTGCTAGTTTTTTAGGTTTTCTCACAATAATTTGAATACACTGTATTAATAGTTGAATGAATTTTTCATACAGTATCAATATTCAATTGAGATTCAATGAAAATATTCTTACAGCAAAATAGTTATCTGCCGGTTGTGCTTGGAACCTTCTGCTTGTAGTGATGTTACCTATCTCACCTTATCGGAAAATTACTTTCATGGAGATGAGGAAAGTTCCCAGAGGTTGAAAGCTTTGGAGATTCTCATGTACAATAACATGATTCAAACTATTATGCCAAATGTTGTGAGTATATTATATTGACCGGAGCAAAATTAGACATGTATATCGGTGCGTTTAAGTTGAAACTTTCTGATTTTTGCTACCTACCACAAATTTTCTGTCAAGAAGTTTCAATGATGACTTGAGTAAGTTGAGCTAATAAAATCGTTCGCAGTGAATTTTATTGTCGGAATCATCACTTTTCCTGAAACTTTCTGATTTTTGTTACCACAAATTTTCTGTCAAGAAGTTTCAATGATGACTTGAGTAAGTTGAGCTAATAAAATCGTTCGCAGTGAATTTTATTGTCGGAATCATCACTTTTCCTGAAACTTTCTGATTTTTGTTACCACAAATTTTCTGTCAAGAAGTTTCAATGATGACTTGAGTAAGTTGAGCTAATAAAATCGTTCGCAGTGAATTCCATTCTCGAAATCATGACTTTTCCTGAATTTTGAATATTTTACGTTTTTTCCTTATATCTGTTACTTTTTGAATTGATTTTTTCAGGACTTGGGCATCGCTTGTAACCCTGTAATGTGTGCACAGTGTAAAGCATCACTTATAGCAGCGTACAATTTTGTTGAAAAATGCACGAATAACGATAACATTATATACCTATATAAATCCAGGTTTGACCCAGATAAGATATTTTGTGAAGATGTAGTCCAAAACTTGCCTTTGCTGATAAACGAAGACCCACCAAAGAAAATACTTAAATTAGAACCAATTGAAAATTATGAAACCATAACACAAACATCGACTCTAAGTCCTGCTCGAGATAATACGATAACTGAGGCGAGTCCTGAAGAATTTGATGCTGTGATGAAAGGAACTGTAGCAGATTCCGATATTAATATGGATTCTGAAGCTTGTCAGAAACCGGAAACGGTTGTTGAGGAATATATTATCATGGAGGATATTATCTGTGATGTTCCCTGTTCTTCTACTGGTGAAAATACTTCCCAGTTTTCAGAAAGGAAGACATCTTCAAAAAACAAACATTTGTCACCCATTGATTTCAACAAACGTAAAATGTTCAACAAAGATACAGTTGAAACTTTTCAAGAAACTACTCTTCACAAATTTCCAAATATTTTAGTGGTACCAAAAGAAAGAATATATTCGGATGTTGGCCCGACTTAGAATTTGATGTTATCCTAATTAAAGATTTTATTAAAATAAAGAAGTCTTTTAATTTTATAACCCTTTTACTTCGCTAGCAGGTTCATCACTATTTCTGACAACTTCATAAGATATACTCATACAGGGCTTGCTTTTTGATGTACCAACACTAATAAGTGTATTCACGTTTTTGATAATTACCTATCTTCAGCAATGGCTATATACTCCCTTTGAATAATGAAAGAATTATTTGTGAGTCATTGTTAATATCTTCATTCTACTATTCTGATAGTTTTGATATATTTGCATTTGTTTTTTTTTATATGCAGATTCACACGAAAGGGAAGTCCTGTAATGTTCAAAGAACACCGCGTGAATCAAAGGACAGGAGATATGAATTAACATTCACTTTGAAGTTTGTAAGCCTCAGGAAAAACCTGTCTCGGCAAGGGGTGCCAAAGCTCAGCTGTTCTATTGAAAAAAGATCCCTAAGCAAGAAAGGTTCGACACAAGAAAGGGGTGGGAATTAGGTACTCCGTCGAGTCATCCGTGTAGATATTGCCAAGGGTGGAACGATTGATAACAATTCAGAAGAACACCGACCGTGAAAATATCTTTAGAAGAGAGACAAGTCTCCGACCCTCCCTACGATGTTCCAATGAAGTGAGCGAGTCTGTGAGCGAAGAATCACCAACAAGACGAATTGCTTTTCTCTGAATAGAATCGAGAAGCCTCAATGAATGTTTTGGTGCCGAACTCCATACATGAGAACTATAATCCAAGACAGGTCGTATCTGAGCCGTGTAGATCATTAGAATCTGACGAGAAGTGAAGTATTTCTTCGCACGAAATAGAAATCCAAGTTTCTGGGAATCACCTTAAGCGATCGATCTCACATGGTTTTCTCATGGGTGATTATTACTGATCGTAATTCCTAGCATCGAGATACTTGACTTTGTAGGAATAGTTAGTCCTGACATCTGAATACAAGATGATAAAAAATCGACTTTCCTTGAGAAAAGACATGCCTGGCTTTTCCTAGCATTAAATTCCACCATGTTCATGTTACCCCATTCTATTATTTTTACCTGGTCATCGTTAATTTTATTGGGGTGAATGTTTCTTTGAATTTTCGTTTCTCGAGCTGGTATGGGAACTCTGGAAGAGAAACGAGTATGAAGAAAAACCAGGGAGTTTTTGATAAATAATATTCAATGATATTCTTGATTTTTTTGATGAATAAAGTTTGTCTTTTGCTGGCTTATTTTGTTTTTCCTGCTACTACTCCAACAATATTACCACGGGTTTCAGTCCCGTTGCGAAAATGGTCGTACTATGCAAACAATCCCATAAAAAATCGATGGGTTCATTCTTTGATAAAAAATACATTCTTACCTTATGTTTTGAGAAATATTGTTCAAATTGATGATGATAAATTTCCAGAGTCAGTATCTCCTATTTTATAAAGCGAAACATTGATTTTATACAATGTAACGATCAAAAAATTCGCACCTCGTTATTATCTTCCCAGTGATAAGTGCATATGGCTAAACTCCATTTTTTGTGAAAAAAATCGATCAATCACCCCAATATAAAACTAACGGCACTCGACGAGGGTTGCTCTAACAAAGTTTGCATCTTTGAGAGATGAAAACTGATACTGAATTTGAAAGTACCGGCTTTACTTCAAATATGTGTTATAAACAGGGGTATTGATGGCTTCTTCAGCTATGGTATAGTGAAGCACCTATGTTTCGTGAATTGTCCAGTGGAAATAAAAAAATAAAATGTTTTTTTAATTACTCTTTCACTAAGTATCAACCAATTTCATTAGTTAGTTGTTATAATCAATTGTCTAATGCGGTTATATATTTTTTTGTAGAAAATAGACAAAAGTAACCGTATACTTCCACTCTCCTGTCCAGTCCAGTGGCAAATTTCCCAATTATAGACACACTGAATTTTTTTACCAGTAAATTTTAATCGAGTTTAAGCCAAGCTGCCAAGTAAAGTATTGCATTTAGCGATTAATAAATTCTTACTTCTCTAAGAGGTAAAAGATTTTTTCACCTCAAGCATATTAATTAAAATTGAAAATAGTTATTTGTCACCACCGATCTTAAAAAGGGCTTGCTTAAACGTGTACCATAAACGGTAATTACGAAATTTTCAAAATTGTTTAGAATTCTTTTTCCATGGCCGTATCGTGGTTCAGTCACTGGAAAAATCTTCATTATAATATCAGCAGCATATATCACCTTAGGAAAAGTGTATTGAACGAGTGACGAATAACATTTTTTTAAGCGGGAGGAGAGTTTACCAGCAGAGGCTAGTAATGTTCACGAGCTTCGTTTTACAAAAAAGCATTCAAATTATAGAAATGATTCCTGTCTATTTTTACAATAATTTGAAGTTGTCAAAACATGATTTTCTAGGACAGTTAATGATTGAAAATATTAATTTACCTTTTTCGTTACTAGAACCAATAAAACTGTTATTATAACTTCTCTCACTTTCGACGTACCTACCGTTTTCACTGAAGGTATTCTATCATAAAATTACTTCTTTTTGTGAAGGATTATAAAAAACATGTTATTCACTTACCACTGTATCAATTCCACATGTTTGACCACTTTGTGAAGCTGCATAAACTATATATGAGTCCGTGTCGTAAAATGAACCATACTGATCTCTAGGGACAGCAATAACATTCATGTTCTGAAAATAATAGAAATAATGTTTATTCTGATCGATTATTGAGTGGATATTTCATTGGATATTCAGAGTACAAGAAAAGGAATTACGAATTTTCGGATAATAATTTTATTTCACTTGATACAAGTGTGCGAAAAGTCACACTTTTCTGCAAGGGAAATGGGGCGTATTTTGAAATAGCCGTTTATTGCAAAAAAAATTCTACACGATTAAATTCAGCATTTACACTTTCCACGGAAAGGAAACAGCGTAATATTCATTTATTTTTCACACCCCAACGGTGGATATCTCACGAATAATATTAAAATTTGAAGACAATTTGTATTATGCTCATTTAACGCGATTTCTGCTCATATTTGGCTTTTTTCAGCATTGAAGATAATAACATTCAATCATCGTAAATCATATTTCATAATTCATATTTTATGATTTTTTCGTCTGATTTCCAATTTTTTTTCATTTCACAATTTATTATATCTATTTTTTCAATTTCATTAATCTGAATTCTACGACTTTTCATTCTTGACTCATTTTATAATAGAATAAAATTATACATTCATGAGTTTGAACCGGTATATAGGTATCGCTTATTAGCCTAAAATAATGTCAAACACATCCGAACAGAAGATAATAATAATATGGAGACAAAATATGCATGTATATTTACATATTCATTAGTTCTTGTATTTCGGTGATTGTCAAATTTTCTTTATACGAGAAATTGCTAACTAACAGTGTTTTATTTAGAAGGAACTGTTTTTAATTAACGCAGATACTTTACGAACAGATTACAAATCTACCCTTTTTTACTTCAATTTCATCCTTACCTCTATTTTCCAAATCATAAACGCTGTGGAATTACGATTGATTTTCCTGAAGGCCACATCGATAGTAGAGTGTACGCCATTACTAGAAATTTCATCCTGCAAAAAAATAAAATTTTTTGAAAAGATATAGATTTGTGGTATTTAGAAAAAGTGATGATTCAAGTGGTGAGAGACGAGATTGACGAAAGACTCCTAGAGGAGTACGTCAACCATATTAACTATACAAAATACTGAAATACTATCATTCGTGTGATTTTCTCGAATTGAACGTAATTTTTGGTTAAAGTTGTAAACTTTGGATTGGTGATGGCAATATTGTGAAAAATTTAGTTATGTATATTTTGCATTTTTTTCGAACTGAAAGAATTGAGAGAGGAATAAATACGGTAAGTTTGAACATTAGCAAATTAATTTAATTAAATTAGATATCAGTTGAGATAATGCTTGCGTTTAACTTGGTCTTGATGTTGATGTTATATAATATTTCGGCTTTCTTTTAAATGAAAGCGTTTAGCATATTCGAATATGTCACTTCTCAGATATGTTTCACAAGTATTGTTAGAAATAAGCAATGTTTGAAATACAGAAATATTAACGGCATTTTCGACAATTAAATGGACTGGCCTTGAGAAAATGGCTTATAAAAAGATAACATGCTATTTCTGTGAACTAATGTCGTAGTTATCAACTAGTTCAATGCAACAGGAATCAGTTAAGGACACATAGACCAAGTGACGCACCAATAGTGAACATTTTGGGAGAATTGAAATGGATGTTATTAAAAGTATACAATGATACTGAATATTTCCCTCATATATAAAATGTCCCATAAGAGCAATGCAATTATCGAAAACTTACAGCGGTAATTGCATTGTATCAAGTCACCATAACAACACATTTGAAACCGTATCGCTAGACGTCAGTAAACAACACAAATAAATGTCAGATACACTTCAAAAACAGAAAAACATTTCGCGTTTTGGTGAGTGCTCCATACAATCTATAGAGGAAAGTATAAATGAACAAAAAATAACATTTCCTTGAGAATTTCTTTATTCGTGAAATATTCTAATGAATTATTTTCTTGCATAAAAATGACCAGATAATTTTGCATTCAAGCGTGATACAAATTGCATTCGGTTATTTTCATATTTTGTAAAAGAGCCCTCGTCCTTCGGACTCGGGCACTTTCGCCAAAATATGAAAATAAACTTGAAATTTTTAGATATCACGCTTTCTTGCAAAATTATCGGTAATTTTTATGCACTCGTGCAATTATAACCGATAATCGTAGTTTTTCTGAAAAAATAAGAATTAATATTCTATTGTGGTAGGTTAAGAATACAAAACAAACTACGAAGAAAATCCATCCACTACAGAAAAAAATGACACTCAAACACTATTAATAATTATTTTATTGTTACAAGATGCTTCATCGTCTAACCCCAGAGTACTTATTGAGGAGAAGAATAACATAATGAAAATCTTTATTATTATAATACCATGCAAAACCAACCGAAATATCCATGTAGGAACCATAAATAAGAGGTGTACTGAAAAACAAATTTATCATGCAGGAATATTGGCTTTCAATAAACGGAATGATGGTATCAAATATTATAATTCTATAGTTCAATTCAAAAAAATAATTGAAAATTTACTTGCCAGAGGAAGGATGGTTCAGACGTCTTCAAAAAGACAAAGAGATCTCGATAAGACTAAAAATAACAGAATAAAATATATCAACCTGCCTCCTATATTCGACAAGCTGCATATACGTCTGAATTCGAAAAATA